>JAYKKI010000029.1:8435000-9035000 GCA_039881145.1 Druceiella hillmani | reverse complement strand
ACTTTGAACATTTTTAATATATCGTATACAGGGCTAACTATGGAAAATAGTAAACGGTACCTAAATTTAATTTTAAAAGACTTTCCTTGCAATATTACATTCGGGATACGCTAAAAGATTATTTTATTCCTAATTTTTAAGAGAAACAAAATAATTTTTCCATGTTTTAAAAGATATGAAAAACATTTTGTTATATATTAATTGAGATTTTTATTAAATTTATTAGAGTGCAAAATTTAAATCTTAAATTATGGGTCTGGTGTCAGTGTGTCTGACTGACTCACAAAGTGTGTCTGATGGACGTACATACACAAAAGAACATAACCGAATTATATGTCACTACGATACCGTAAAAAAAATATTTCAATGAATTTATACGTAATTTTTAACAGCTTTTTGCCAATATTGACTTAGTTATTATAATTTTTTTTCATTTTTCTTTTCGATAGTTTCCGAGATCGTGAGTTATTTTTTGTACACTCAACGTATTCCAAATAGTTTAATGGGTTGATACTTCCTACTTTATAATGGCATAATGTGATATATAATTTATTAAAAAACTATTATTTTAATGTCCTTCATAAAATGCCAAAAATTTCAATAAACGTGTTCTGTCCATTGTTAACTATAATTTTCTGATTTTATTAAAACTAATTAAACTTATTCACTCATAATTACTATGATTTTAACCTGTAATTAATAAACGTATTCAGGTCAAATAAAAACACATCAAAAATGCTCGAATTGCGCTTTAAATATGACAAAATAACCAATGCATTTATTGGAACACATCGGAAATTGCTTTGGAAATAAAATATTCATTTACTTGTAAATTGCAAGACATTGTTCAAGAGTCAGCTTACATTATCATTAAGTATTACCTAATTAACAAGTATGCACTTAAACCTCCACAGTCACCAACTCTGCCCAAGTCGGTGATCGAGCGGCGCATGAATATTGTCGATCGGCACCTGAAACAGCGATGATCGGTACGTCGGTATCAAAACTCATCTCAGGTAATATTGAGAGTAGTCTCGACAGCATTCGGAACGACTTTCCGGTGTATTGCCGCCCGCCCCTAGATAAAGCGGTGTGCAATCATAAAACGGTGTCACGACCCGCAATAATACGGTGAAAATTCTACGCCCACATTTCTGCACGGATTTATTTTCCCTTTTTTTGATTTTGCTTTTCAAGTACAGTTTTGCATTTAAATACAGAGCTCCTTCTGCGAAGCACTAGTATATCTGATGCTCCGCACATCAAGGAATTTGCAGTGCACGTCATTATGCATACACATAATTATAGGATATACTCATTCTAAATTATTCATCCAAGCATAATAACATAGCATCTTCATTCACATCATCCTTAAAATCATATAGGAGCGGGCCCTAAATTTGTGACTATTTTATTATATTTTGCTACGTCGTTGGTGGTATGAAGATCTGTCTGAAATCTGTATGAAGATCTGTCTGCAAGTTCGAATGTACCGGAGATTTTAAGCCAACATTTCCCGAGTTTGTCAGACTTACGGTACGCTTATGTCTCGTAAACAATTTAAAAATTTTCAAAAAATGTAGCTAAATTACGTCATCATAATCACACAAAATATGGAACAAACCGATGTACAAAATACAGAACAAACCAATACCTCCCAGAACAGGAGATGTTGAATAAATATATTTAAACACAAAATTGCATTCAATCAAAGAATAAGTTAAATTCTTTAGCAATAAAATAAATATTTTGAAGGAAAAATATTTAGTCCAAGGTAAACATTTCAACGTGAAACTAAGTACTGTCAAAATAATATGTTTATCTTCGGCTCAATATTATTCCCACAAGGACGAGTTAAACATGATTATTCTGACATTTCTCTATATTTATTCCTTTTAAAGCTTTGTTTATTGCACTAAATTTTTACGGAGCATTCTTGAACACATCACACATCTTTTTTCAACATCAACATCTTTTTTTATTGAATTATCATTTTAACCGAGTTCAAGTCGACAGTATTTTTAATGAATTTTATCTTATATGGCATTTCTCTCCTCCATTTATTTGGAAGGATATCCTCACAGTATATTCTGATGAAAATTCAGATAAAATCTGACTATGGAAATTGAAGATACGCGATTGAATTCCCCCACACTGAACAGCACAGGTTCCGTGATCAAGTATGAAGTATATAGGCCTAATGATAATCTAATAAGACAAGAGTACGGGCGACATTAATTTGTTCTTAACAAAATCACTACACGACTTAATTTCAATCACTGTTTTATTGGCAAAAAGAAAGTTTAAAGTTTAAATGTTCTTCATTTTCATTCAGAAACCTGATCACATATCTAAAGCTATCTAGATACTCGCTTCGTATGTCTGTTATCACGAAATTTAAATTACACTTTAGCGATTCCGCAAATAAGAAAGTCTTATACGCAATGCGGTTTTATGTGTTTGCTGGCAACATAATTTCATAGTTACATTTTTGAATCACTCGTATTTGAATTTCAGAAAATACTTTTGCAAATAAGCAAACTTTAGTAAACAATATGTTGAAGGATTATATTTTATAAAATAAAATAAGGGAAAAAATATTACAATAATGTGTAGCCTACATGCAGTAAAATTTTGAAGCAAAATCGTATCGCGACCGTAGTGGATAAAACTGAAATTAGTGGCCACAGAGTTTATGGGCGGGTCGGAAAGCCAAAATGCTTTCAGAGTTGCTGTAACTCGTTAGCAGTAAATCTGTTGGAATTTTCATTGTTTTTAGTTTGAATAAAATTTGGCTTGCACAGGATTAGCAAATTTTCCATATCTTATTCCAGATGGATGAGTTTTTAGGTTCACTTACTGTACGACTGCTGATTGGCCGCTAATATCAATTTCATTTGGCAAAGTGATATTTAAAATTAGAATCTTCCTCGTTTCAGTTTATAAACCTAATCAGATATCTAAAGTACGCTATATACATATTAATTTTAATCAGGGCAATTAAATTACTTACATACAGTAAACCATGTGATAAAAGCAACCAATACGGAAAATTATTTTAAGTAGATTAATTTAGAAAAAAAAACGAGTGTGCTTTAGACCACACGACTGAAGTAAAACTTCAAATTCACAAAATATGAACTTTAAAATGAATTTATAATTTTCATTCACTTTAAACGTAGAATATTTAATGTATTGAACAAAATAATAATTTATAAAATTGTTCGAGAACGAAATGAAATTACAAAATAATCAAAAAATCGCCGTTCGCGTAACGCTAGCAAACTCGCATATATATACATTTCATGCACTGGCTATGAGAGGAAGAGAGAAAGAAAATGTGCGCGCACTGCTCTCTCTTGCTCCTACAGTGTGATACAGACAATAGGCTTGTACTGTGTCTTAGATATATGAAACATAACTGCCTATGAGAGAAAAAGTGAAAGAAAATGTGTGCTCGCACCTCTCTCTCTTGTCCCTACAGTAATATACGAAACGTAATTCTCTCTCTTTCTGTCGTCACTAACTTATATCTCCCTCTCAACTTGCGTTCGCCTCGCCCGATCACACTTTTCGTAACGCTCTTGTCACGCATTCACCAGTTTACTCCCCAAGTCAAGCGTGCATAAAGAAGTTTTCTTCAAAAAGTTGTCAAATTTACCAAGAGATTTGAATTTTATTATACTAAGACATTCGATACTACAGGTCAGCTTATGACGTCATACGTGCCGTTAATTTTTAATTACATATACGATAATTAAGCAACAATAACCATATACAAAACGTGTTTCTCATTAAATATGAAATTTTAGCCACATTTCATATCTTTTGTCATTGTGAGATTCATTTTATGTCATTGCGTCGTACGTGAAATTCTGTATAAAGTAATTTTCAATTAATACAGAAAACACATTTCTCTTTTATTTAAAAAGAAACTTAAATGTCGAAAATATTTTATTTATATTAATATTTATACTAATTATAATATTGTCTCTTTAAAAGAAGTATTATTAATTAGGGTCATTAATAATACTTCTTATATATATATATATATATATATATATATATATATATATATATATATATATATATATATATATATATGTGTGTGTGTGTGTGTATATATATATATATATATATGTCTAATACTTTTTTTAATGAAAATAAATACAATTGTAGGTATTTTCTCGTGTAAGATACGCCTTAATATGACAAATTCATGTTTCTTGTGGAATTGTAACAAAATTTGTGATTTTTGGGCTTATGAAATATTTACATATAATATTTCATAAATATTTTTACCAAATATTACATGCTCTCCTGAAGCAGTAACCGTTGTCACGCCGCATCCCTAAAGCTTTACGAACGAACGCAATTTGCTTTAGTTTTATTTGGGATGTATCTTAATCATATTTTCCCGGAGAAAACGAGTTATAGCATATTATTCTCATAAATAAACGCCTAAAACACCATCAAATATGAGCTCGAAGTCGAAATCAAACTGAATAGCAGAGAAATGATTTGAACGTAAGAATTTCGATGGAAAATGTTTTACGTGAGAGAATTGAAAATGGATAAATTTTACGAAAATATGAGTCCGAAAACGCCGTTAGTAGTTTACAAAATCACGCGTAGTACAACAACGTTCAGGTTCTGACAATGCTTCTTATGATGCAGAAAAAGAGTGAAATTTCACTGAAAAGCTGTATTTATACTTATCGTGATCGACATTTCTCAATTATATTTTTCTGAGAACTATTTTTTATCGTGCGTATTTTCTCATTCTTTTTTATTCAGTGGAAATCATTGAAAATTGAGAAGTATGAGAAGAAAAGCAAAGTAAATTTTTTTTTTGGTAAAAAATTATAACTTTATGTATATTTAATGCTCTCAATAAATTCAGTATACCAGTGTATCAACTCCCACTATAATGACGGAAACGGAACACGTGTCGTGTCTTGTTAGGTAGATAAATTTAATTTGTTATTATATCATGAGAAATATTAATGATTGTTTTGAAAATATCATTAGATCTATTTAAAAATAGTTTTTAATTTTATACCATTTTTTTGTTGTCACTAGTTTCAATAATTTCATGTATATGGTATCATAGAATCCTAGACCGTAAAGACTGCACAAAAACAATCGATGTGATGGTAAATTCAATATATAAATATGCCAACATTCTTAAAATCTAAGGAATATCTTTTTGCAACTTTATTTGTTAACAATTTCCATAATACATATTTGTGGTCAGTTAATACCATTAAGTTTAATTCAGGTCATTTATGGAGCAACGTGTAATTTGATTCAAATTTGGCGTTATTAATTTTTTCGTACGCTTAGTATTTTTTAAATAGTTCAATATGTTAGCCCTTTATATTTTAGTGTGAAATAACGTAATATTTGATTTTTTGAAAAACTATTACACTAATGTACTCTATCAAATTCAAAAACTTTCAATAGATCTTGTCTGTCCATTTATAATTTGATGACTAAATTAAAACTACTAAACTTATCCAATCATAACTACTAGTACTTTTACTTAAAATTACAAAAGTACTGAGGTCAAGTAATAACTCAGAAATGAAAATTTACTTGAAATGAAACTTGTTTTTGTACAGCGAAAATAAAATATTCATTTCTTTTTACATGCCAAGATATTCTTTAAGAGTGAAAATTTACTCAAAATAATCAATGCTATAAATATAGTAATTTATCGGAATACTATAAATATAGAAACTCATCGGAACTTGTTTTCTTACTGCAAAATGAATAAAATATTCATTTATTTTTTAAATTGCAAGACCATTCTTCAAGAGGCATCTTACATAGTCAAAAAGTAAAAAGACCGCACTTAAACCTCAAGTATAACCAATTCTGTTCAAGTCTGAATATTGAATAGTAATAGCCGATACCAGCATCATATAAATCAACAGAGATAATCTTAAGGGTAACTATCCTTACGTCGACCGCAATCGGGACAACTTTCTGGTCGATCGCCTCCCATCACCATATAAAGCGGGGTGACATCATAAACGGTGTCACACTCCGCGATATTCTCGTGAGAATTCTCCGAGTAACATTTTAATGCAAGGAATTATTTTCCCATTGTACAGAGAGCAAGCATATCCAAGTACAGTTTTGCATTTAAATACAGAGCGCCTTCTGCGAAGTACTCGAATACACGTTATTGTACAGATACGCGATTGTAGTTAGATATAGTCAACGTGAATTATTAATTCGAGCTTTGAAATAGCATCTTCATGGTCGTTCAAAATCACAAGGAAGTGGACCCTGGATTTGTGGCTGTTTCATTCTCTTTGCTACGCCGATGGTGCTACGAAGACCTTTCTACAAACTCGGACGCATTTTAAAGCAACATCTCCTGAACATTAGGCCAACATTTATAGGACATACGCTATGTTTCGGAAATACTTTAATAATCGTCAACAATGAAACTAAATTACGTTGCCATAATCACGGTGTACAAAATATATAACAAACCAACACCTACTAGAGAATCAGTTGTTGATAAATATTTTGAAAAGAAAACTAAATCCCTTTTATTTCAGTCCAATACCAAGTTGTGTAGCAAAAACAGACATTTTAAAGCAAAGGTATTTAGTTAGAGATAAACAATAAAAATAGAAACTAAGTGCTATCAAAGTAATCTGTCTGTCTTTTTTCTTAGCACCTTCCACACGGACGAGTTAAACATCTTTATTCTGTCACTTCCCTAACTTCATTCATTCTTAAAGTTTGTTTCCATTATATCATTTATTTTATACATATATGTATGTGTATATATATATATATATATATATATATATATATATCATATACATGTATTTATACACCCAGCGTTTGTGTGTAAGAAGATACCGGAAAAATAGCCAACAGAAAAGGATACTCCACAATCCCAAGAAACTTGAGAACTGTACAAGGGCTGTAGAGTTGAAAGAAATAACAGAAAAAGTTTGCGTATAAACCAAAGAGATTGAGACCAGAGCCACTTTAACCATAACATAATACGTCTAACGTGATGTAAAAGTGTTCGTGCTTACGCGACACTTTTCCTTAGTGTGCAGAAAAATGCGTATGAAAAATTAATTACATAGAGTGTCATCTAATGTTTTTTTAATAAAATTCAAAAACATGATTTAAAGGAAATGTACTATAATGTAGGAAAGAAATAAAAAAATCTCGTAAATTGAGAAAATAATAACGAATTTAACTAAAAACAAGAAAAAGGAAGGATGGACGAGAATCTGGTAGAATTCAAAATAGCAACTGAAAATAATTTTAAATGCCTACAGCGTCATCTAGCAAACAAACTTCTCATTTTAAGTAGACGGTGTTTTTTTTACGCTATGTATGTGGCCACTTGGACACAAGTACAAAACCGAGTTTTCGAAATCTACTTTTATTGAATGGGGGTCCCAATTCGCTATATATTGTTTTGTTATTGTTTTTTTCTCATAGCTCGGTAACTGTGAATTTGACCACTATTTTGGGTCACTAATCAAATTACCTACAACGTTCATTAACAACCTTTTTAAGTATAATTAATAAATAATATTTTACGAGCTGAAGAAAACAAATAATATGTTGAAAAGCTTTAATACGCTATAGCTTCTTTATTTTCAATTTTATAATACTTTCAAAATCAGTGATTTTTTACAGAATATTTATAGACAAAGTTTGCCTTACTTATTTTATTAAATAACATCTTTTATTGGTTGCACTGTGCTTCATAAGGCACAATTGAACTACTGTTTCGCTGGATTAACCTAGGTAGCTATGAGCAAACACAAGTATAGCTAAGATGACATTAATTTTCAGACTTACAGATACTGCTTATATGCTCAAATCTCTTCAAGTGCAGCAGTCCTATCTTATATTGGAGACAAAACTCGTGCCAGAAAATTATGAAAAATATCATTTAGGTTCATGCAGGCTGAATAGCACATTCCACTATTTTTTTTCAAAATATCTACGATTCACATAAAGGTCTCTCTTATTATTAAAAACTCAATATTTTGTAGAATATCTTTCAAATATACTTCAAACTGAATTATACATACGGGTGTATCGTTGAGGATGTGTACATGTGTTAGGCAAAATTTGATGATCTGAAAATTTATTAGATTTCAGTGTTATGTTAGCAAAACTCCAGTTTCGTCTAAAAATTTCATCATTCTGGCTAAACTATTAGCACTACCGCAATAATTCTTGAACATTATAAGATAATTTTTCTGTTACTCTAAATGAAGATTTTCCTATTGGAAATAAAAATATTTCGACAAAAGAATGTTTTTTTTATTCGAGTAAAAAATAATTTCCCTAACTTAATACAGCTTTAGCTAAAAATAGAAAGATAAAAAACGTTTTAGCGACATCTTAAAAATCTTTAATTTTTACTAGCAATCAACCATAAAAATTTCATTCGGCTAGTGCCGTTACTTTATACCGAAAAATATATGCACTAGGAAAAAAATATGAAAAATTCCACTTTTAACTTTAATTTAAAAATTATTCGAAATTCTTGTGGGTGTTATTTTCTCGTGTGTGTTAAAATAAAAGATATACGTCTAAATTTTATTCATAATTTTAAAATTGGAATATTCCTCGTTTCAATTTATGAATCCTATCATATACCTAAAATGACGAACGTCTTAATTTCAATCACTATTAAATTCACTAAAAGAATATTTAAAATCGAAATATTCTTGCTTTCATTTTGTGAACCATATACCCAAAGTTATGTAATACGCTTAATACGCCTGGTATGACGAACGCATATCAATACCGCTCTTTACCGATTTCACTAATATTAAACCTTGTACTCAGGGCAGTTTTATACATATCTGTTTGCTTACATTCCAAAATTACAGAATCGATTTAAAATACCTTCTCAAATAAACGAAGTTAGCTGAAAAATTCTTAAAGGATTATATTTTATAAAATATTGGAGGGAAAAAAATTATTACAATTTCTTGTACCCCACATATAATAGTAAGTCGTATAAAAATCGCATCACGGCCTTAGTAGATGAAATTGAAATTAGTGGCCAGTTAAAAATTAGATAGGTTAATGCGGGGTCAGAAAGCCGAATGCTTTCAGAGTTGCTGTTAGGCATTAAGAGTTATTGTGTTGAAATTTTCATTTCTTTTAGTTCGTATAAAGTTTTTCTCGCGCAGGGTTAACAAATTTTTCATATTTCCTTCCAAACGGATGAGCTTTGAAGAGTATTTACTATATGGACGCTCTTTAGCCGCTATTTTTAGTTTCATTTTCCAAAATAATATTCAAAATTAAAATCTTCATATTAATTTATAAACCTCATCACGTATCTAAAGCACGCTGTATACATATTAATTTTGTTACACGCTTTTAAATTAATAATATAATATCAATTATGTAATAAAAATAACCAATATGGAAACTGATATTAAGTAGATAAATTTCCAAAAATATGTATCAGTTATTGCCGGATTATGTGAAAAATATTATATTAAATCAGTCGACAATATGGATCGACTAATGCCATATATTTTTAATAGCATATCCAATATTGAAGTATCACTAATTATATGAAAAAAATTTCTCAGCAGACGTGCAATTTTAATCACATTTTCTGTTTTTTACCGTTGTGTGATTCATTTGATGTCATCGCGTCATACGTAAACTTCTGTAGAAATAAGCTTTCAAATAATATGTAACAAAATGATCTCTTGAAAAAACATTTCTTTTCTTATATTTAAAAATAGTCATCATTGGCAAAAATATTTTAGCGTAATGGAAATTTCATTATCTCAAAAAAAGTATTATTAGTACCTGTAATAACAAAAGTACATGTACGGGAAAAACATTGTAGGTATTTTCTTGTAAAAAATCGCATATAAAAAGTGTATATGACAAATTTCAGTTTTTGATAATAAAATCTTAATATTCAATTTTTTTGAGCTTATAAAGTGTGTATACGTGCGCTCAGTAAACCATGCAGTTACACCCTGCCAAAGCTTTACAAAAATGAGGGCAATTGACTAGTTTTTCATTGGGGAATTTTCCTGAGAATAGCGATTTATAGTGGATTATTTAGTTTATAATGTATTAACAATGTGAAAAGTTAAAGATATTCGATGTCATGCACGTAGGTCTAAAACACTATAAGTGAGGTATGACAGATAGACGTACACACACAAACGTGACAAAATTGTAAGTGTGTGAATATGGCAACCTAAAAAACTATCACAAGGAATCTACACGTAATTTTTAATAGTTTTTGGTCAAGAGTTACCTTTTTTAAACTGTGCTCCAAAATGGTTGGTTTAATTTTGGTGCTGAACATTAAAACGCATATTACATATGTAATATATAGAAATATGCATTGTATCAAAATAAATGTCTAAAAATATCATAGTATGTTTAAGCTCACTGAAATAAATTAAAATAGAATATTATAGAAATAATTTCAACGTAAGAATATCGGTGGAAAGTGTTTACGTGACAAGATTAAAAATAGATATATTCTACGAAAATATAACGCTGTCGAAGCCGTGAAAAATTTAGAAAATTGACGTAGCATACAACGGTCTGGTTCTTTCAATGCCCCTTACAGTGCAAAAATATTCTTCCAAAAGTTTCACGGGAAAAGCCGTGTTTATACTTATTGTAGTCGACATTTCTCAATAATATCATTCTTTATCGTGCGTGTGTTCTAATTTATTTTTTTTCAATCGCGATCGATAAAAAGGAAAACAAAGTAAATGTTTTCTCGGTAAAAAAGTGATAATACAGGGACGGAAAAAGGCACTGTAGATATGCGACATGACGATGTGATATTAAGTAGGAAAATTAAATTTGCAATTTTTTTCACGAGAATTATTAGCAATTAATTTTAAAAATATTATCAGATCTAAAAGGTTTTAATTTTGTTATATTATTATAAGCCGTAAGTTTCATTAATTTGATTTATATCGTATCATATAATTGTGGACAGTAAAGACTGAAAAAAAATAATCGATGTAATGATAGATTCAATATATAAATATACCAACATTCTTAAATATAAGAATTACTTTTTTTACAACAATGTGTATGTGTTTGTGGTCAGTTTGCACTATTAATTTCAATTCAGGTCACTTAACGAGCAATGTATAATTTAAGCCAAATATAATGTTATTTTTTGTACACTTAATTTTTTTTAATAATTCAATGTGTTGACACTCTTTATTTTAGTTTAGTGTGAAATAATATAAAATTTAATGTATTACAATACTGTCACACTAATTTTCTGTATAAAATGCAAAAACATTCAATAATTTCTTTATATCCATTATAATCCATAACTTTCTGATTGACCTGACTAAACTTATACACTTATAATTACCAATAGTTCAACCTAAAATTACTAAAAGAATATAAGATGAGTAAATTCACTTCAAAAATTCTCAAGTGGCACTTGACAATGATTTCAAATAGCCAATGCATTTATAGCAACTCATTGGGAATTGATTTCATACAGTGAAAATAAAATATTCATTTATTTGTAAATCGCGAGACATTCTTCAAGAGTTATCTTACATCATCATTAAGTATTACTCAAGTAACAAGAAAGCACTTAAACCTCTGGAGTCCCCAACTCTGTCCAAACCAGTGTTCGAGCGGCGCCTGAATTTTGAATAGCAACGGCCAGTACAAGCATCTTATAAATCGACTAAGTAATCTTGAGAATAGTCCCGATTGCACTCGGCATAACTTTCCGGGCGATCGCCCTCCGCCCCTAGATAAAGCGGAGTGGAATCATAAGACGGTGTCACGAACCACAACATTCTGTAGAGAATTCTCTGCGGGAAATTTCAATGCACTGAATTATTATCCCGTTGAAGAGAGGGTGTTTTCCAAGTACAATTTTGCATTTAAATATAGAGCGCCTTTTGCAAAATACTCGTTTAGCTGGTGCTCTTCACGTCGAGAAAATTGCAATGCATATTATTGTGCAGACACGCACATTATTGTGCAAATACAAACAATCTGAATTATTCATTCGAACTTTGAAATAGCATCTTCATGTCCACTCGATACTGAAAATCACGAAGGGGTCCGCCCTGAATTTGTGGCTACTTTACTCTATTTTGCTACGCCGGTGGTGAGGCAACTTTTGTTCTATTTTGCTACGTCGGTTTACGAACTGTAAGAAAGCTCGAACGTATTTTAAGCAAACTTCTCCCGAGCTTTTAAGTCAACATATCCCGAGTTTATTGGACTTACGATACGCTGTTTTCCAGACACAATTTAAAAACTGTCAGCAATGGAACTAAATTTCGTCGTCGTAATCACGGCGTACAAAGTAAATATAAAATTTGATCGCTTTTAATTCAGTCAAATAACAAGTTAAGTCTTATAGCAATAAAGCATACACTTTGAACCAAAAACTTTCGGTTACAATAAACATTATAAATAGAAAGTAAGTACCGTCAAAGTAATCTGTTTATTTTTCCTTAACACTACTCCCACATATACTAGTTAAACATTTTTATTCTGACTCTTCGCCAGTTTCATTCATTCTTAAACTTTATTTACACCACGACATTCGACATATACATGCGTTTATATACTCAGTGCATGTGACAGATAGAAAGATTAAGTGGAAGAAGACATTAGGAAAATCGCCAAGAAAAAAGTATGATCCACAATCCCGAGAATTCGCGAGCTCTACAAGGGCTGTAGAGGTGAAAGAAAATGAAGAAAAATCTGTGTTTAAACGCCCAATAAATCAGTGGCGATCAGATAATAATATTTATGCCGTGATCTAAAAGTTTCATGCCGACGCGACGCTTTTTCTTGAAGTGTAGAAACCTTATTTGACATGAAAAAAATGCATTTTACGTGGAATAAATTACATGCTACTTGCGTGTAATATTCGTAAAAATTTTATTAAAATGAATAAAAAAATGTTTACACTGTAGTATCGTATATAAATAGAAATCTCATAAATTAAAAAAATAAAAACAAATTTAAATAACAAGAAGAAAAAAAAAGATGGACGGGAAGCTGATGAAATTAGGAATAGCAGATGAAAGTGTGCGTGGCAGCGTGGAATTTGGAAAGTATACAAATTAATAAAGTAAAACAAAATGTTAAAACTTATCTTATGCGAAGAATCATATACTTCATTTGAATACAAATTATTCATATTTAAAATATTTAATACTATCATTAGCATTAGATATTATTTATAGACACATTTGTTATAACGACAGTTGATTATTCTGTAAAGTTGTTAATTAGTTGTCCTTAAAGTATTTCACACGTAGTGGAAAATCAGAAAAATGATATTTGGTTACATCATGTTCACAATTTAAAATATTTCATCAACCGGAACCTAATTTTTTGTACATTTATTAAAGATACAGTTCCTTATGTGATGAAATTAAGAATAGAGTAAAATATTTGCTGTACCCATTATATTTGAAACTATCGAGTGGTCAAATCAGCTAATTATCAATTCAGATATAATATTTTTATTTTAAACGTAATGCCCAAACCTGTGTTTGGCACAACCTCTGGAAAAAAATCTATCCAAAATTATAATGATATAAAATTATTAATGTTAATATTGACGTGGATGCATGATTAAAACAAATATTTGGTGTGACGTCGTTTTTTTTAATATGTCAATTTAAAAAATTATATGATTTTGAACAAAATCATTTTTTGGCTGTGCCGGCTCTTGCTAAGTCTCCCCAGAAAATACTGGCTATACCATTGCATATAAGTAGTGTTATTGTATTATGTCTTTACTCAATTTTATTCTATTTCCTTAACCTAACCACTCTCTCTTCCTTTCCAATCCCGTTGGAAGATACCCACCACCTTCAAGTGGTTTGCACTGAGTATTAACACTGATGTGTGACATTTTGAAATATATCACAGAATATCACTTGTTATTGGCCAAATGTGGGGTTTTAATAAAAGTTTCAAAATATACTCCGTGCCTAAAAGATATTTCGATAATTATGTCTGTCTCTGTGTATGTTTTTGTTAGTTTTCAGATGTACGACTTGTCCACATTTGTATATCTAATTACCACCTAGTTATGTGAGAGAGTTATTTGCAGACATCTGGCGATATTTTAAACTTTATTTTCTTAACTTTCTTAAAATACATTTTTATAATAATAATATTTTCATATCTTAAACTGTATAGTAATTTATTTTAACATATGTCTCTTGTGAAATACTTCTGTTATAAGAATTTAAATAAATAAAAATTATTTTTTTCTTTCAAAATGCCATGTATGAGCTATTGCTCAATAAACATTACGCCATCTATGAGCATTATTAATGATACACATGGCACATTTGCCATGGGAGGTGAGTCAGGAAGAGAAGGGAGTCACTTTGGCAGCTTCTGGGAATCCAAAGTTTGTTTAAAACTTTGTGACGCCTTTTTTATATGGGTTGGTATGCGTAGAGTCTTTTCTGTACGTCTGTGTTGATGCTGATAGCAACAGCTATCCACGCTTACGAAATGAGATTATCTACAAATGAGAACTGAGTCAAAATACGACTAGCCCAGTTCGAAAAACAGACAAAGTTTTCGTTTTAGGTGGACAGCGCTAAGTATGGTGTGAGTTGCGAGGGTAAAACCGAATTTGCAGGATCTATCTTTTTTTTAATGAAGGTGCTACCCCGCCATTTAAAAAAGAGCGTATTAATTTTTTGTTTCAATCCCTGTAATCGTGGGTCTAAGAAAAATATTTTGTAAAATAAAAATACTTGTCATAAATCAAATTACCTACAACTTTTTTTAAAAACGATTTTGAGTAGAATTGGTAATTAATATTTTGCGAGCCGAAAAAGACAAAACTATGACTAAACATTTTCAAGACGCTAAAACCTATTTATTTTCAATTATATATTTTAAAAAATACATACAAAATTAGCGAATCTGAATAGAGAATTTCAAGACCTATCGTTTGATTTACTTATTACACTAAATAATTTCTATTTTTATTAGTTGCATGAACTTCAACAGGCATGCAACTAGTCTGAAAATTAATGTCATCCTTGCTATACTTTGTAAACATAAGTATATCAAGGATGACATTAATTTTCAGTCTTAGAGACACTGCTTAGATGCTAAAATCTCTTCAAGTACAGCAGTATCAAATTTATTATCAGACATTGGTGTCTAAATTTGTGCTGTGGTCTGCGTATACCTCGCATTCAATTTAGTAATTTTGAAAATTATTCGACAGTAAAAATTCTAAATAATTTATTTGAATCTGAAAAAAGAAAGGCTAAAAATCATATTCTATTATTTTTTTCGAAAATACGTTCGATTTACATAAAGGTCTCTGTTATTATTTTAAAATTTCTTCTCCAATTACAGAAAATTTTCAAAACTATGAAAAAAAAACTATTTTTTATCTTTGGAAAACTTTTTCGTTTTTTCGGATTATTTTCATATATTTCAGTCAATGTTCCTCTCAACTCTTGTAAAGATTTGTACTTTTTGTGGTATACCGCTCATTTGTATAGGTCTCAAACAAAGAACATCAACCAGATTCAGATCCGGTAATCTTGGAGACATGCTATGGGCATCAGTCCACCCATCTGTAAAATAATGATCTAGATGTATTTTTACCATTTTTGCGTAGTGCATAGTTGCGTAGGACATAGTGCTGCATCATTTTGGAAAATAATTCGCTTCTTACTCTCGAGTTTCTAACGATTACCCTCCCTGGGTAATGGATAACATATTTTCCAAATTAAGCCATCGTTTAACCCCACCTGTAATACAAACGGACCACTTAATTCAAGGAAGTCGCTGGCGTATCCTTGGAAATTTAATAACACTGCAAGAATTTGTTACAGATTTGGAAACAAATTTACATTAAAATTATAAGTGATATTTATGGCTTTTTTCCTTCATATATTTGTTTCGGTATCAAGTAATGGGATTAACCGAAGGAAATATTAATAAAATTTAAACATGGTAGTTAAAATATTTTTTCATCTTTTCATTTTTAACTATAGAGCGTTGTGAAATTAGTGATAGAATTTTTAGTTGAGTTAAATTTTTAAAAAAATCATTTTTATCGAAATATTTTATTTCCAATAGAAAAAAACTATATTTAATATAATATGATCTTTATTAGAGTATGTACAATAAAAATTATCACAGTAGTACTAATTGTTTTCTCTCGTCACTATGAGATCTATTTGATGTCATTTTAATGTACGTAAAATTTTGTAGAAATTAGTTTGAAACATAAAAAAAAAATTTTTTTTTAAAGAGGCGTCAACATCAAACATATTTTAACCTAATGTATTATTACCTCTTTTAAAGAAGTATTATAAATAACACTATTAATGAAAATAAAACACGCTGTAGAAAAGCCATATTTGGGTAACGAATTATATAATTAAATTTAAGAAATAAGGGTGTTCAGATGATGACCATGTATAAATTACTCTTACGTATCTTAATTATTTGAGTAACTTAGGTGCTTATGAATAAATTATTGTACAGTTTTAATAAAACCGGCGATTTGCAAGAAAAACAATTACAATATTTACATAATATATTATAAATAATGATTTATTAAAAATTTTATTGTTTATAAAAAACGATCAAGTATGTGTCGGAGCATGCGGGTTCCGTAGTCATTTCGTAGAATATCATATTATATATGTTTTACATCGTGCTCATACGCGCCCATAAAAGTTTATGGTAGCTGAACCAGGATGCTAATATACCAACAGTTAACCCAGCTATTACTTTTGCATTTTGTGTTTTGTTAATTAAATATTGTAATATATATGTTAATAATTCATTTTAATTTATCCTAATTATACTAGCAGCAAACAGGGTCATTAAGTAATTTCCACGTGTTTTATATCCACGTAATTAAACACATCTTTATGATTCTAAAACCAATGAAATTGATTTGAAAGTGTTCATCAAAATCTATTTTTGAAATTTTTTTTAGATTCAGTTAGCTCTCCCGTTTCAGACACGATCACGACTTAAATACGTAATGTATATTTTAATTAATAATTTTTTTGTCTTTTCGAATCGATAGTTTTTGAGATAGCGAGGGTGCAGCAATTTTTCCAAGATTTTTGGGGAATTTTTCGAAAAGTATTTATATTAAAAGCAAATTAAAAGTATTTTGAATCCTCGTTAAAAAGAGGGTTAAAAAGCTTTCAATTAATATCCAATACTTCAAAAAAATACTTTTTTCCGTCTCCGTGCTTCTCGTTCTTCAAAACTGTAGGCACTTCAAAAAGTCAGTTTATCTTTTCAAACTTAACATATTTATTTGAGCTACTACTTGCTATAACTATCCCGAATTCTTATTTCCCATATCAAATGATTTGTGATAAAAATACAGATAGACAGATGTACCGTTTTCTGCGTTTCCAATTTTGGTACATGGCAGTAAAAAGCAGATTACATATGAAATATATAAGAATATGTAGAATATATTAAACAAACGCCTAAAATATCGTAGTAAGTACAATCTCAGTAAGATGAAATCTAATTGAATATTGTAGAAATGATTTTAGCGAGAAATATCAATGGAAAGTGTTTACGTGACAGGATTAAAAATGTATATATTCTACGAAAACGTAATGCTCTAGAAACCGTGAACTTTGCAAAATATACTACGTAAATTTTATTATTGTAACAAAGCTCGAGTTATTTCAATGCCTCCCTTACGGTGCAGAAATAATCTTCCAAAAATTTCACGGAAAAATCCCTATTTATGTCGCTCGTAAGCGACCTTTTCAATATTTTTTCCTAAGATCAGTTCCTTATCGTACGTGTTTTTTCATCTTTTTCATTCAGTACCGAAATCCCTGAGGAGGGAGAAGGGTGAAAAAAAACAAAGTTCATATTTTTCTTGATAAAAACTGACGACTATATGTATTAACAATACTGTCAACAAATTCTATTTATTTAAGATTATGTCATATCTCATTAAGGTGATAGAAGCAAAACAGATACTATATCCTATTAAATAAATTTAATTTCCATTATTTTACAATAAATGTTGATAATTGATTTTGAACATATCGTGAAGTCGAAAAGTTTTTGAAATGTTTGTTATTTTTATTAGTTATCGCTATCCGTATTTCTCGTTCAAAACTCTTCTTGAGTATAAATTCTCAGTATTACAATGGAGACTGAGCAACAAGCTACATTTTAAATTAAGCAAATGTGCCATGATGACATACTCCCAGTTAGGTGTCCCACTTGTGTATAGTTATGACCTGCACGGAAGTATACTAGAAAGGGTCTCCTCTGTGTGGTATCTCAAAATAATTTTGGATAAACATCTCACATTTCAAGAAAATCATCTCACACTTAGAAAATCTACAAAGTACTAGGGTTTGCCATTCAAAATTTCCACTATTTTCCAGGAATATATTTTTACTTTATTTAACGTTTTAATTCATAATATTCTAGAAAGGATTGTAGTCATCTGGTTTCCGTATGAAGCTACTTATATCCTCATGTTGGATAAAATATTAAAAAAGTTCAATGGACTTTGTACTAAAAAATGTATTGGTATTATCCTTATTTACTCCTCTCAGATTTTATAAGAGGCATAGTCGGATTTATTTTCCTTCAACTACGACCACTACGACATAAATTTCTTTTGGTCATGCATTATTTTAAAATTATTTATTCATTACGTTGAAAATCCCTCAATCTTGAATTTAGTAGTGTTTTATGCTCCTAGCTGCTGCATGAGAGGACAAGGTTATAGTTTATTTGACTTACCTATAACGCGCACAAATGTAGTGCAGCATTCACCTATGTTTCACGCACTCATATTGTTCATCGCAGTATTGCGAGAAAAAATATCTAATCAGAGTAGTCTGAATATTTTCTCTGCTTCTAGAATGGGGTTGTGGAGTTGCTTGATTGTTCGCAACTGTTTAATAGTTAGAATGATATTTATTCGAAATACTGTCTTTTTCTGTTTTATTCGTTAGTGTTGCTACTTTTCTATTTTCTTCTTTATTGTTTTATAAACATTTGTTGTTATGTTTTCGGGTATGCTCGACACTTTAGGTAAACCAGTAAGTTGGGCGTGGGGTTTTCAATAAATAAATAAATAGGTGAATATTGTGTCATAAAATCTAGGGACGTAAAGACTGGAGTAAACAATGGATATGATGATAGATTCAACATATCAATGTGTTTAAAATCTAAGGGGTTTTTTTTTTAATATTTTCCATAGCATCACAATGCATTTATATCGTCAGTTGTTAGTATTAATTTTAAATCATGTCATCCTTAGTACAATGTGTAATTGGACTAAAACATGGCGTTATTTATTTTACAATTAATGTCCCTCAAAATAATTTAATGCATTAATTCTTTTTTATTTTAAATGTAAAATATTATTAAATTCACTTTATTAAAAGGTTATTGTCCTAACATACTGTTAACGTTACCTAGTCTAATCTCATAATCTTCTGATTTAATTAAAAATGTATTAAACTTGCCAATCATAATTACTAATACTTCAACTAAAAATATTCAAGTCAAGAAAGAATGGCCGAAAATGTACAAATGGCACTTGAAAATTCAATCAAAACGACAATGCATTTATCGGACTCATTGGAAGTTGCTATCATGCAGTGAAAGTTAAATATTCCCAAAATATCCTTCACGAGTCTACCTACGTCTGTATTAAGTGGCACCCAAATAATGAGAGCGCGTTTAGAACTCAAGAATGAGCAATTCTGTCCAAGCTGGTATTTCAGCGGCAAACTGCATTCGGAACGACTTTCCGATCGATGGCCGCCTGTCCCTAAATAAAGCGGTAGATAAAGCGGAGTGGAATCATAAAACGGCGTCGCGACCCGCAATATTCCCTCTCCGCAACATTCAATGCACGAAAATATTTTCCCGTTGTATAGAGGTGTTTTCCAAGTTCAGTTTTGTATTTAAATATAGAGCGCCTTTTGCGAGGTACTCATGTAGCTGATGCTTCAAGAGGCTTCAAGAGTAAAATGATTCTAGAGTCTCCACACATCGATATTAAACGTCTCCAAAACAACAAGAGCGCACTTATAACTCAAGAATGAGCAACTCTATCCAAGCTGGTGCTCGAACGGTACTCGAAAATGAATGGCGATAGCCGGTATCGTCATCATAACTAGTCTCATGTAATATTGAGAGTAGTCTCAACTGTACTTGGAACGACTTTCCGGTCGATCGCTGCCCGCCCCTAAATAAAACGGAATAGAATCTTAAAACGGTGTCACGACCCCCGCGCGGCATTTAATGCATGAAATTATTTTCTCGTCGAATGGAGGTGTTTTCCAAGTGCAGTTTTGCATTTAAATACAGGGCGCCTTCTGCGAAGTACTCGTTTAGTTGATGGTCCACGCGTAGAGGAAATCGTAATACAAGTCATTATGTAGAGACGCGATTATAGTTAGATACAGTCTATCTGAATTATTCAATCGCACTATGCTCTGTCTGTGTGACTATTTTCTTTTATTTCGCTATAACTAGTTGTTTGCAAGCTAGAACTTATGGGGGATTTCAAGCTAACATTTTCTGAGTTTAACAGACTCGCGAGTCTGTTAAACGAAGTATTAAAGAAGAATTGAAGAAGATTTAAGAACGCTTCGCGTTCCAGAAAATTGTCATTGATGGAACCAAATATTAAGTCATCTTAATCACAGTGTACGCGAAATAAATCAATACTTTCTAGAATAGAAATATCTATATAAATAATAATGGAATAAAATATCTGAAAAAATATAACTAACAATAAAAATCAAATAATCTGAAATCCAGAATTCTTTGAAAGCTATCGTTACTCGTTACTCGTCAGTTTGAAAATTTATTTTCTAGTTTCAATAACATTTTGCTAGAACAAGATTAACGAATTTTAATTTGTACGGAGGAACTTTGAAGTGTACTTACTATCCGGCCGTTAACTTCAATTTTATTCGCCAGAGAAATATTCAAATTCGAAATTTTCACAAATTTTCCGTTTAAATTTACGAATTAATCATATATTTAAGTTATATATGTTCAAAAAAAAAAAAAATATATATATATATATATATATATCGATTAGTTTAAAATTTGCGATCCTATTCAAAAATTTAAATGAGAAATACTCCAATTTTAAATTTTCTTTTTGCAATAAAATAAAGCTTAAATTTAAGACGTATGTGGCTTGAGATACGTTATTTCATTCATAAATTGAAAAGAAGAATATTACAGTTTTAAGTATTTTTTTGCAAATAAAATACTGATAAAATTTAAGATTTACATGGCTGAAGATATATGATCAGTTTCGTAAATTTAAACTCAAAATTTTCCATTTAAAACATTCTTTTTACGAATAAAATATTAATTAAAATAAAACATATATGTGTTTATGTGGTTAGCTTCCTAAATTTAAAAGAGGAAAATTGAAAATTTGAGTATTCCTCTGACGAATTAAACTGAAATTAGCCACCAATTAGCGGCTGGATGGTAAGGACAATTCAAAGCTCATCCGTGCGGAATAAAATTTGAAAAATTCATTAATGTTGTTCGAGCAAAATTTTATACAAATTAAAAAATTAAAATTCAAACTGACTTACTGGTAACGAGTAACGATACTTTGAAAGCAATCTGGATTTCAGACCTGGCTATTTTGTGTTTAACTACCCACCAATTTCAATTCCATAATTTTTGGAACTATTTTCTAAACCAAGAAGCAGATGCATAAAACTGATACATATATTAGCTTTTTGAAAAGAATTTATTCTATTTCTATAACGTCAGGCCAATCTTCTTTCGCCGATCTCCTTATTAAGTCGAAGTATTTGAAGATATTGATTGTTCATGTTCTGCAAGAAATAAAAAAATCGAGAGTGTGAAAAAATAACTTTTAGGGTTCAACAGTGAATCCAATTTGATTATTAATTATATTTATTCAGAAGATACGTGCTATTCTAGTCAATGATGGTTTATTCTATGCACACTTCGATTAGGGTGACGTAATAGAGTTATTTGGTTCCATCAATGACAATCCCTAAACTGTTTCTGATACACAGCGTATCGTAAATCTGTTAAACTCGAAAATGTTAGTTTGAAATCTCCGATACGTTCTAGCTTGCAAACAGCTCGATACAGCAAAATGAACGAAAATAGTCACAAACTCAGAGCACAGTGCAAATGAATCATTCAGATTGACTGTATCTAACTATAATCGCAATTCTGCGTAATGACTTGTATTGCAATTTACTCGATACACGGAGCGTTAGCCAACTGAATACTTCGCAGAAAGCGCTCTGTATTTAAATGCAAAACTATACTTGGAAAATAGGAAAATAATTCGGTGCATTGAATGTTGCGCGGAGGGCATATTGCGGGTTGTGACACCGTTTTATGATTCTACTTCGTTTTATCTAAGGGCGGGCGTCGAACTACCGGAAATTCGTTCCGAATGTAGTTACAGTAACAGCATACAGTATCAGACTACCTGAGATGAGTTATGATGACGGTACCGGCTATTGCTATTACATTTTCAAGTGCCGCTCGAGTACCGGCTTGGACGGAGTTGCTCACTCTTGAGTTGTAATCGCGCTCTTGTTATTCGGGAGCCACTTAATAACGATGTAAGTAGACTCGTGAATAATATTTTGTGGATTTTGGGAACTTTCACTATATGACAGCAACTTCCGATGATTCCAGTGCCATTCGGACATTCATCCTTGACTTGAATATTTTTAGTAACTTTAAGTTGAAATATTAGTAATTATGATTGACAAGTTTAATCAATTCTCAATTGAATCAGAAGATTATAAGATTAGACTAGGGAGATAGGATTTAATGAAAGCTTCCGAACTTTTGCAGTATGAAATTTTACAGACGATAACCTTTTAATAAATTTAATGTTCAACATTGGAGTGTTCCTCATTTCAATGTTTGAAACGGATCACAAGTTTTGAACTAAATATATATATATATATATATATATATATATATATGTGTGTGTGTGTGTGTATGTGTGTGTGTGTGTGAGTGTGTATATATATATATATATATATATATACATATGTATACATATACATTTCAATCACTCGCAATTAAATTAGTTACATAAAGTAAAAAATATGATAGTAATAACGAAAATAGAATCTGGATCTAAACCGTTTATAATTATCGTGAGTATTAGGGTTTATGGGACAAAATCATGGGACATATCAAATAGTATTATACCTTTATTTTTACCATACACTTACTCACTGATCATAAAAACCTATAGGGCACTTCCGGTCAACCTACAATCCTGAAAGTCAACATGTTGGGATCTTTACAACATAAATAACGAGAAAATCTGAAAGTCGACGATTTCTAATTCTATGTGGAATTTTACATTTTTTTAAACACGCGCCAGTGAAACTTTTATGTTTTGTGAACAGTATGATTGGAAATACCATTAAACATTCAGAAGTGTCTAAATATGTACGGACTCCTCATAGTGCGAGTTCTATTCGTGCTTGACAGGAGTTTTCTAGAATTTAACTTAGTCTTGTTTGGAAATGGGAATTTGACGGACACATTGATTACAAACAGTTTCGGAGCTTAATATTTCGTAAACAATGCTAAAAGATTGAAAATAAAAATTATAACTTAAACTTTATTTCAAAAGATCTTCCTGAAACAGCCTATGTTATGGTATTCTTTAAAAATGAATGATGTTAAAATAACTTAATATATATATATATATATATATATATATATATATATATATATATATATATATATATGTATATATATGTACATATATATATACATATATATATATATATATATATACATATATATATATATATATATATATATATATATATATATATATATACATAGTATAATAGCAATACCAAAACCATTCATAGTTTAAAAAAACAATTGTTTCTTTGCTTCCCCAACCTTCAAAACTATACTCTAAAATGATTTTTAGCCTTTTCGTACATAACATCTGTAATTAGGCTACTACTTGCTATAACAGACAAATTCCCAATTCCCTAAACCAAATGGTGGCCGATAAAGATACAGACAGACAGACACAGAGACATCGGTGCGTTTTCGTCAGTATATAGTTTGTCTAGTATTAATGCAGAACACTAACACGCAAATTTCCTATGGAATATATAGAAATATACATCCTATCGAAACAAATATCTAAAAATATCATAGTAAGTGTAAGCTCAGTGAAATGAAATCACATTTAATATTATAGAAATTATTTCAACGTAAGAATATCGATGAAAAGTGTTTACGTGACAGGATTAAAAATGGGTACGTTCCACGAAACTGTAACGCTGTAGAAGCCGTGAAAAGTTTAGAAGATATACCTATACTAGATATATAACGCTTCTGTTCTGTTAATGCCTTCCGTACTGTGCATAAACAATCTTACAAAAATTTTACAAGAATACTCGTAAGGATACTTATCGTATTCGACCTTCCTCAGTAATATTTTATTAAAACCTCTTATTTCATATTTATTATGTAACTTTTTTCTAAGACCTGTACATTATCGTGCGTGTTTTCTCATTTTTTTTATTCAGTCTAAATCTTTGAAAAGGGGAAATATAAAAAAAAAACAAAGCAATTTTTTTTCGGTAAAAACTAACGATTGTGTGTGCATATAATACCGTCAATAAATTCAGTAAATCATTGCTCCAACTGCCACTACAATGATGAAAAGACAACAAATTCTGTGTCAAACTAAGTAAATTAAATTCGCTATTATTTTATGAGAAACGTTAGTTATCAATTTTTTAAAATATCATTTAAAATATCAATATATTAACATTTAAATATCACCTAAACATTTTTAAATGTTTATTATTTTTTTGTTGTCTCCCTTTTCATTAATATTGTTTCGTAAAATCCGGTCCCATAAAAACTGAACAAAAACCATCGACGTGATTACAGTTAACAATATCCATACCAACACAAGACATGCTTTTACATCTTCAGTTGTTAATATTAATTTCAATTCACGTTATAGACGAATTGTGTAATTTGGCCCAAATATATTATATTTGATTTTTTGGACACTTAATATATTTCGAATAGTTTGATGCTTAACCCTTTATGTTTTGGTGTAAACTAATGTAATTCAATTTATTGAAGGGCTGTTATACTGAGATCCTTTCTTTTCTGGTCATTCTAATCTATTATTTTATCACTCATTTAAAGCCGGTTAAACATATTCATTCATAATTGCCAATATTTTAACCTGAGGTTACTAAAAGTTTTCAATCAAGTAAGAATAGCTCAATAATATTCGAACAGCACTTGAAAACTGGTTCAAAATAGCCAGTGTATTTACAGTAACTAAACGAAATTCGCTTTTGTAATTTAAGAATAAAATATTCATTCATTTGTAAATCGCAAGACATTCTGCAAGAGTTACATCGTCATTAAGTATTACCCAAGTAACAAGAATGCACTTAAACGTCAAGAACCACCAACTGTGTCCAAGCCAGTGCACGAGCGGCGCCTGAATATTGAATAGCGTTAGCCGGTATCGGGATCATAACTCGTCTCAGGTAATATTGAAAGTAATCCCGACTGCATTCGATACGACTTTCCGGTCGATCGCCGCCCGCCTCTACATAAAGCGGAGTGGAATAATAAAATGGTGTCACGACCCGCAATATCCCAGTGAGAATTCTCCGCCCACATTTCAAAGCACGAAATTATTTTCCCGTTGAACAGAAATGTTTTCCAAGTACAGTTTTGCATTTAAATATATAATACTTTCTGCGGAGTATTTATTTAGCTCATGCCCTGCATGTCGATGAACTTTCAATGCACGTCATTGTGCAGATACGCGATCATAGTTAGATACAATCAATTCGGATTATTCATTTAAGCTTTGATATAACATGTTCGTGGTCATTCACTCGATGCTGAAAGTTATGAAGGGGTTTCTCCTAAATTTGCGATTATTTTGTTCTATTTGTTTACGCCAGTGGTGCTACGAAGAGCTGTCTGCAAGCTCGAACGTATTTTAAGCCAACGTCCCTCGAGCTTTTAAGTTTACAATTCCCAAGTTTATCGGACTTCCGATACTCACAGTGTACACAAAAGGAGAGGAAGCAAACTAAAAACTACTAGAAAGCAGGTGTTGAATAAATATGTTTGAAGGGCAAAACTAAATTACTACTGTTAACCTAATTTCTTTAAATTCAAAGTATTATAACAATAACGCAGACATTTCAAATTAAATACACTTGATTAGAAATAAACATTAGAAATAGAAACTAAGTGCTGTCAAAGTAATCTATTAATACTAGGTCCACATGGACGAGTTAAACAGTTTTATTTTGAGACTTCATTTGTTTTTTTCGAAATTTATGCAATCATTTGCCCACGCCTCAAAATCAATTTAATAGTTTTTGCATAAAACCCGAACAGAGAAACAAATAAGAATTCTGAAAAGTGTGTTGAAAGTTCAGAAAGGCTAAATAGAATATTCAAAAATATCTTTAATTCACAAAAAGACTTCTCTTATTATTTAAAAACTCAGCATTTTATAGATTAAGTTTCAAATATATTTCACAGTGAATTATACATACAGGTATAATTGACGATGGTAGAAGACCTGCATACGCATCGATCTGATCCCCACATTTGTTGGGCGAAATTTTATACTTTGAAAATCGTTTAATTTCAGTAAATGTATTCTTAGCAAAACTCCAATTTCACCTAAAAATTTCATCATTCTGGCTAAACTAATAACCTACTGCTATCATTTTTGAACTAAAATCCTGTTATTACAAATAAGATTTTCCTATTGGAAATAAAATTATTTCAATAAAGAAATGTTTATTTTCAAAATTTTATTCAAATAACAAAGTCTTTCCTCAACCTCGCAACGTTCTAGGTAAATATAAAAGAATATATTTTATGAACCATTTTAAAAAGTCAGTTTTGCTAGCAATTAACTACAGAAACTTAGAAACGTATACAAAAGTAAAAAAATTGCCAAAAATGTCACTTTTACTTTTAATTTAAAAATTATTCTAAACTTGAAATAAATGGGTGTTATTAGTACTCCCAGTACAGACAGTAGAATATATTTATGTTAAAAATCGAGAACTTTCTGTTCGCTGATTTACTTCAGCTTTGTTTAATTTTTTCTATTTGATTTTACATAATGGATTTTACATTTTACAATTATTTTAAACTAAATAAAAATTAATTTCTCCAATTACAGTAAATTTGTATAAGTATGACCTCTAGCGGCAATCAACATGCGGCATCTTCTCAAAAAACTTATTTTTTATCTTCAGGATGGCTCCTGGTTTTCCCGGATTTTTTTGTTTACTTCAGTCAATTTTCTTCTTATTTATTGTAAAGAATTAATTATTTGTGGTACTATATATAGAGGCCTCAAATAAAAAAAATATCAACCAGATTCAGATCTGGGGATCTTGGAAGCCATGCTATCGCATTAGTCCATACATCCACAAAATATTGATCTAGATGGATTTTTACATTTTTTGCGTAATGGCTTCGTTCAGAAAAACAATTCGCCTTCTTCTCCTCAAATTTCGAAAAGGTTGCCAACCTTGGATAGAGTATTTTCAGAAATTTTCCACCGTTCAATCCCACCGGTGATTCAAATGGGCCGATTGATTCACCACAATCACTGGTAAATACTTGGGAAAGCTGGACACTGACAAGAATTTGTTTCAGGTTTAGAATGAATTTACTTTAAAACTAAAAATATCAGTTTTGCTTTTGTTCTTTTGATGTTATTGAATCTAAATAAAGCGTTATTTATTTTTTGTATACTCAACATATTTCAGATAGTTTATTGCGTTGACACTTCCTATTTTATTATAAAATAATGTAATATTTAATTTATTAAAAGATTCTAATGTCCTTCATAAAAAAAATCTCAATAAATCCTTTCCGTTCATTGTAATTTATAATTTTCTGATTTTATTAAAACTAATTAAACTTATTCACTCATAATTACTATTATTTTAACCTGTAATTAATAAACGTATTCAGGTCAAGTAAAAACACCTCAAAAATGAACAAACTGCGCTTGAAAACTGACTTAAAATAACCAATGCATTTATTTGAAAACATGGGGATTGCTTTGAAAATAAAATATTTATTCACTTGTAAATCGCAAGATATTCTTCAAGAGGCAGCTTACATTGTCATTAAGTATTACGAAATTAACAAGGATGCACTTTAACCTCCAGAGTTACCAACTCTGTCCAAGTCGGTGACCGAGTGGCGTCTGAATATTGAATAGCGGTGGTCGGGACCGACATCATAACTTATCTCAGGGTATATTGAGAGTAGTCCCAAGTGCATTCAGGACGATTTTCTGGTCGATCATCGTCCGCCCCTAGAAAAAGCGGAGTGGAACCATAAAACGGTATTACGACCCGCAATAATACGGTGAAAATTGTCCATCCACGTTTCAATGCACGGAGTTATTTTCCCGTTGTTTTTCAAGTACAGTTTTCAATTTAAGTACAGAGCTCCTTCTGCAAAGCACTCGTATATCTCTGATGCTCTGCACATGGAGAAATTTGCAATGCGCGTCAATATGTATACACACGATTATAGTTAGAAACAGTCAATCTAAATTATTTAATCCGGGCATAATGATATAGCATCTTTATTCACTTCATTCTTAAAATCATGAAGCAGGGTACGCCCCGCCCTAAATTTATGACTATTTTATTATATTTTGCTACGTCGTCGGTGGAATGAAAATTCGTCTGTAAATTCGAATATACCGGAGATTGTAAGGCAACATTTCCTGAGTTTATCGGACTTACGTTACTCTATGTCTCGGAAACAATTTAAAAATGTTCAAAAATATAACTAAATTACATCGTAATAATCACACGAAATATGGAACAACCGACGTGTACAAAATACGGAACAAACGAACACTTCCCAGAATAGGAGATGTTGAATAAATATGTTTAAAGACAAAATTGCAATCAATCAAATAATAAATTAAATTTCGTAGCAATAAAATAAACCTCTTAAAAGAAAAATATTTAGTCCGAAGTAAACATTAAAAAGTGAAACTAAGTTCTGTCAAAATAATATGTTTATCTTCGTCTCAATACTATTCCCACATGAGCGAGTTAAATATTATTATTCCGACATTTCTGTGTATTTATTCCTTTTGAAACTTTGTTTACTTCACTAAATTTTTATAGAGCATTTGAAAACAAAAATTATGACTTAGTTATTTTTTAAATCATCTTTTTTTAATAAATTATCATTTTAACCGAGCTCAGTTCGACTATATTTTTATGAATTTTATCTTATACGGGTATCCTCCCAGTATAATCCGTTGAAAGTTCAGATAAAATCTGACTATAGAAATTGAAGATACTCCATTGAATTCCTCGACACTGAACAGCACAGGTTCCGTGATCAAGTATGGAGTATATTGGCCTAATGATAATCTAATAAGAAAAGAGTACCAGCGACATTAATTTGTTCTTAATAAAATCACTACACGACTTAATTTTACACACTGTTTTATTGACAAAAAAAAATTCAAAGTTTAAACATTCTTCATTTTCATTTAGAAACCTCACATATCTAAATCTATCTACATACTCGCTTCACATGTCTGATATCACGAAATTTAAGTTGCACTTTAGCGATTCCGCTAATAAGAGAGTCTTATACGCAATGCAGTTTTATATATCTGTGTGTTTACTTGCAACATAATTATAAATTTACATTATCGAATTACTCGTATTCAAATTTCAAAAAATACTTTTGCAAATAAGCAAATTTAACTAAACAATCTGTTGAAGGATTATATTTTATAAAATATATAAGAAAAAAAATATTACAATTTTGTGTGGCCTACGAGCAGTAAAATTTTGGGGCAAAATCGTATCACGACCGTAGTGGATAAAACTGAAATTAGTGGCCAGAGTTTATGGGCTCGTCGGAAAGCCAAAATGCTTCCAGAGTTGCTGTAACTCGTTAGCAGTAAATCAGTTGGAATTTTCATTGTTTCTAGTTTGTATAAAATTTGGTTTGCACAGGATTAACATATTTTTCATATCTTATTCCGCGTGTATGAATTTTTAGATGCACTTATTATACGGCCGCTAATTTCACTTTTATTTGGCAGAGTGATATTCAAAATTGAAATCTTCCCCATTTCAGTTTATGAAGCTAATCAGGTATCTAAAACACGCTATGTACATATCAATTTTAATCCGAGCAATTAAATTAATAACATAAAGTAAACCATGTGATGAAAATAACTAATATGGAAAATTATTTTAAGAAGATTAATTTATAATAAAATTGTCGAATTTACCAGGAGATATGAATTATATTATACTAATGCATTCGATACTACATGTCGGCTAATGACGTCATACGTGCTCTTTATTTTTAATTACTTAAACGAAAATTAAGCAACAGTACCAATATATAAAAACGTGTTTCTCATTAGATATGTAATTTTAGCAACATTTCTTATCTTTTTTCATTGTGAGATTCATTTGATATCATTGTGTCGTATGAGAAATTTTGTAAAAAGTAATTTTCAGTTAATACAGAAAATACACTTTTTTTCTTTTATTTAAAAAGAAACCTCAACATCATACCAAGGAACCCAAAACCTCAATATTTTATTATAATGAAAATAATATTGCCTCTTTGAAAGAAGTATTATTAATAATCCTTTTAATAAAAATAAATACAGCTGTAGATATTTTCTCATATGAAACACGTCTCTATATGACAAATTTATGTTTCTTGTAGAGTTGTTGTTACAAAATGTTAATTGTTTTATTTTATTTTTGAGCTTATGAAATATGTATATTTTTGTGCTCCTAAAGCAGTAACCATTATAATATCGCATTTATGAACGAACGCAATATTCTTTCGTTTTATTTGGGATGTATCTTAACCATATTTTCCCGGAGAAAACGAGTTATAAAATATTATTCTCTTTAAATAAACGCCTAAAATATCATAGTAAATGTGAGCTCGAAGACGAAATCAAACTGAATATTAGAAAAACTATTTGAACGTAAGAATTTCGATGGAAAATTTTTAGGTGAGAGGATTGAAAATGGATAAATTCTACGAAAATTTTAGCCTGAAAAAGCCGTTAGAAATTTACAAAATCACGCGTAGTACAACAACGTTCAGGTTCTGACAATGCTTCTTATGATGCAGAAATTTCACTGAAAAGCTGTATTTATACTTATCGTGATCGGCATTTCTCAATTATATTTTTCTGAGAACTATTTTTTATCCTGCGTATTTTCTCATTCTTTTTTATTCAGTGGAAATCATTGAAAAGGGAGAAGTATGAAAAGAAAAGCAAAGTTAATTTTTTTCTTGGTAAAAAATGAACTTTGTGTATATATAATGCTCTCAATAAATTCAGTATACCATTGTGTCAACTCCCACTACAATGACGGAAACGGAAAACGTGATGTATCATATTAGATAGATAAATTTCATTTGTTATTATATCATGGAAAATATTAATGATTGATTTTGAAAATATCATTAGATCTATTTAAAAATAGTTTTTAATTTATTTTCAGTTTTTTTTTTGTCGCTAGTTTCATTAATTTCATTTATATCGTATCATAGAATCCTAGACCGTAAAGACTGAACAAAAACAATGGATGTAATGGTAGATTCATTATATAAATATACCAACATTCTTTAAATCTAAGGAATACCTTTTTGCTACTCTATTTGTTAGCACTTTCCATACCAAAACAATATATACATATTTGTGGTCAGTTGATACCATTAAATTTAATTCATGTCATTCATGCAGCAATGTGTAATTTGATCCAAATATGGCGTTATTAATTATTTCATACACTTAGTGTTTTTTAAATAGTTCAGTGTGTTCATCATCATCATCAGTTCCTGTCGCTCCGGTCGGAGTATAGGGAAGACGTGAAATTTCTCCATTTGGTGCGGTCAGCGGCCAGTTACTTAACCTCTCTCCAGGTCTTTCCAGTTGTCTTTGCTTGTTCCTGGACCGTTCTCTGCCAGGTCTTTCTTGGTCAGCCACGTCGTCTTGCTCCTTTTAGGTTCCAGTCGAGGGCTGTCTTCTCGATGGCTTCGTCAGCCTTTCGTAACGTGTGGCCGATCCAACGCCACTTCCTCTCCCTAATCTGGTCTGCGATGGGCTTTTGGTCCGTTTCAGCCCACAGCTCCTCGTTCCTCTTCATCTCCGGCCACCTCACGTTCATGATGCGGCGAAGGCAACTGTTCACGAAGACCTGTAGTTAGTGGGTGAGACCTTTGGAGACTCTCCACGTCTCACAGCCGTACATCAGGACGGATTTGACGTTGGTGTTGAAGAGTCTGATCTTCGTCCTTTTGGAAATGGATCCACTTCTTCACACCGGGTATAGCTGGACGAACGCTCCATTTACCTTTCTCATCCGGCTCCTCCGTCCCTCGTCACTATACTTCCAAGGTACTGAAAAGTCTCCACCTTCTCGACATTCTTGTTGCCCAGCTTCAGGGCTGTATCAACGGCGGTATTGAGGCGCATCTCTTTCGTCTTGCCGACGTTGATTTTGAGGCCCACTCTCTCTGCTTCGGCCTTCACCCTCTTCAGCTTGTCATCAATGTCTCAAAAGTTCAATGTGTTAGTCCTTTATATTTTAGTGTAAAATATTGTAATATTTGATTTATTGAAAAACTATTACACTAATGTACTTTATCAAATTCAAAAACTTTCAATTAATTCTTTCTATCCATTCTTATTTATAAGTTGATGACTAAATTAAAACTAACCAAACTTATCCAATCATAACTACTATTATTTTAACTTAAAATTTCAAAAAGTATTGAGGTCAAGTAATAACAACTCAAAAATGCTGGAAATACCTCAGAAATGAAAACTGACTTGAAATGGAACTTGTTTTTGTACAGCAAAAATTAAATATTAATTTTTTTTTAAATTCCGATGTCTTCTCTAAGAGTGAAAATTTACTCAAAGTAATCAATGCTATAAATATAGTAATTTATCGGAATACTATAAATATAGTAATTTATCGGAATACTATAAATATAGTAATTCATCGGAATACTATAAATATAGTAATTTATCGGAGTACTATAAATATAGTAATTTATCGGAATACTATAAATATAGTAATTCATCGCAATAATATAAATATACTAATTTATCGGAATACTATAAATATAGTAATTCATCAGAACTTGATTTCTTACAGCAAAAGGAATGAAATAATCATTTATTTTTTAAATTCTTCCATTCTTCAAGAGGCATCTTATATCGTCATTAAGTATTACTCAAATAAAAAGACCGCACTAAACCTCAAGTGGCACCAGTTCTGTTCAAGCCTGAATATTGAATAGTAATAGTCGGTACCGGCATCATATAAATCAACCGCGATAATCTTAAGGGTAACACCCTTACCCCGACCGCAATCGGGTGAAATCATAAACGGTGTCACAATCCGCGATATTCTCGTGAGAATTCCCCGAGTAACATTTTAATGCAAGGAATTATTTTCCCATTGTACAGAGGGCGTTTTCCAAGAACAGTTTTGAATTTAAATACAGAGCGCCTTCTGCGAAGTACTCGTTTAGCCGGTGCTCTACGCGTCGAGGAAATTGCAATACACATTATTGTACAGACACGCAATTATAGTTAGATATAGTCAACGTGAATTATTCATTCGAGCTTTGAAATAGCATCTTCATGGTCGTTCACTCGATGCTGAAAATCACAAGGAAGTGGACCCTGGATTTGTGCCTGTTTCATTCTCTTTGCTTCGCCGGTGGTGCTACGAAGACCTGTCTATAAGCTCGGACGCATTTTAAACCAACATCTCCTGAGCATTTAAGCCAACATTTATAGGACATACACTATGTTTCGGTAATACTTTAGTAATCATCAACAATGAAACTAAATTAATTTGCCATAATCACGGTGTACAAAATATATAACCAACCAACACCTACTAGAGGATCAGGTGTTGATAAATATTTTGAAAAGAAAACTGAATTTCTTTTATTTCAGTCAAATACCAAGTTGTGTAGCAAAAACAGACATTTTAAAGCAAAGTTATTTAGTTAGAGATAAACAATAAAAAAAAAGAAACTAAGTGCTATCATAGTAATCTGTCTGTCTTTTTCTTAGCACTACCTTCCACACGGACGAGTTAAACATCTTTATTCTGACACTTCCCTAACTCCATTCATTCTTAAAGTTTGTTTCCATTATATCATTTATTTTATACATATATGTATATATATATATATATATATATATATATATATATATATATATATATATATCATATACATGTATTTATACACCCAGTGTTTGTGTGTAAGAAGATACCGGAAAAATAGCCAACAGAAAAGGATACTCCACAATCCCAAGAAACTTGAGAACTGTACAAGGGCTGTAGAGTTGAAAGAAATAACAGAAAAAGTTATAAACACCAAAGAGATTACGACCAGAGCCACATTAACCATACCATATAACGCATACCGTGATGTAAAAGTGTTCATGCTTACGCGACACTTTTTCTTAGTGTGTAGAAAATTACGTATAAAAAATTAATTATGTGGAGTCAGAAACATTTATTGTTTTTTTTAATAAAATTCAAAAATATGATTTAAAAAAATGTAGTATAATGTAGGAAAAAAATAAAAAATCTCGTAAATGGAGAAAATAATAACGAATTTAAGTAAAAACAAGAAAAAGGAAGGGTAGACAAGAATCTGGTAAAATTAAAAATATCTACTGAAAATAATTTGAAATATCGACAGCGACATCTATCAAACAAACTTCTCAAGCTGAATAGCACATTCCACTATTTTTTTTTCAAAATATCTAAGATTCACATAAAGTCTCTATTATTATTATAAACTCGTAGAGTATATTTCAAATATACATCAAACTCAATTATACATACAGGTGTATTGTGGGGATGGTAGAGGGCCTGGATACACATCGACTTGATCCCCACATGTGTTTGGTGAAATTTGATGGTCTGAAAAGTCATTAAGTTTCAGTGTATTGTTAGGAAACCTCCAGTTTCGTCTTTAAATTTTATCATTCTGGCTAAACTATTAGCACTACCGTAATAATCTAAAGTAATAAATAATAAAAATTGAACATATTAAGATAACATTTCTATTATTGTAAATGGAGATTTTCCTATTGGAAATAGAAGTATTTCGACAAAAGAATGTTCTTTTTATTATTATTATTCGAAAAAAAAATATTTCCTTAACTTGACAAAGTTTTAGCTAAAAATAAAAAGATAAAAAACATGTTTTGGCGACATCTTCCAAATCTTTTTATTTTACTAGCAATTAACCATAAAAATTTCATTTGGCTAGTGCCATTACTTCATACCGAAAAATATATGCACCAGGAAAAAATATGAAAAATTCCACTTTTCGTTTTAATTAAAAAAATATTCTAAATTCTTGTGGGTGTTATTATTTCGTGTGTGTTAAAATAAGCCATACTTGTCTAAATTTTAATCATAATTTTAAAATTGGAATATTCCTCGCATCGTATATCCAAAATGACATACGTCTTAACTTCAATCACTATTATATCTTTTAGTGAATAAAAGAATATTTAAAATCGTAATATTCTTGCTTTCATTTTATGAACCATATACCCAAAGTTATGCTTAATACGCCTGGTATAACGAATTCATATCAATACCGCTCTTTGCCGATTTCACTAATATTAAACCTTGCACTCAGTGCAGTTTTATACATATCTGTTTGCTTAAAATTTTCCATATGAAAACAATGTGTATGTTTTTGTGGTCAGTTGTAGTATTAATTTCAATTCAGGTCACTTAACGAGCAATGTATAATTTAAGCCAAATATAATATTATTTTGTGTACACTTAATATATTTTAAATAGTTTAATGCGTGGACCGTCTTTATTTTAGTTTAGTGTTAAATAATATAAAATTTAATGTATTAAAATACTGTCACGCTAATTTCCTTTATAAAATGCAAAAACAATTAATAATTTCTTCCCATCCATTATAATCCATAACTTTCTGACTGAACTGACTAAACTTATACACTTGTAATTACAAATATTTCAACCTGAAATTACTAAAAGAATTTAAGACAAGTGAAATCACTTCAAAAATGCTCAAGTGGCACTTGAGAACTGATTTCAAATAGCCAATGCATTTATAGCAACTCATTGAGAATTCATTTCATACAGTGAAAATAAAATATTCATTTATTTGTAAATCGCAAGACATTCTTCAAGAGTTATCTTACATCATCATTAAGTATTACTCAAGTAACAAGAAAGCACTTAAACCTCTGGAGTCACCAACTCTGTCCAAACGAGTGTTCGAGCGAAGCTTGAATTTTGAATAGCAACGACCAGTACAAGCATCTTATAAATCGACTAAGTAATCTTGAGAATAGTCCCGACTGCACTCGGTATAACTTTCCGGGCGATCGCCGTCCGCCCCTAGATAAAGCGAAGTGGAATCATAAGACGGTGTCACGAACCGCAACCTTCTGGTGAGAATTCTCTGCGGGAAATTTCAATGCACTGAATTATTATCCCGTTGAAGAGAGGGTGTTCCAAGTACAATTTTGCATTTAAATATAAAGCGCCTTTTGCAAAGTACTCGTTTAGCTGATGCTCTTCACGTCGAGAAAAATGCAATGCACATTATTGTGCAGACACACGATTATAGTTATATACAGTCAATCTGAATTATTCATTCGAACTTTGAAATAGTATCTTCATGTCCGTTCACTCGATATTAAAAATCATAAAGGGGTGCACCCTGAATTTGTGGTTACTTTATCCTATTTTGCTTCGTCGCTTTACGAGCTGTACGAAAGCTCGAACGTATTTTAAGCAAACTTCTCCCAAGCTTTTAAGTCAACATTTATCGAGTTTATTGGACTTACGATACACTGTTTTCCAGACACAATTTAAAAACTGTCAACAACGGAACTAAATTTCGTCGTCGTAATCTCGGCGTACTAAGTTTAAATACTAAATTTGATCGCTTTTAATTCAGTCAAATAACAAGTTAAGTATAATAGCAATAAAGCATAAATTTTCAAGTAAAAACTTTCGGTTAGAATAAACATTACAAATAGAAAATAAGTACCGTCAAAGTAATCTGTTAACACTTCTCTCACGTATACTAGTTAAACATTTTTATTTAGACTCTTCGCCAGTTTCATTAATTCTTAAACTTTATTTACACCACGACATACGACATATATATGTATTTATACACTCAGTGCATGTGACAGATAGAAATATTAAGTGGAAAAAGACATTAGAAAATTAACCAAGAGAAAAGTATGATCCACAATCCCGAGAATTCGATAGCTCTACAAGGGCTGTAGAGGTGAAAGAAAATGACGAAAAATCTGTGAATAAACGCCCAATAAATCAGTGGCGATCAGATATAATATGTATGCCGTAATCTCAAAGTTTCGTGCGGGCGCGACGCTTTTTCTTGAAGTGTAGAAACCTTATTTGACATGAAAAAATGCATTTTACATGGAATAAATTACATGGTACTTGCGTGTAATATTCGTAAAAATTTTATTAAAATGAATTAAAAAATGTTTACAATGTAGTATCGTATATAAATAGAAATCTCATAAATTAAAAAAATAATAACAAATTTAAATAACAACAAGAAAAAAAAAGATGGACGGGAAGCTGATGAAATTAGGAACAGCAGATGAAAGTGTGCGTGGAATTTGGAAAGTATGCAAATTAATAAAGTAAAACAAAATGTTAAAACTTATCTTATGCGAAGAATCGTATACTTCATTTGAATACAAATTATTCATATTTAAAATGTTTAATACTATCATTAGCATTAGATATTATTTATAGACACAGTTGTTGTAACGACAGTTGATTATTCTGTAAAGTTGTTAATTAGTTTTCCTTAAAGTATTTCACACATAGTGGAAAATCAGAAAAATAATATTAGGTTACATCACGTTCACAATTTAAAATATTTCATCAACCGGAACCTAATTATTGGTAAATTTATTAACGATGTAGTCCCTTATGTGATGAAATTAAGAATAGAGTCAAATATTTGCTGTACCCATTATACTTGAAACTATCGAGTGGTCAAATCAGCTAATTATCAATTCAAATATAATATTTTTATTTTAAACGTAATGCCCAAACCTGTGTTTGGCACAACCTCCGGAAAAAAATCTAACCAAAATTATAATGATATAAAATTATCAATGTTAATATTGACGTGGATACATGATTAAAGCAAATATTTGGTGTGACGTCGTTTTTTTTAATATGTCATTTTAAAAAATTATATGATTTTGAACAAAATCATTTTTTGGCTGTGCCGGTTCTTGCTAGGTCTCCCCAGAAAATACTGGCTATACCATTGTGTATATGTAGTGTTATTGTATTATGTCTTTACTAAATTTTATTCTATTTCCTTAGCCTAACCACTCTCTCTTCCTTTCCAATCCCGTTGGAAGATACCCACCACCTTCAAATGGTTTGCACTGAGTATTAACACTGACGTGTGACATTTTGAAATATATCACGTTACAGAATATCACTTGTTATTGGCCAAATGTGGGGTTTTAATAAAAGTTTGAAAATATACTCCGTGCCTAAAAGATATTTCAATAATTATGTCTGTCTCTGTGTATGTGTTTGTTAGTTTTCAGATGTACGACTTGTCCACATTTGTATATCCAATTACCACCTAGTTATGTGAGAGAGTTGTTTGCAGACATCTAGCGATATTTTAAACTTTATTTTCTTAACTTTTTTAAAATACATTTTTATAATAATAATATTTTCATATCTGAAACTGTATAGCAATTTGTTTTAACATATGTCTCTTGTGAAATATTTTCGTTATAAGAATTTTAATAAATATATAAAAATAAAAATTATTTGTTTCTTTCCAAATGCCATGTATGAGCTATTTCTCAATAAACATTACGCCATCTATGAGCATTATTAATGATACACATGGCACATTTGCCATGGGAGGTGAGTCAGGAAGAGAAGGGAGTCACTTTGACAGCTTCTGGGAATCCGAAGTTTGTTTAAAACTTTGTGACGCCTTTTTTATATGGGTTGGTATGCGTAGAGTCTATTCTGTACGTCTGTGTTGATGCTGGTAGCAACATCTATCCACGCTTACAAAATGAGATTATCTACAAATGAGAACTGAGTCATAATACGACTAGCCCAGTTCGAAAAACAGACAAAGTTTTCGTTTTAGGTGGACAGCGCTAAGTATGGTGTGAGTTGCGAGGGTAAAACGGAATTTGCAAGATCTATGTATGTACTATATATCTTTTTTTTAATGAAGGTGCCAACCCGCCATTTAAAAAAGAGCGCATTAATTTTTTGTTTCAATCCCAGTAATCGTGGGTCTAAGAAAAATATTTTGTAAAATAAAAATACTTGTCATAAATCAAATTACCTACAACTTTTTTTAAAAACGATTTTGAGTAGAATTGATAATTAATATTTTACGAGCCGAAAAAGACAAAACTATGACTAAAAGTTTTCAAGACGCTATAACCTATTTATTTTCAGTTATATATTTTAAAAAATACATACAAAATTAGCGAATCTCAATAGAGAATTTCAAGACCTAGCGTTTGACTTACTTATTATACTAAATAATTTCTATTTTTATTAGTTGCATGAACTTCAACAGGCATGCAACTAGTCTGAAAATTAATGTCATCCTTGCTATACTATGTAAACATAAGTATATCAAGGATGACATTAATTTTTAGACTTAGAGACACTGCTTAGATGCTAAAATCTCTTCAAGTACAGCAGTATCAAATTTATTATCAGACATTGGTGTCTGAGTTTGTGCCGTGGTCTGCGTATACCTCGCATTCAATTTAGTAGTTTTGAAAATTATTCGACAGTGAAAATTCTAAAAAATTTGTTTGAATCTGAAAAAAGAAAGGCTAAAAATCATATTCTATTATTTTTTTCGAAAATACGTTCGATTTACATAAAGGTCTCTGTTATTATTTTAAAATTTACTTCTCCAATTACAGAAAATTTTCAAAACTATGAAAAAAAACCTATTTTTTATCTTTAGAAAACTTTTTCGTTTTTCCGGATTATTTTCATATATTTCAGTCAATGTTCCTCTCAACTCTTGTAAAGATTTGTACTTTTTGTGGTATACCCCTCATTTGTATAGGTCCCAAACAAAGAACATCAACTAGATTCAGATCCGGGAATCTTGCAGACCATGCTATGGGCATCAGTCCACCCATCTGTAAAATAATGATCTAGATGTATTTTTACCATTTTTGCGTAGTGCATAGTTGCGTAGGACATAGTGCTGCATCTTTTTGGAAAATAATTCGCTTCTTATTCTCGAGTTTCTAACGATTACCCTCCCTGGGTAATGGATAGCATATTTTCCAAATTATGCCATCGTTTAACCCCACCTATAATACAAACATACCACTTAATTCAAGGAAGTCGCTGGCATATCCTTGGAAATTTAATAACACTGCAAGAATTTGTTATAGATTTGGAAAAAAATTTACATTAAAATTATAAGTGATATTTATGGCTTTTTTCCTTCATATATTTGTTTCGGTATCAAGTAATGGGATTAACCGAAGGAAATATTAATAAAATTTAAACATGGTAGTTAAAATATTTTTTCATCTTTTTATTTTTAACTATAGAGCGTTGTGAAATTAGTGATAGAATTTTTAGTTGAGTTAAATTTTTTTAAAAATCATTTTTATCGAAATATTTTATTTCCAATAGAAAAAAACTATATTTAATATAATATGACCTTTATTAGACTATTTACAATAAAAATTATCACAGTAGTGCTAATTGTTTTCTCTCGTCACTGTGAGATCTATTTGATATCACTTTATTGTACGTAAAATTTTGTAGAAATTAGTTTGAAATATAAACAAAAAAAAAATTTTTTTAGGGAGGCGTCAATATCAAACATATTTTAGCCTAATGTATTATTACCTCTTTTAAAGAAGTATTATAAATAACACTATTAATGAAAATAAAACACGCTGTAGAAAAGCCATATTTGGGTAACGAATTATATAATTAAATTTAAGAAATAAGGGTGTTCAGATGATAACCATGTATAAATTACTCTTACGTATCTTAATTATTTGAGTAACTTAGGTGCTTATGAATAAATTATTGTACAGTTTTAATAAAATCGGCGATTTGCAAGTCAAAGTTGCGCGATTAGTTCATGAATATAGAAGAGCATACGTGAAATTGATGCCAGTCGGATGTAATGCACACGCGACCTTTTCGTCTATAGCGTTTGAAAAAGCCCTGTTGTATTAAAGTTTGAATAACTTGGTAAATAATTAAAATGCAGGAAAACCAATTACAATATTTACATAATATATTATAAATAATGATTCATTAAAAATGTAATTGTTTATAAAAAACGATCAAGTATGTGTCGGAGCATGCGAGTTCCGTAGTCATTTCGTAGAATATCAAATTATATATGTTTTACATCGTGCTCATACGCGCCCATAAAAGTTTATGGTAGCTGAACCAGGATACTAATATACCAACAGTTAACCCAGCTATTACTTTTGCATTTTGTGTTTTGTTAATTAAATATTGTAATATATATGTTAATAATTCATTTTAATTTATCCTAATTATACTAGCAGCAAACAGGGTCATTAAGTAATTTCCACGTGTTTTATATCCACGTAATTAAACACATCTTTATGATTCTAAAACCAATGAAATTGATTTGAAAGTGTTCATCAAAATCTATTTTTGAAATTTTTTTTAGATTCAGTTAGCTCTCCCGTTTCAGACGATCACGACTTAAATACGTAATGTATATTTTAATTAATAGTTTTTTGTCTTTTCTAATCGATAGTTTTCGAGATAGCGAGGGTGCAGCAATTTTTCCAAGATTTTTGGGGAATTTTTCGAAAAGTATTTATATTAAAAGCAAATTACAAGTATTTTGAATCCTCGTTAAAAAGAGGGTTAATAAGCTTTCAATTAATATCCAATACTTCAAAAAAATACTTTTTTCCGTCTCCGTTCTTCTCGTTCTTCAATACTATAGGCACTTCAAAAAGTCAGTTTATCTTTTCAAACTTAACATATTTATTTGAGCTACTACTTGTTATAACTATCCCGAATTCTTATTTCCTATATCAAATGATTTGCGATAAAAATACAGATAGACAGATGTACCGTTTTCTGCGTTTCCAATTTTGGTACATGGCAATAAAAAGCAGATTACATATGAAATATATAGGAATATGTAGAATACATTAAACAAACGCTTAAAATATCGTAGTAAGTACAATCTCAGTAAGATGAAATCTAAGTGAATATTGTAGAAATGATTTTAGCGAGAAATATCAATGGAAAGTGTTTACGTGACAGGATTAAAAATGTATATATTCTACGAAAACGTAATGCTCTAGAAACCGTGAACTTTGCAAAATATACTACGTAAATTTTATTATTGTAACAAAACTCGAGTTCTATCAATGCCTCCCCTACGGTGCAGAAATAATCTTCCAAACATTTCACGGAAAAATCCCTATTTATATCGCTCGTAGGCGACCTTTTCAATATTTTTTCCTAAGATTTGTTCCTTATCGTAAGTGTTTTTTCATCTTTTTAATTCAGTATCGAAATCCCTGAGGAGGGAGAAGGATGAAAAAAAAACAAAGTTCATGTTTTTCTTGATAAAAACTGACGACTATATGTCAACAAACAATACTGTCAACAAATTCTATTTATTTATGATTATGTCATATCTCATTATGGTGATAGAAGCAAAACAGATACTATATCCTATTAAATGAATTTAATTTGCCGTTATTTTACAATAAATGTTGGTAATTGATTTTGAACATATCGTGAAGTCGAAAAGTTTTTGAAATGTTTTGTTATTTTTATTAGTTATCGCTATTCGTATTTCTCGTTCGTGTAAATCCATTTATTGACCGATGACTTAAAACTCTGCTTGAGTATAAATACTCAGTATTACAATGGAGACTGAGCAACAAGCTACATTTTAAATTAAGCAAATGTGCCATGATGACATAGTCCCAGTTAGGTGTCCCACTTGTGCTGCACGGAAGTATACTCGAAAGGGTTTCCTCTGTGTGGTATCTCAAAATAATTTTGGATAAACATCTCACATTTCAGGAAAATCATCTCATACTTAGAAAATCTACAAAGTACTAGGGTTTGCAATTCAAAATTTCCACTATTTTCCAGGAATATATATTTACTTTATTTAACGTTTTAATTCATAATATTCTAGAAACGATTGTAGTCATCTGGTTTCCGTACGACGCTACTTATATCCTCATGTTGGATAAAATATTAAAAAAGTTCAATGGACTTTGTACTAAAATATGTATTGGTATTATCCTTATTTACTCCCCTCAGATTTTATAAGAGGCATAGTCGGATTTATTTTCCTTCAACTACGACATAAATTTCTTTTGGTCATGCATTATTTTAAAATTATTTATTCATTACGTTGAAAATCCCTCAATCTTGAATTTAGTAGTGTTTTATGTTCCTAGCTACTGCATGAGAGGACAAGGTTATAGTTTATTTGACTTACCTATAACGCGTACAAATGTAGTGCAGCATTCACCTATGTTTCACGCACTCATATTGTTCATCGCAGTATTGCGCGAAAAAATATCTAATCAGGGTAGTCTGAATATTTTCTCGGCTTCTAGAATGGGGTTATGGAGTTGCTTGATTGTTCGCAACTGTTCAATAGTTAGAATGATATTTATTTGAAATACTGTATTTTTCTGTCTTATTCGTTAGTATTGCTACTTTTCTATTTCATTCTTTATTGTTTTATAAACATTTGTTGTTATGTTTTTGGGTGTGCTCGACACTTTAGGTAAACCAGTAAGTTGGGCGTGGGGTTTTCAATAAATAAATAAATAAGTGAATATTGTGTCATAAAATCTAGGGCCGTAAAGACTGGAGAAAACAATGGATGTGATGATAGATTTAACATGTCAATGTGTTTAAATCTAAGGGGCTTTTTTAAATATTTTCCATAGCATCACAATGCATTTATATCGTCAGTTGTTAGTATTAATTTTGAATCATGTCATCCCTAGTGCAATGTGTAATTGGACTAAAACATGGAGTTATTTATTTTTTTTACAATTAATGTCCCTCAAAATAATTTAATGCATTAATTCTTTTTTATTTTAAATGTAAAATATTATTAAATTCACTTTATTAAAATGTTATTGTCCTAACATACTGTTAAAGTTACCTAGTCTGATCTCATAATCTTCTGATTCAATTAAAAATGTATTAAACTTGCCAATCATAATTACTAATACTTCAACTAAAAATATTCAAGTCAAGAAAGAATGGATGAAAATGTGCACTTGAAAATTCAATCAAAACAACAATGCATTTATCGGACTCATTGGAAGTTGCTATCATGCAGTGAAAGTTAAATATTCGCAAAATATTCTTCACGAGTCTACCTACGTCTAAATTAAGTGGCACTCAAATAATGAGAGCGCGTCTAGAACTCAAGAATGAGCAATTCTATCCAAGCTGGTATTTGAGCGGCAAACTGCATTCGGAATGACTTTCCGATCGATGGCCGCCTGTCCCTAAATAAAGCGGTAGATAAAGCGGAGTGGAATCATAAAACGGTGTCGCGACTCGCAATATTCCCTCTCCGCAACATTCAATGCACGAAAATATTTTCCCGTTGTATGAAGGTGTTTTCCAAGTACAGTTTTGCATTTAAATATAGAGCGACTTTTGCGAGGTACTCGTGTAGCTGATGCTTCAAGAGGCTTCAAGAGTAAAATTATTCTAGAGTCTCCACAGATCGATATTAAACGTCTCCAAAACAACAAGAGCGCACTTATAACTCAAGAATGAGCAACTCTATCCAAGCTGGTATCGTCATCATAACTGGTCTCAGGTAATATTGAGAGTAGTCTCAACTGTACTTGGAACGACTTTCCGGTCGATCGCGGCCCGCCCCTAAATAAAACGGAATAGAATCTTAAAACGGTGTCACGACCCCCGCGCGACATTTAATGCATGAAATCATTTTTTCGTCGAATGTAGGTGTTTTCCAAGTGCAGTTTTGCATTTAAATACAGGGCGCCTTCTGCGAAGTACTCGTTTAGTTGATGGTCCGCGCGTCGAGGAAATCGCAATACAAGTCATTATGCAGAGACGCGATTATAGTTAGATACAGTCTATCTGAATTATTCAATCGCACTATGCTCTGTCTGTGTGACTATTTTCTTTTATTTCGCTATAACTAGCTGTTTGCAAGCTAGAACTTATGGGGGATTTCAAGCTAACATTTTCTGAGTTTAACAGACTCACGATACGCATCGCGTATCGCGAGTCTGTTAAACGAAGAATTAAAGAAGAATTGAAAAAGATTTAAGAACGCTTCGCGTTCCAGAAAATTGTCATTGATGGAACCAAATATTAAGTTATCTTAATCACAGTGTACGCGGAATAAATCAATACTTTCTAGAATAGAAATATCTATATAAATAATAATGGAATAAAATATCTGAAAAAATATAACAAACAATAAAAATCAAATAATCTGAAATCCAGAATTCTTTGAAAGCTATCGTTACTCGTCAGTTTGAAAATTTATTTTCTAGTTTTAATAACATTTTGCTAGAACAAGATTAACGAATTTTAATTTTGTACGGAGGAACTTTGAAGTGTACTTACTATCTGGCCGCTGACTTCAGTTTTATTCGCCAGAGAAATATTCAAATTCGAAATTTTCACAAATTTTCCGTTTAAATTTACGAATTAATCATATATTTAAGTTATATATGTTCAAAATATATATATATATATAAATATATATATATATATATATATATATATATATATATAAATATACATATATATATATATATATATATACATATATATATATATATATGTATATATATATATATATATATATATATATATATATCGATTAGTTCAAAATTTGCGATCCTGTTCAAAAATTTAAATGAGGAATACTCCAATTTTAAATTTTCTTTTTGCAATAAAATAAAACTTAAATTTAAGACGTATGTGGCTTGAGATATGTTATTTCATTCATAAATTGAAAAGCAGAATATTACAGTTTTAAGTAATTTTTTTCAAATAAAATACTTATAAAATTTAAGACTTACATGGCTGAAGATATATGATTAGTTTCGTAAATTTAAACTCGAAATTTTCCATTTAAAACATTCTTTTTACGAATAAAATATTGATTAAAATAAAACATGTATGTGTTTATGTGGTTAGCTTCCTAAATTTAAAAGAGGAAAATTGAAAATTTGAGTATTCCTCTGACGAATTAAACTGAAATTAGCCACCAATTAGCGGCCGGATGGTAAGTACAATTCAAAGCTCATCCGTGCGGAATAAAATATGAAAAATTCGTTAATCTTGTTGGAGCAAAATTGTATACAAACTAAAAAATGAAAATTCAAACTGAGTTACCGGTAACGAGTAACGATACTTTCAAAGCACTCTGGATTTCGGACCTGGCTATCTGGTTTTTAACTAGCTACTAATTTCAATTTCGTAATTTTTACTTTATGTGGATTATACAAAATAATATTACTTTTTCCGTTTGTTTATTTCGCGGAATATAATAATTTAAGAACTTTTTAGTAAAACCAGCTCTAAACTTCAAATAAATCGATGCTGTAATTTTGGAACTATTTTCTAAACCAAGAAGCAGATGCATAAAACTGATACATATATTAGCTTTTTGAAAAGAATTTATTCTGTTTCTATAACGTCAGGCCCATCTTCTTTCGCCGATCTCCTTATTAAGTCGAAGTATTTGAAGAGATTGATTGTTCATGTTCTGCAAGAAATAAAAAAAAGTCGAGAGTGTGAAAAAATAACTTCTAGTCTTCAACAGTGAATCCAATTTTATCATTAATTATATTTATTCAGAAGGTACGTGATATTCTAGTAAATGATGGTTTATTCTATGCACACTTCGATTAGGGTGACGTAATAGAATTATTTGGTTCCATCAATGACAATCCCTAAACTGTTTCTGATACACAGCGTATCGTAAGTCTGTTAAACTCGAAAATGTTAGTTTGAAATCTTCGATACGTTCTAGCTTGCAAACAGTTCGTTACAGAAAAATGTAACAAAATAGTCACAAACTCAGAGCACAGTGCAAATGAATCATTCAAATTGACTGTGTCTAACTATAATCGTGTCTCTGCGTAATGACTTGTATTGCAATTTACTCGGTACGCGGAGCGTTAGCTAACTGAATACTTCGCAGAAGGCGCTCTGTATTTAAATGCAAAACTGTACTTGGAAAATTGGAAAATAATTCGGTGCATTGAATGTTGCGCGGAGGGCATATTGCGAGTTGTGACACCGTTTTATGATTCTACTTCGTTTTATCTAGGGGCGGGCGTCGAACGACCGGAAATTCGTTCCGAATGCAGTAGGGACTACTCTCAGTATCAGACTACCTGAGATGAGTTATGATGACGGTACCGGCTATTGCTATTACATTTTCAAGTGCCGCTCGAGTACCGGCTTGGACGGAGTTGCTCACTCTTGAATTCTAATCGCGCTCTTGTTATTCGGGAGCCACTTAATACCGATGTAAGTAGACTCGTGACGAATATTTTATGGATATTTAACTTTCACTATATGACAGCAACTTCCGATGAGTTCCGATAAATACGTTGCTATATACGATAAATACGATAATATATTCATCCTTGACTTGAATATTTTTAGTAACTTTAAGTTGAAGTATTAGTAATTATGATTGACAAGTTTAATCAATTCTCAATTGAATCAGATGATTATAAGATTAGACTAGGGAGATAGGATTTAATGAAAGCTTCCGAACTTTTACAGACTATAACCTTTTAATAAATTTAATGTTCATAATTGGAGTGTTCCTCCTTTCAATGTTTGAAACGGATCACAAGTTTTAAACTAAAAATATATTTATATATATATATATATATATATATATATATATATATATATATATATATATATATATATATATATATATTTATATATATATATATATATATATATATATATATATATATACATATATATGTATACATATACACTCGCAATTAAACTAGTAACATAAAGTAAAAAATATGATAGTAATAACGAAAATAGAAGCTGGATCTAAACCGATTATAATTATCGTGAGTATTATGGTTCATGGGACAAAATCATGGGACATATCAAATAGTATTATACCTTTATTTTGACCATACACTTACTCACTGATCATAAAAACCTATAGGGCACTTCCGGTCGACCTACAGTCCTGAAAGTCAACATATTGGAAATCCTAACAACTAATTCTATGTGGAATTTCACATTTTTTTAAATACGCGCCAGTGAAACTTATATTTTGTGAACAGTATAATTAGAAATACCATTAAACATTCAGAAGTGTCTAAATATGTACGGAATCCTCATAGTGCGAGTTCTATTCGTGCTTGATAGGGGTTTTCTAGAACTTTACTTAGTCTTGTTTGGAAATGGGAATTTGACGAACACATTGATTACGAACAGTTTTGGAGCTTAACATTTCGTAAACGGTGCTAAAAGATTAAAAAGAAAAATTGGAACTTAAACTTTACTTCAAAAGATCTTCCTGAAACATCCTATGTTATGTTATTCTTTAAAAATGAATGATGTTAAAATAACTTTATATATATATATATATATATATATATATATATGTATATATATATACATAGTATAATAGCAATACCAAAACCATTCATAGTTTAAAAAAACAATTGTTTTGTTTGCTTCCCCAACCTTCAAAACTATACTCTAAAATGGTTTTTAGCCTTTTCATACATAACATCTGTAATTAGGCTACTACTTGCTATAACAGACAAATTCCCAATTTCCTAAATCAAATGCTGGCCGATAAAGATACAGACAGACAGACACAGAGACATCGGTGCGTTTCCGTCAGTATATAGTTTGTCTAGTATTAATGCAGAACACTAACACGCAAATTTCCTATGGAATATATAGAAATATACATCCTATCGAAGCAAATATCTAAAAATATCATAGTAAGTGTAAACTCAGTGAAATGAAATCACATTTAATATTATAGAAATTATTTCAACGTAAGAATTAAAAATGGGTACGTTCCACAAAACTGTAACGCTGTAGAAGCCGTGAAAAGTTTAGAAGATATACCTATACTAGATATATAACGCTTCTGTTCTATAAATACCTCCCGTACCGTGCATAAAAAATCTTACAAAAATTTTACAAGAATACCCGTATTTATACTTATCGCATTCGACCTTTCTCAGTATTATTTTATTTAGACTTGTTCTTATATATTTATTACGTAACTTTTTTCTAAAACCTGTTCATTATCGTGCGTGTTTTCTCATTTATTTTTATTCAGTAGAAATCTTTGAAAAGGGGGAGTATGGAAAGGAAAACAAGTGAATTTTTTTCGGAAAAAGCTGACAATGGTATGTGTGTATAATACCGTCAGCGAATTCAGTATATCATTGCTTCAACTGCCACTACAGTGATGAAAACACAACAAATTCTCTGTCCTACTAAGTAAATTAAATTTGCTATTATTTTATGAGAAATGTTAGTTGGTCTAAAAGTTTTAAAATTCTTGTTTCCCTTTTCATTAAGATCGTTTCATGTAATCAGATCTCGTAAAGACTGAACAATAACAATCGATCTGATGACAGTTAATAATATCCATACCAATACAAAATATGATTTTACGTCATCGGTTGTTAATATTAATTTCAATTCACGTTAACCATACGCAGACCAATTATATAATTTGGCCCAAATATATTATAATCTATTTTTTGTACACTTATTATCTTTCGAATAGTTTCATGCGTTAACCCTTTCTGTTTCAGTGTGAAATAATATAATATTTAATTGATTGTAGGCTGTTACAATAAGATCCTTTATAAAATGCAAGAACTTTCAGTAAATCATTTTTGGCCATTCTAATCTATTATTTTGTGACCAATTTAACACTGATTAAATATATTCATTCATAACTACCAATATTTTAACCTGAGGTTACTAAATGTTTTTAATCAAGTAAGACTACCTTAAAAATACTCAAACAGCACTGGAAAACTGATTCAAAATAGCCAGTGTATTTACAGTAACTCGAAATCGCTTCTGGTAAAACAATCGAAAATCGCTTTTGTAATGTGAAAATAAAATATTCATTTATTTATGAATCGCAAGATTTTCTACAAGAGTTACATCGTCATTAAGTATTAACCAAGTAACAAGAATGCACTTAAACCTCAAGAGCCACCAACTGTGTCGAAGCCAGTGCACGAGTGGCGCCTGAATATTGAAGAGCGACAGCCGGTATCGGCATCATAACTCGTCTCAGGTAATATTGAAAGTAATCTCGGCTGCATTCGGCACGACTTTCCGGTCGATCGCCGCCAGCCCCTAGATAAAGCGAAGTGGAATAATAAAATGGTGGTACGACCCACAATATTCCACTGAGAATTGTCCGCCCACATTTCAAAGCACGGAATTATTTTCCCGTTTAGCAGAAATGTTTTCCAAGTATAGTTTTGCATTTAAATGTAGAATGCTTTCAGCGAAGTATTCATTTAGCTGATGTCAATGAAATTGCAATGCACGTCATTGCGCACGCGATCATAGTTAGATACAATCTATCTATATTTTATTCATTTGAGCTTTTATTTAGCATGCGAATGGTCATTCACTCGATGCTGAAAGTTATCCCTCTCTACACCGGGTTTCTTCTGAATTTTGTGACTATTTTGTTCTATTTGTTTACGCCAGTCGTGCTACGAAGAGCTATCTGCAAGCTCGAGCGTATTTTAAGCCAACGTCCCCCGAGCAAGCTCATTGTACACAAAAAAGGAAACAAACTAAAACCTACTAGAAAAGCGGGTGTCGACTAAATATGTTTGAAGACCGAAACTGAATTTCTTTTAATTGAATCAAGTGACAAGTTTTATAGCAATAACGCAGACATTTTGAATCAACCATAATTGTTTAGAAATAAATATTAGAAATAGAAACTAAGTGCCGTCAAAGTAATCTATTAATTCTAGGTCCACATGGTTGAGTTAAACATTTTTATTTTAACGCTTCATTTGTTTTTCTTTCCAAATATATACAAGTATTTTAGTAGTTTTTGAACCTTGAAATTAATTTAGTAGTTTTTCCACGATGCCCGAACAGAGAAACAAACAAGAATTCTGCAAAGGGTGTTAAAAGTTCAGAAAGGCTAAATAACATATATATATATGCTATTTATACTCTATTATCATTTTCAGTATATTTATACATACTAAACATACTCTACTATCATTTTCAGTAATATCTTAGATTCACAAAAAGGTACCTCTTATTGTTTTAAAACTCAATATTTTATAATTATCTTTCAAATACATTTCATACTGATTTATAAATTTTTTTCAAAATTTTATTCAAGTAACAAATTATTTCCTTAACCTCGCAACGCTATAGCTAAAAATTAAAAAAATATATTTTAGCAACCATCATACCAACTCAGTTTTATCAGTAATTAACTTTAAAAATTAAGAAACGTATGCAAAAGGAAAAAATTACGAAAATTATCCCTTTTACTTTTAACGTAAAAATGATTTTAAACTTGAAATAAATTCTTGTAGGTGCTATTAGTACTCCCAGTACAGACAGTAGAATCGATTTATGTCAAAAATCGAGAACTTTTTGTTCACAGATTTTACATAATATGAAATCAAATAAAACAAATAACTTAAACTAAATGAAAGTTAATTTCTCTAATTACAACAAATTTATAGAAGTATGACCTTAGGGACAATCAACATGCGGTATCTTCTCAGAAAACCTATTTTTTATCTTCTGGATGCCTTCTCGTTTTCCAGGATTTTTTTTTTGTTTACTTCAGTCAATTTTCTTTTTATTTATTGTAAAAAAATTTATTATTTGTGGTATGGTAATTGTTTTTAGAGGCCCCAAATAAAAAAATATCAACCAGATCCAGATCCGGGGATCTTGGAAGCCATGCTATCCTCATTACTCCACCCGTCTGCAAAATATTGGTATAGATGGATTTTTACAATTTTCGCATTGTGCGGTCTGCTATGCCATCTGGGGGTAGATGCTTTTCATTTTGGCTTGTCGCGGGCAGCGGGTCAATCGGTCGTTAACCTCCGAAGATTCGAGTAGTACTCACTGACAAATACAGTGACGTTCGCGAATTATTAATGTCTAATCAATTATCCGTAACAACCTCCTAGAACTCAACAAAACTCATCATTGTGCCAGTGCATCTGCCATCCGAACTCTAGATGGGAGTAGCCGACATAAATTCAAAAAAATAGTAAATGAGATCTTTGAACAAGAAAGTTCCGTTGACCCCGAGGTCATGATGAATTTTAACAAACTCGAACGTTTCGACAAGTTATATTATCACGTAAAATTGTATGTTTCAAAATTGTCGGTAAAAAATGGTTCGTAAAATATTTCGGAATGGAGACCGATATTACGGTAATATCAAAAATGTTCTCACATTTTTTTAAACTTTTAGCTCATTAGTAAAAAATCAACCTAATATAACAAACATATAAATTGTATTATTTAATATCCTGCACAATGGGGGCGCACCTTTAAATATCGTAAAAAGCGTAACGATCATATCGGATAATTATGAAGTAGTATGGAATGCCTTGTTAGACAAATATAATGATCATATAATTCTAGCTGGAAAGTATTTGGATAAAATGTTGATTTTCGTACCGCTCACTGAAGAGTCGCCTCATAACTTATCTAATTTTTTGAACAATACCTGCGTAATGGCCTCATTTTGTAAGTATTTCGCCTTTCTTCTCAAATGTTTAAAGGGTTACCAACCTTGAGTAGCGTATTTTCCAAAATGATCCACCGTTCAAAATAGGCCTATAAATTCACTGCAATCACTGGTAGATACTTGGGAAAGCTGAACACGGCAATAATTGGTTTCAGGTTTAGAATAAATTTACTTTAGAACTCAAAATGGCATTTTTTGCTTTTATTATTGTGTATATGTTTTTGGTGTGAAGTAATGGATTTAACCGAAAGAAAATTGTATAGTTCACATCCCATATCTAAAATTATATAAGCCTTAATTTCAATCACTATTTCATTTGCTAAAAAAATGTTTAAAATTGGAATATTCTGCATTTTATTTCATTGTTTTTTTTTAGTCAATATGTATGTTATATGCGATTAACGAAATTTTTATTCCGCACATTTCCGCTTTGAAGTGTACTTACTTTACTGCCGCTAATTGGCCGCTAATTTCAGTATCATTCGCCAAAAGGATATTCAAAATCAGAATCTTCTTCATTTTTATTTATGAAACGTTTTTTTATTATGCAAAATATTTTAACGTAATGGAAATATTATTACCACTTTTAAAAATTATCAATACCTTATTAATAACGACAAAAAACACTGTAGATATTTTCTCGTGAAAACGCCTGTACATGACAAATTCATATTTTTTATAAACTCATGATAAAATGTTTTTGTTTTATTTTATTTTTGAGCTTATAACGTATTTTCATTGTTGTGCTCATAAAACAGTAAACCTTGCAACGATGGCACTTTTGGTACTTCTGAATGATTTTAATCATCATCTCAATTTTGATCTTTTGCACGAATACTGTATCCTCTCTTCTCCTGCTGTCACTCGAAATAAAAAGACGTGTGTAGCTATCATGTGCCTTAGAGATGAAAATTCTTTATATATTTTTGATCCGAAGAGAAAATGAGGCAATGTTAAGGTAACCGTGTTATAAAAATAAAAAACATTTTATTGACAGAAAAACTTCTGCCTCCATCCAACTCTACTCATTACTCGCTTTGTCAGTATCAATATGTTTCACATCTCGTTACTTACTGAACGTTAATAAACTTTTCAAAAGTCACCCTCGTGTAGCGAATTCTATTCCTTATGATTACTTAATTGGAGGCACCATGTTTAGGTACCGGATGATGAACCTAAATTTAAGAAAAAACCGTATTCAAGTGATGACTTTGTACATGGTCTTCTTATTCACCTAGATTATTTAAATAACTTAGATATAAAAGTATGAGTATAAAAATTAATTTTTATAATAAAAAACAAATCATATATATATATATATATATATATATATATATATATATATATATATATATATATATATAAATACATATATATATATATATATATATATATATATATATATATATATATATATATATAAATATATATATATATATATATATATATATACACATATATATACACACATATATAACCACGCATAAATTATGAATATTTCGCAAATTTTTAGTCATGCTCATATGTGCCCACAAAGATTTACAGTAGTTGAATAAGGAGTCTTAATACCCCGACCCTGCCATTTTGATTCGTCTTATTCATGCTATTTTAAAATTAAATATTGCTAGTCATATTTTAATACTTCTTATTAATTTATCTTCTGTACACTATCGAGCGGAGTCGTTCAGTTAGTTCCAATTATATTATTTTCATGTGCTTAAAATATTATCCCATAATTAATTAAATTTAATTATTTCAATTTTCGGATTTCCACTACATTTTTACACAGCATTTTTTAAAAATGAGGGGGAAGGATACATTGAGAAGGACTTTGAAGATTTTTAATATATATACTGGGATAACAATGGAAAATAGTAAATGGTACCAAAATTTAATTTTAAAAGACTTTCCTTGCAATATTCCATTCGGGATACGCTAAAAAATAATTTGATTCCTAATTTTTAAGAGGAACAAAATAATTTTTCGATGTTTTAAAAGATATGAAAAATATTTTATTATATATTAATTGAGATTTTTATTAAATTTATATGAGTGCAAAATTTAGATCTAAAATTATGGGAATTACAAAGTGTGACTCATAGACGTACAAACACAAAAGAACATTTCCAAATTATAAATATGTCACTACGATACCATAAAAAAATTATTTCAATGAATTTATACGTAATTTTTAACAGCTTTTTGCCAATACATATTATTGACTTAGTTATCATATTTTTTTTTATTTTTCTTTTCGATACTTTCCGAGATCGGTCCGAGATTTCCGAGAAGGCCAAGGATCACGAAGTCGAAAGACTTTTTGGAATTTTTTTAGAAACGAATTACATTAAGAGCAAATACTTATTACGTATTTTGCACAATGACTTTCAAAATGTTTTTGTCTTCTCTCTTATATTTTTAAAATGCACTCCAAAATGGTTTATTTAATTTTGGCGCAGAACACTAAAACGCAAATTACATCTGGAATATATAGAAATATGTATTCTATCAAAATAAACGCGTAAAAATATCATAGTAAGTATAAGTTCAATGGGATTAAATCAAATCTAATATAAAAATTATTTCAACGAAAATGTAGATGTAGTGTTTACGTAAAAGGATCAAAAATTGATATTTTCTATGAAAATGTCATGCTATATAAGCCGTGAAAATTTCACAAAATATACGTAGTATATAACACACGGCTCCTATCAATGCACCCCTTACGATGCAGATATAATCCAAAAAAATTACAGAAAAATCCCATTTATTCGATAGTTGTAAATAATGTTTTTTGTTAAGGCCCGTCCATTCGTATTTTTTCACACTATTATACTCAGTATCGAAATAGTTGGGAAGAAACGTAAAGAGGAAAATTAAGTTCATGATTTTCTTGATAAAAAATTGTTGACTATGTCTGTATATAACGCCGTCAGCAAATTCCGTATATATCAACGAAGAGTGAGGTTTAGAATATGTCATTTTGTTATCTCACTCTACCTTGATGTAATAAGAACAGATGCGGTTTCATATTAGGCAAGTAAATTGAAATTACTTTTATTTCATGAACAACATTGGTAATTGATTTTGAAAATATCATCATTAGGTCCAAAAGTTTTTAAATTTTTTTTTTGTTGTCCATTTTTTTGTTGTTTTATATCGTATCGTAGAATCCTGAACCGGGAAGACTAAAGAAAAACAATTTATGTCATGATAGATTTAAAATCTAAATATACCAACATTTTTATAATCTAAGGCTTACTTTTCATCACTGTTTCTGCCGTCAGTTGTACTATTAATTTCAATTTACGTAAACAATAGAGCAATATGTTATTGGATCTAAGTAAAACGTTATTTTTTTTTGTATACTCAACATATTTCAGATAGTTTATTGCGTTAACACTTCCTATTTTATTATGAAATAATGTAATATTTAATTTATTAAAAGAATACTATTCTAATATCCTGTATAAAATGCCAAAAATCTCAATAAATCCTTTCCGTTCAGTGTAATTTATAATTTTCTGATTTCATTAAAACTAATTAAACTTATTCACTCATAATTACTATTATTTTAACCTGTAATTAATAAACGTATTCAGGTCAAGTAAAAACACCTCAAAAATGCACGAACTGCGCTTGAAAACTGACTTAAAATAACCAATGCATTTATTTGAAAACATGGGGATTGCTTAGAAAATAAACTATTTATTCACTTGTAAATCGCAAGATATTCTTCAAGAAGCAGCTTACATTGTCATTAAGTATTACGAAATTAACAAGGATGCACTTTAACCTCCAGAGTTACCAACTCTGTCCAAGTCGGTGACCGAGTGGCGTCTGAATATTGAATAGCGATAGTCGGGACCGACATCATAACTTATCTCAGGGAATATTGAGATTAGTCCCAACTGCATTCAGGACGATTTTCTGGTCGATCATCGTCCGCCCCTAGAAAAAGCGGAGTGGAACCATAAAACGGTATTACGACCCGCAATAATACGGTGAAAATTCTCCATCCACGTTTCAATGCACGGATTTATTTTCCCGTTGTTTTTCAAGTACAGTTTTGCATTTAAGTACAGAGCTCTTTCTGCAAAGCACTCGTATATATCTGATGCTCTGCACATGGAGGAATTTGCAATGCGCGTCATTATGTATACACACGATTATAGTTAGAAACAGTCAATCTAAATTATTTAATCCGGGCATAATGATATAGCATCTTTATTCACTTCATTCTTAACATCATGAAGCAGGGTACGCCCCGCCCTAAATTTATGACTATTTTATTATATTTTGCTACGTCGTTGGTGGAATGAAAATTCGTCTGTAAATTCGAATATACCGGAGTTTGTAAGCGAACATTTCCCGAGTTTATCGGACTTACGTTACTCTATGTCTCGGAAACAATTTAAAAATGTTCAAAAATATAACTAAATTACGTCGTAATAATCACACGAAATATGGAACAAACCGACGTGTACAAAATACGGAACAAACGAACACTTCCCAGAACAGGAGATGTTGAATAAATATGTTTAAAGACAAAATTGCAATCAATCAAATAATAAATTAAATATTGTAGCAATAAAATAAACCTTTTAAAAGAAAAATATTTAGTCCGAAGTAAACATTACAAAGTGAAACTAAGTGCTGTCAAAATAATATGTTTATCTTCGTCTCAATACTATTCCCACATGGGCGAGTTAAATATTATTATTCCGACATTTCTGTGTATTTATTCCTTTTGAAACTTTGTTTATTTTTTAATAAAACATCTTTTTTTAATAAATTATCATTTTAACCGAGCTCAGTTCGACTATATTTTTATGAATTTTATCTTATACGGGTATCTTCCCAGTATAATCCGTTGGAAGTTCAGATAAAATCTGACTATGGAAATTGAAGATACTCCATTCAATTCCTCGACACTGAACAGCACAGGTTCCGTGATCAAGTATGGAGTATATATGCCTAATGATAATCTAATAAGAAAAGAGTACCAGCGACATTAATTTTTTCTTAATAAAATCATTACATGACTTAATTTTACACACTGTTTTATTGACAAAAAAAAAATTCAAAGTTTAAACATTCTTCATTTTCATTTAGAAACCTGATCACATATCTAAATCTATCTACATACTCGCTTCACATGTCTGATATCACGAAATTTAAGTTGCACTTTAGCGATTCTGCTAATAAGAGAGTCTTATACGCAATGCAGTTTTATATATATGTGTGTTTACTTGCAACATAATTATAAATTTACATTATCGAATAACTCGTATTCAAATTTCAAAAAATACTTTTGCAAATAAGCAAATTTAACTAAACAATCTGTTGAAGGATGATATTTTATAAAATATATAAGAAAAAAAATATTACAATTTTGTGTGGCCTATGTGCAGTAAAATTTTGGGGCAAAATCGTATCGCGACCGTAGTAGATAAAACTGAAATTAGTGGCCAGAGTTTATGGGCGCGTCGGAAAGCCAAAATGCTTTTAGAGTTGCTGTAACTCGTTAGCAGTAAATCAGTTGGAATTTTCATTGTTTCTAGTTTGTATAAAATTTGGTTTGCACAGGATTAACAAATTTTTCATATCTTATTCCGCGTGTATGAATTTTTAGATGCACTTATTATACGGCCGCTAATTTCACTTTTATTTGGCAGAGTGATATTCAAAATTGAAATCTTCCCCGTTTCAGTTTATGAAGCTAATCAGGTATCTAAAACCCGCTATGTACATATCAATTTTAATCCGAGCAATTAAATTAATAACATAAAGTAAACCATGTGATGAAAATAACTAATATGGAAAATTATTTTAAGAAGATTAATTCATAAAAAAATTGTCGAAATTACCAGGAGATATGAATTATACTATACTAATACATTCGATACTACATGTCGGCTAATGACGTCATACGTGCCCTTTATTTTTAATTACATAAACGAAAATTAAGCAACAGTATCTATATAGAAACGTGTTTCTCATTAGATATGAAATTTTAGCCACATTTCTTATCTATTTTCATTGTGAGATTCATTTGATGTCATTGTGTCGTATGAGAAATTTTGTAAAAAGTAATTTTCAATTAATACAGGAAACACACTTTTTTGCTTTTACTTTAAAAGAATCCTCAATGTCGAGAATATTTTAGCTTAGTGAAAATAGTATTTTCTCATTACAAGAAGTATTATTAATGACCCTATTAATAAAAATAAATACAATTGTAGGTATTTTCTCGTGTAAGACGCGCCTTAATATGACAAATTTATATTTCTTGTAGAATTATAACAAAATGTTAATTGTTTTATTTGATTTTTGGGCTTATGAAATATTTACATATAATATTTCATAAATATTTTGAGCTTATCAAATATTACATGCTCTCCTGAAGCAGTAACCGTTGTAACGCCGCAGCCCTAAGGCTTTACGAACGAACGCAATTTGCTTTAGTTTTATTTGGGGTGTATTTTAATCATATTTTCCCGAAGAAAACGAGATACAGAATATTATTCTCCTTAAAAAAACGCCTAAAATAACACAGTAAATACGAGCTCGAAAACGAAATTAAACTGAATAGTAGAGAAATTATTTGAACGCAGGAATATCGATGGAAAATGTTTACGTGAGAGGATTGAAAATGGATGAATTCTACGAAAATGTAAGCCTTAAAAAGCCGTTAAAAATTTACAAAATCACGTGTATTACAACAACGTTCAGGTTCTGACAATGCAGAAATATGATGCAGAAATTTCACTGAAAAGCTGTATTTATACTTATCGTGATCGGTATTTCTCAATTATATTTTTCTGAGAACTATTTTTTATCGTGCGTATTTTCTCATTCTTTTTCTTTCAGTGGAAATCATTGAAAAGGGAGAAGTATGGAAAGAAAAGCAGCAAATTTTTTCTTGGTAAAAAGTGACAACTTTATGTATATATAATGCTCTCAATAAATTCAGTATACCATTGTGTCAACTCCCACTACAATGACGGAAACGGAAAACGTGATGTATCATATTAGATAGATAAATTTAATTTGTTATTATATCATGGGAAATATTAATGATTGATTTTGAAAATATCATTAGATCTATTTAAAAATAGTTTTTAATTTTATTTCATTTTTTTGTTATCACTAGTTTCATTAATTTCATTTATATCGTATCATAGAATCCTAGACCATTATACCGACATTCTTAAAATCTAAGGAATACCTTTTTATTGCTAACAAATAAAGGAAATAATGGAAATTGCTAACAAATAAAGTTTTGTTAGCAATTTCCATACTAAAACAACATATATATATATATATATATATATATATATATATATATATATATTTGTGGTCGGTTGATACCATTAAGTTTAATTCACTTCATACATGGAGCAATATGTAATTTAATCCAAATATGGCGTTATTAATTCTATCGTACACTTAGTATGTTTTAAGTAGTTCAGTAAGTTAGTCCTTTATATTTTAGTGTGAAGTAATGTAATATTTCATTCATTGAAAAACTATTACACAAATATACTCTATCAAATTCAAAAACTTTCAATGAAACCTTCCTGTCCATTCTAATTTTTAATTTGATGACTAAATTAAAACTAACTAAACTTATCCAATCATAACTACTAATATTTTAATTTAAAATTACAAAAAGTATTGAAGTCAAGTAAGAACATCTCAGAAATGCTGGAAATACCTCAAAAATTAAAACTGACTTGAAATGGAACTTGTTTTTGTACAGCGAAAATAAAATATTCGATTCTTTTTAAATGCCAATATATTCTTTAAGAGTGAAAATTTACTCAAAATAATCAATGCGTTTATAATAATTCATCGGAACTTATTTTCTTACAGCAAAAGGAATAAAATATTAATTTATTTTTTAAATTGCAAGACATTCTTTAAGAGGCAGCTTACATCGTCATTAAGTATTACTCAAGTAAAAAGACCGCACTAAACGTCAAGTGGCACCAGTTCTGTTCAAGCCTGAATATTGAATAGTAATAGCCGGTACCGGCATCATAATAAATCAACCGAGATAATCTTAATGGTAGTCCCGACTGCAATCGGGACAACTTTCTGGTCGATCGCCTCCCATCTCCATATAAAGCGGGGTGAAGTCATAAACGGTGTCACAATCCACAATATCCTGGTGAGAATTCTCTGAGCAACAGTTTAATGCAAGAAATTATTTTCCCATTGTACAGAGGGCGTTTTCCAAGTACAATTTTGCATTTAAATACAGAGCGCCTTCAGCGAAGTACTCGTTTAGCCGATACTCTGCGCGTCGAGGAAATTGCAATACACGTTATTGTGCAGACACGCGATTATAGTTGCATACAGTCAAAGTGAATTATTCATTCGAGCTTTGAAATAGCATCTTCATGGTCGTTCACTCAATCTTGAAAATCACAAGGAAGTGGACCCTGGATTTGTGGCTGTTTCATTCTCTTTGCTACGCTGGTGGTGCTACGAAGACCTGTCTACAAGCTCGAACCAATATCTCCTGAGCATTTAAGCCAACATTTTCCGTGTTTATAGGACATGCGCAATGTTTCGGAAACACTTTAGTAATTGTCAACAATGAAACTAAATTACTTTGCCGTAGTCACGGTGTACAAAATATGTAACAAACAACACCTACTAGAGGATCAGGTGTTGATTAAATATTTTGAAGAGAAAATTGAATCCCTTTTATTTCAGTCAAATACCAAGTTGTCTAGTAAAAAACAGACATTTTAAAGCAAAGTTATTTAGTTAGAGATAAACAATAAAAATAGAAACTAAGTGCTATCAAAGTAATCTGTCTGTCTTTTATTTAGCACTAGCCCTTTATATTTTAGTGTGAAATAATTTAATTCATTGAAAAACTATATTGAAACGTTGAGCATGGTAGAGGGCCTGGATGCACATCTACTTGATTCCCACATGTGTTTGGTGGAATTTGATGGTCTAAAAATTCATTAGGTTTCAGTGTATTCTTAGCAAACTCGAGTTTCGTCTAAAAATTTCATCATTCTGGATAAACTATTGGACTGCCGCAATGATTCTTGAACATATTAAAATTAAATTCCTTTTATTCTAAATAAATATTTTCCTATTGGAAATAAAAATATTTCAACAAAAGAACATTCTTCTTATTATTTTTATTCGAGTAAAAAATAATTTCCCTAACTTAACAAAGCTTTAGGTAAAAACGAAAAGGTAAAAAAATGTTTTTCTTAAATCTTAAAAATGTCTCTATTTTAGTAGCAATTAACCATAAAAATTTCATTCGGCTAGTGCCATTACTCCATACGAAAAAATATATGCACAAGGAAAAAAATATAAAAAATTACACTTTTCATTTTAATGAAAAAATTATTCTAAACTCTTGTGGGTGTTATTATCTTGTATGTGTTAAAATAAGCCATCATGTCTAAATTTTATTCATAATTTTAAAATTGGAATATTCCTCGTTTCAATGTATGAATCCGATCATATATTTAAAATGACATACGTCTTAATATCAACCACTATTAAATTCACTAAAAGAATATTTAAAATCGGAATATTCTTGCTTTCACTTTATGAACCATATACCCAAAGTTATGTACGCTTAATACGCCTGGTATGACGAAAGCATATCTCGAACGTAATACCGCTCTACCGATTTCACTAATATTAAACCTTGTACTTAGTGCAATTTTATACATATCTGTTTGCTTACATTCCAAAATTACAGAATCGATTTAAAATACCTTCTCAAATAAACGAAGTTAGCTGAAAAATTCTTAAAGGATTATATTTTATAAAATATTGGAGGGAAAAAAATTATTACAATTTCTTGTACCCCACATATAATAGTAAGTCGTATAAAAATCGCATCACGGCTTAGTAGATGAAATTGAAATTAGTGGCCAGTTAAAAATTAGATAGGTTAATGCGGGGTCAGAAAGCCAGAATGCTTTCAGAGTTGCTGATAGGCATTAAGAGTTATTGTGTTGAAATTTATATTTCTTTTAGTTCGTATAAAGTTTGGCTCGCGCAGGGTTAACAAATTTTTCATATTTCAATCCGAACGGATGAGCTTTGAAGAGTACTTACTATACGGACGCTCTTTAGCCGCTATTTTTAGTTTCATTTGCCAAAGGAATATTCAAAATTGGAATCTTCCTCATGTTCATTTATAAACCTAATCACGTATCTAAAGCACGCTGTATACATATTAATTTTGTCACACGCTTTTAAATTAATAATATAAAATGAATCATGTAATAAAAATAGCCAAATTGGAAAATGATATTAAGGAAAAATATTAAATGAAATCAGTCGACAATATGGATCGACTAATGCCATATATTATTAATAGCATATCCAGTATTAAAGTAACAGTAATAATATGAAAAAACTTTCTCAGTAGACGTGCAACTTTAATCACATTTTCTGTTTTTTACCGTTGTGTGATTCATATGATGTCATCGCGTCATACGTAAACTTCTGTAGAAATAAGCTTGCAAATAATATGTAACAAAATGAAATCTTGAAAGAACATTTTTTTTCTTATATTTAAAAATAGTCATCATTGGCAAAAATATTTTAGCGTAATGGAAATGTCATCATTTCAAAAATGTATTATTAGTACCTGTAATAACAAAAGTACATGTACGGGAAAAACACTGTAGATATTTTCTCGTAAAAAAGCGCATATGACCAATTTAAGTTTTTGATAATAAAATGTTACCCCTAACCCCTAATGACAACCCTATTTTATTTTTGAGCTTATAAAGTATGTATACTTGCGCTTATAAGCTAGTAATCCATGTAATTACACCCTGCCAAGGCTTTACAAAAATGAGGGCAATTGACTAGTTTTTCATAGGGGATTTTCCCTGAGAAAAGCGATGTATAGTGGATTATTTAGTTTATAATATATTAACAATGGGAAAAGCAAAAATATTCGATGATACGCACGTAGGTCTAAAACACTATAAGTGTTACAAGAGTGTGACAGATGGAGTTACACAGGCAAGAACGTGACAAAATTGTAAGTGTGTGAATATGGCAACCTAAAAAACTATCACAAGGAATCTACACGTAATTTTTAATAGTTTTTGGTCATTATAATCTTCATTGCCACATTTCTTTTCAATTTTTCTATCCAGTAGTTGCCGACATCGAGAGAGTACCCAAAGATTTTTCTACGATTTTCCCAATTCCTTTAGATATGAATTACAAAGCAAATTAGACATATTTTGAATAATGACTCCCAAACATTTTTGTTTCCTCCCCCTTTACCTTTTTAAACTGTGCTCCAAAATGGTTGGTTTAATTTTGGTGCTGAACATTAAAACGCATATTATATATGTAATATATAGAAGTATGCATTGTATCAAAATAAATGTCTAAAAATATCATAGTAAGTTTAAGCTCACTGAAATAAAATCAAATAGAATATTATAGAAATAATTTCAACTTAAGAATATCGGTGGAAAGTGTTTACGTGACAGGATTAAAAATAGACATATTCTATGAAAATATAACGCTGTAGAAGCCGTGAAAAATTTAGAAAATCGACGTAGCATACAACAGTCGGGTTCTTTCAATGCCCCTTACAGTGCAAAAATATTCTTCCAAAAATTTCACGGGAAAAGCCGTGTTTATACTTATTGTAGTCGACATTTCTCAATAATATCATTCTTTATCGTGCGTGTGTTCTAATTTATTTTTATTCAATCGCGATCGATAAAAAGGAAAACAAAGTAAATGTTTTCTCGGTAAAAAAGTGATAATACAGGGACGGAAAAAGGTACTGTAGATGTGCTACATGACGTGTCATATTAAGTAGGAAAATTAAATTTGCAATTTTTTTCTCAAGAATTATTAGCAATTAATTTTAAAAATGTTATCAGATCTAAAAGGTTTTAATTTTGTTATATTATTATAAGCCGTAAGTTTCATTAATTTTATTTATATCGTATCATATAATTGTGGACAGTAAAGACTGAAAAAAAATAATCGATTTAATGATAGATTCAATATATAAATATACCAACATTCTTAAATATAAGAATTACTTTTTTTACAACAATGTGTATGTGTTTGTGGTCAGTTTGCACTATTAATTTCAATTCAGGTCACTTAACGAGCAATGTATAATTTAAGCCAAATATAATGTTATTTTTTGTACACTTAATTTTTTTTAATAATTCAATGTGTTGACACTCTTTATTTTAGTTTAGTGTGAAATAATATAAAATTTAATGTATTACAATACTGTCACACTAATTTTCTGTATAAAATGCAAAAACATTCAATAATTTCTTTATATCCATTATAATCCATAACTTTCTGATTGACCTGACTAAACTTATACACTTATAATTACCAATAGTTCAACCTAAAATTACTAAAAGAATATAAGATGAGTAAAATCACTTCAAAAATTCTCAAGTGGCACTTGACAATGATTTCAAATAGCCAATGCATTTATAGCAACTCATTGGGAATTGATTTCATACAGTGAAAATAAAATATTCATTTATTTGTAAATCGCGAGACATTCTTCAAGAGTTATCTTACATCATCATTAAGTATTACTCAAGTAACAAGAAAGCACTTAAACCTCTGGAGTCCCCAACTCTGTCCAAACCAGTGTTCGAGCGGCGCCTGAATTTTGAATAGCAACGGCCAGTACAAGCATCTTATAAATCGACTAAGTAATCTTGAGAATAGTCCCGATTGCACTCGGCATAACTTTCCGGGCGATCGCCGTCCGCCCCTAGATAAAGCGGAGTGGAATCATAAGACGGTGTCACGAACCACAACATTCTGTAGAGAATTCTCTGCGGGAAATTTCAATGCACTGAATTATTATCCCGTTGAAGAGAGGGTGTTTTCCAAGTACAATTTTGCATTTAAATATAGAGCGCCTTTTGCAAAATACTCGTTTAGCTGGTGCTCTTCACGTCGAGAAAATTGCAATGCATATTATTGTGCAGACACGCACATTATTGTGCAAATACAAACAATCTGAATTATTCATTCGAACTTTGAAATAGCATCTTCATGTCCACTCGATACTGAAAATCACGAAGGGGTCCGCCCTGAATTTGTGGCTACTTTACTCTATTTTGCTACGCCGGTGGTGAGGCAACTTTTGTTCTATTTTGCTACGTCGGTTTACGAACTGTAAGAAAGCTCGAACGTATTTTAAGCAAACTTCTCCCGAGCTTTTAAGTCAACATATCCCGAGTTTATTGGACTTACGATACGCTGTTTTCCAGACACAATTTAAAAACTGTCAGCAATGGAACTAAATTTCGTCGTCGTAATCACGGCATACAAAGTAAATATAAAATTTGATCGCTTTTAATTCAGTCAAATAACAAGTTAAGTCTTATAGCAATAAAGCATACACTTTGAACCAAAAACTTTCGGTTACAATAAACATTATAAATAGAAAGTAAGTACCGTCAAAGTAATCTGTTTATTTTTCCTTAACACTACTCCCACATATACTAGTTAAACATTTTTATTCTGACTCTTCGCCAGTTTCATTCATTCTTAAACTTTATTTACACCACGACATTCGACATATACATGCGTTTATATACTCAGTGCATGTGACAGATAGAAAGATTAAGTGGAAGAAGACATTAGGAAAATCGCCAAGAAAAAAGTATGATCCACAATCCCGAGAATTCGCGAGCTCTACAAGGGCTGTAGAGGTGAAAGAAAATGAAGAAAAATCTGTGTTTAAACGCCCAATAAATCAGTGTCGATCAGATAATAATATTTATGCCGTGATCTAAAAGTTTCATGCCGACGCGACGCTTTTTCTTGAAATGTAGAAACCTTACTCTACATGAAAAAAATGCATTTTACGTGGAATAAATTAGATGGAATATTACATGCTACTTGCGTGTAATATTCGTAAAAATTTTATTAAAATGAATTAAAAAATGTTTACACTGTAGTGTCGTATATAAATAGAAATCTCATAAATTAAAAAAATAATAACAAATTTAAATAACAACAAGAAAAAAAAAGATGGACGGGAAGCTGATGAAATTAGGAATAGCAGATGAAAGTGTGCGTGGCAGCGTGGTAATTTGGAAACTATACAAATTAATAAAGTAAAACAAAATGTTAAAACTTATCTTATGCGAAGAATCGTATACTTCATTTGAATACAAATTATTCATATTTAAACTATTTAATACTATCATTAGCATTAGATATTATTTATAGACACAGTTGTTGTAACGACAGTTGATTATTCTGTAAAGTTGTTAATTAGTTGTCCTTAAAGTATTTCACACATAGTGGAAAATCAGAAAAATAATATTAGGTTACATCACGTTCACAATTTAAAATATTTCATCAACCGGAACCTAATTATTGGTAAATTTATTAACGATGTAGTCCCTTAAGTGATGAAATTAAGAATAGAGTAAAATATTTGCTGTACCCATTATACTTGAAACTATCGAGTGGTCAAATCAGCTAATTATCAATTCAAATATAATATTGCTATTTTAAACGTAATGCCCAAACCTGTGTTTGGCACAACCTCCGGAAAAAAATCTATCCAAAATTATAATGATATAAAATTATCAATGTTAATATTGACGTGGATGCATGATTCAAACAAATATTTGGTGTGACGTCGTTTTTTTTAATATGTCATTTTAAAAAATTATATGATTTTGAACAAAATCATTTTTTGGCTGTGCCGGCTCTTGCTAAGTCTCCCCAGAAAATACTGGCTATACCATTGCATATAAGTAGTGTTATTGTATTATGTCTTTACTAAATTTCATTCCATTTCCTTAACCTAACCACTCTCTCTTCCTTTCCAATCCCGTTGGAAAATACCCACCACCTTCAAGTGGTTTGCACTGAGTATTAACACTGATGTGTGACATTTTGAAATATATCACGTCACAGAATATCACTTGTTATTGGCCAAATGTGGGGTTTTAATAAAAGTTTGAAAATAAACTCCGTGCCTAAAAGATATTTCAATAATTATGTCTGCCTCTGTGTATGTTTTTGTTAGTTTTCAGATCTACGACTTGTCCACATTTGTATATCCAATTACCACCTAGTTATGTGAGAGAGTTGTTTGCAGGCAGATATTTTAAACTTTATTTTCTTAACTTTCTTAAAATACATTTTTATAATAATAATATTTTCATATCTTAAACTGTATAGCAATTTATTTTAACACATGTCTCTTGTGAAATACTTCTGTTATAAGAATTTAAATAAATATATAAAAATAAAAATTATTTTTTTCTTTCAAAATACCATGTGTGAGCTATTGCTCAATAAACATTACGCCAGCTATGAGCATTATTAATGATACACATAGCACATTTGCCATGGGAAGTGAGTCAGGAAGAAGAGGGAGTCACTTTGACAGCTTCTGGGAATCCGAAGTTTGTTTAAAACTTTGTGACGCCTTTTTTATATGGGTTGGTATGCGCAGAGTCTATTCTGTACGTCTGTGTTGATGCTGATAGCAACAGCTATCCACGCTTACGAAATGAGATTATCTACAAATGAGAACTGAGTCATAATACGACTAGCCCAGTTCGAAAAACAGACAAAGTTTTCATTTTAGGTGGACAGCGTACTAAGTATGGTGTGAGTTGCGAGGGTAAAACCGAATTTGCAGGATCTACCTTTTTTTTAATGAAGGTGCCAACCCGCCATTTAAAAAAGAGCGCATTAATTTTTTGTTTCAATCCCAGTAATCGTGGGTCTAAGAAAAATATTTTGTAAAATAAAAATACTTGTCATAAATCAAATTACCTACAACTTTTTTTAAAAACGATTTTGAGTAGAATTGGTAATTAATATTTTACGAGCCGAAAAAGACAAAACCATGACTAAAAATTTTCAAGACGCTATAACCTATTTATTTTCAGTTATATATTTTAAAAAATACATACAAAATTAGCGAATCTGAATAGAAAATTTCAAGACCTAGCGTTTGACTTACTTATTATACTAAATAATTTCTATTTTTATTAGTTGCATGAACTTCAACAGGCATGCAACTAGTCTGAAAATTAATGTCATCCTTGCTATACTATGTAAACATAAGTATATCAAGGATGACATTAATTTTCAGACTTAGAGACACTGCTTAGATGCTAAAATCTCTTCAAGTACAGCAGTATCAAATTTATTATCAGACATTGGTGTCGAAGTTTGTGCCGTGGTCTGCGTATACCTCGCATTCAATTTAGTAGTTTTGAAAATTATTCGACAGTGGAAATTCTAAATCATTTGTTTGAATCTGAAAAAAGAAAGGCTAAAAATCATATTCTATTATTTTTTTCGAAAATACGTTCGATTTACACAAAGGTCTCTCTTATTATTTTAAAATTTACTTCTCCAATTACCGAAAATTTTCAAAACTATGAAAAAAAACCTATTTTTTATCTTTGGAAAACTTTTTCGTTTTTCCGGATTATTTTCATATATTTCAGTCAATGTTCCTCTCAACTCTTGTAAAGATTTGTACTTTTTGTGGTATACCGCTCATTTGTACAGGTCTCAAACAAAGAACATCAACCAGATTCAGATCCGGGAATCTTGGAGACCATGCTATGGGCATCAGTCCTCCCATCTGTAAAATAATGAGCTAGATGTATTTTTACCATTTTTTCGTAGTGCATAGTTGCGTAGGACATAGTGCTGCATCATTTTGGAAAATAATTCGCTTCTTATTCTCGAGTTTCTAACGATTACCCTCCCTGGGTAATGGATAGGATATTTTCCAAATTATGCCATCGTTTAACCCCACCTGTAAAACAAACGGCCCGCTTAATTCAAGGAAGTCGCTGGCATATCCTTGGAAATTTAATAACACTGCAAGAATTTGTTACAGATTTGGAAACAATTTTATATTAAAATTATAAGTGATATTTTTGGCTTTTTTCCTTCATATATTTGTTTCGGTATCAAATAATGGGATTAACCGAAGGAAAAATTAATAAAATTTAAACATGGTAGTTAAAACATTTTTTCATCTTTTTATTTTTAACTATAGAGCGTTGTGAAATTAGTGAGAGTTTTTTCTTGAGTTAAATTTAAAAAAAAATCATTTTTATCGAAATATTTTATTTCCAATAGAAAAAATCTATATTTAATATAATATGACCTTTATTAGACTATGTACAATAAAAATTATCACAGTAGTGCTAATTGTTTTCTCTCATCACTGTGAGATCTATTTGATGTAATTTTATTGTACGTAAAATTTTGAAGAAATTAGTTTCAAATATAAATAAAAAAAATTTTGTTTAAAGAGGCGTCAATATCAAACATATTTTAGCCTAATGTATTATTACCTCTTTTAAAGAATTATTATAAATAACACTATTAATGAAAATAAAACACGCTGTAGAAAAGCCATATTTGGGTAACGAATTATATAATTAAATTTAAGAAATAAGGGTGTTCAGATGATGACCATGTATAAATTATACTTACGTATCTTAATTATTTGAGTCACTTAGGTGCTCATGAATAAATTATTGTACAGTTTTAATAAAACCGGCGATTTGCAAGTCAAACTTGCGCGATTAGTTCATGAATATAGAAGAGCATACATGAAATTGATGCCAGTCGGATGTAATGCACACGAGACCTTTTCGTCTATAGCGTTTGAAAAAGCCGTGTTGTATTAAAGTTTGAATAACTTGGTAAATAATTAAAATGCAGGATAATATTTACATAATATATTATAAATAACGATTAATTAAAAATTTAATTGTTTATGAAAAACGATCAAGTATGTGTCGGAGCATGCGAGTTCCGTAGTCATTTCGTAGAATATCAAATTATATATGTTTTACATCGTGCTCATACGCGCCCATAAAAGTTTATGGTAGCTGAACCAGGATGCTAATATACCAACAGTTAACCCAGCTATTACTTTTGCATTTTGTGTTTTGTTAATTAAATATTGTAATATATATGTTAATAAGTCATTTTAATTTATTTTAAGTATACTAGCAGCAAACAGGGTCATTAAATAATTTCCACGTGTTTTATACCCACGTAATTAAACACATTTTTTATGATTCCAAAACCAATGAAATTGATTTGAAAGTGTTCATCAAAATCTATTTTGGAATTTTTTTTAGATTCAGTTAGCTCTCCCGTTTCAGACACGATCACGACTTAAATACGTAATGTATATTTTAATTAATAGTTTTTTGTCTTTTCTAATCGATAGTTTTCGAGATAGCGAGGGTGCAACAATTTTTCCAAAATTTTTGGGGTTTTTTTCTAAAAGTATTTATATTAAAAGCAAATTACAAGTATTTTGAACCCTCGTTAAAACGAGGGTTAATAAGCTTTCAATTAATATCCAATACTTAAAAAAAATACTTTTTTCCGTCTCCGTTTTTCTCGTTCTTTAAAACTGTAGGTACTTCAAAAAGTCAGTTTATCTTTTCAAACTTAACATCTTTATTTGAGCTACTACTTGTTATAACTATCCCGAATTCTTATTTCCTATACCAAATGATTTGTGATAAAAATACAGATAGACACACACCGATGTACCGTTTTCTGCGTTCCCAATTTTGTTACATGGCAATAAAAAGCAGATTACATATGAAATATATAGGAATGTGTAGAATACATTAAACAAACGCGCAAAATATCGTAGTAAGTACAATCTCCGTAAGATGAAATCTAATTGAATATTGTAGAAATGATTTTAGCGAGAAATATCAATGGAAAGTGTTTACGTGACAGGATTGAAAATGTATATATTTTACGAAAACGAACTGCTCTAGAAACCGTAAACTTTGCAAAATATACTGCGTATATTTTATTATTGTAACAACGCTCGAGTTCTATCGATGCCTCCCTTACGGGGCAGAAATAATCTTCCAAAAATTTCACGGAAAAATCCCTATTTATATCGCTCGTAAGCGACCTTTTCAATATTTTTTCCTAAGATCTATTCCTTATCGTACGTGTTTTTTCATCTTTTTCATTCAGTATCTAAATCCCTGAGGAGGGAGAAGGGTGAAACAAAAACAAAGTTCATGTTTTTCTTGATAAAAACTGACGACTATATGTACAAACAATACTGTCAACAAATTCTATTTATTTAAGATTATGTCATATCTCATTAAGGTGATGTGGGTTTCCTCTGTGTGGTATCTCAAAATAATTTTGGATAAACATCTCACATTTCAGGAAAATCATCCCACACTTAGAAAATCTACAAAGTACTAGGGTTTGCCATTCAAAATTTCCACTATTTTCCAGGAATATATTTTTACTTTATTTAACGTTTTAATTCATAATATTCTAGAAACTATTGTAGTCATCTGGTTTCCGTATGAAGCTACTTATATCCTCATGTTGGATAAAATATTAAAAAAGTTCAATGGACTTTGTACTAAAAAATGTATTGGTATTATCCTTATTTACTCCTCTCAGATTTTATAAGAGGCATAGTCGGATTTATTTTCCTTCAACTACGACATAAATTTCTTTTGGTCATGCATTATTTTAAAATTATTTATTTATTACGTTGAAAATCCCTCAATCTTGAATTTTGTAGTGTTTTATGCTCCTAGCTGCTTCATGAGAGGACAAGGTTATAGTTTATTTGACTTACCTATAACGCGCACAAATGTAGTGCAGCATTCACCTATGTTTCACGCACTCATATTGTTCATCGCAGTATTGCGAGAAAAAATATCTAATCAGGATAGTCTATATATTTTCTCTGCTTCTAGAATGGGGTTATGGAGTTGCTTGATTGTTCGCAACTGTTCAATAGTTAGAATGATATTTATTCGAAATACTGTGTTTTTCTGTCTTATTCGTTAGTGTTGCTACTTTTCTATTTCATTCTTTATTGTTTTATAAACATTTGTTGTTATGTTTTCGGGTATGCTCGACACTTTAGGTAAACCAGTAAGTTGGGCGTGGGGTTTTCAATAAATAAATAAATAAATAAGTGAATATTGTGTCATAAAATCTAGGGCGGTAAAGACTGGAGAAAACAATGGATGTGATGATAGATTTAACATATCAATGTGTTTAAATCTAAGGGGTTTTTTTTTAAATATTTTCCATAGCATCACAATGCATTTATATCGCCAGTTGTTAGTATTAATTTTAAATCACGTCATCCCTAGTGCAATGTGTAATTGGACAAAACCATGGCGTTATTTATTTTTTTTACAATTAATGTCCCTCAAAATAATTTAATGCATTAATTCTTTTTTATTTTAAATGTGAAATATTATTAAATTCACTATATTAAAAGGTTATTGTCCTAACATACTGTTAAAGTTACCTAGTCTAATCTCATAATCTTCTGATTCAATTAAAAATGTATTAAACTTGCCAATCATAATTACTAATACTTGAACTAAAAATATTCAAGTCAAGAAAGAATGGCCGAAAATGTACGAATGGCACTTAAAAATTCAATGAAAACAACAATGCATTTATTGGACTCATTGGAAGTTGCTATCATGCAGTGAAAGTTAAATATTCGCAAAATATTCTTCACGAGTCTACCTACGTATTAAGTGGCACCCAAATAATGAGAGCGCGTTTAGAACTCAAGAATGAGCAATTCTGTCCAAGCTGGTATTTGAGCGGCAAACTGCATTCGGAACGACTTTCCGATCGATGGCCGCCTGTCCCTAAATAAAGCGGTAGATAAAGCAGAGTGGAATCATAAAACGGTGTCGCGACCCGCAATATTCCCTCTCCGCAACATTCAATGCACGAAAATATTTTCCCGTTGTATGGAGGTGTTTTCCAAGTACAGTTTTGCATTTAAATATAAAGCGCCTTTTGCGAGGTACTCGTGTAGCTGATGCTTCATGAGGCTTCAAGAATAAAATTATTCTAGAGTCTCCACACATCGATATTAAACGTCTCCAAAACAACAAGAGCGCACTTATAACTCAAGAATGAGCAACTCTATCCAAGCTGGTGCTCGAACGGTACTTGAAAATGAATGGCGATAGCCACTATCGTCATCATAACTGGTCTCAGGTAATATTGAGAGTAGTCTCAACTGTACTTGGAACGACTTTCCGGTCGATCGCTACCCGCCCCCTAAATAAAACGGAATAGAATCTTAAAACGGTGTCACGACCCCCGCGCGACATTTGATGCATGAAATTATTTTTTCGTCGAATGGAGGTGTTTTCCAAGTGCAGTTTTGCATTTAAATACAGGACGTCTTTTGCGATGTACTCGTTTAGTGGATGGTCCACGCGTCGAGGAAATCGTAATACAAGTCATTATGCAGAGACGCGATTATAGTTAGATACAGTCTATCTAAATTATTCAATCGCACTATGCTCTGTCTGTGTGACTATTTTCTTTTATTTCGCTATAACTAGTTGTTTACAAGCTAGAACTTATGGGGGATTTCAAGCTAACATTTTCTGAGTCTGTTAAACGAAGAATTAAAGAAGAATTGAAGAAGATTTAAGAACGATTTGCGTTCCAGAAAATTGTCATTGATGGAACCAAATATTAATTCATCTTAATCACAGTGTACGCGGAATAAATCAATACTTTCTAGAATAGAAATATCTATATAAATAATAAAGGAATAAAATATCTGAAAAAATATAACTAACAATAAAAATCAACTAATCTTAAATCCAGAATTCTTTGAAAGCTATCGTTACTCGTTACTCGTCAGTTTGAAAATTTATTTTCTAGTTTTAATAACATTTTGCTAAAACAAGATTAACGAATTTTAATTTGTACGGAGGAACTTTGAAGTGTACTTACTATCCGGCCGCTAACTTCAGTTTTATTCGCCAGAGAAATATTCAAATTTGAAATTTTGACAAATTTTCCGTTTAAATTTACGAATTAATCATATATTTAAGTTACATACGTTAAAAAAAAAAATATATATATATATATATATATGTGTGTGTATATATATATATATATATATATATATATATATATATATATATATATATCGATTAGTTTAAAATTTGCGATCCTATTCAACAATAATATTAATTAAGACTTACTAATTTAAGATGATATTAATTTAAGACTTACATGGCTGAAGATATATGATTAGTTTCGTAAATTTAAACTCAAAATTTTCCATTTTAAGCATTATTTGCACGAATAAAATATTGATTAAAATAAAACATGTATGTGTTTATGTGGTTAGCTTCCTAAATTTAAAAGAGGAAAATTGAAAATTTGTGTATTCCTCTGACGAATTAAACTGAAATTAGCCACTAAAAAAATATATAAATATATATATATATATATATATATATATATATATATATATATATATATATATATTTTAATCACTCGCAATTAAATTAGTAACATAAATTAAAAAATATGATAGTAATAATGAAAATAGAAGCTGGATCTAAACCGATTATAATTATCGTGAGTATTATGGTTCATGGGACAAAATCATGGGACATATCAAATAGTATTATACCTTTATTTTTACCATACACTTACCCACTGATCATAAAAATCTATAGGACACTTCCGGTCGACCTACAATCCTGAAAGGATTATATGTTGGGATCCTTACAACATAAATAACGAAAAAATCTAAAAATCGACGATTTCTAATTCAACGTAGAATTTCACATTTTTTTAAATATGCGCCGGTGACACTTTTATATTTCGTTAATAGTATAATTGGAAATTCCATTAAAAATTCAGAAGTGTTTAAATATGTACGGACTTCTCATAGTGCGAGTTCTATTTGTACTTGACAGGGATTTTCTAGAATTTTACTTAGTCTTGTTTGGAAATGGGAATTTGACGGACACATTTATTACGAACAGTTTTGGAGATTAATATTTCGAAAACGGTGCTAAAAGATTAGAAATAAAAATTGGAACTTAAACTTTGCTTAAAAAGATCTTCCTGAAACACCCTATATTATGGTATTCTTTAAAAATTAATGATGTTAAAAGCAACTTAATATATATGTATGTATATATATATAAATATATATATATATATATATATATATATATGTATAAATATATATATATATATATATATATATATACACACACATAAACACACATAGTATAATAGCAATACCAAAACCATTCATAGTTTAAAAAAAACATTTTTTTCATTACAAACCTTAAAAACTATACTCCAAAATGGCTTTTAGCCTTTTCGTACATAACAACTGTAATTAGGCTACTACTTGCTATAACTATAACAAATTGCCAATCTTCTACGTTAAATGCTGGCCGATAAAGATACAGACATAGAGACATCGGTGCGTTTCCGTCAGTATACAGTTTGTCTAGTATTAATACGGAACACTAACACGCAAATTGCCTATGGAATATATAGATATACGTATTCTGTCGAAACAAATATCTAAAAATATCATAGTGACTGTAAACTCAGTGAAGTGAAATCAAATTGAATATTATAGAAATTATTTCAACGTAAGAATATCGACGAAAAGTGTTTACGTGACAGGATTAAAAATGAATACTTTCAAAGAAAATTTGACGCCGTAGAAGCCGTGAAAAGTTTAGAAAATATGCGTAGTATATAACGCTTCTTTTCTGTCAATACCTCCCTTACTGTGCAAAAATAATCTTACAACAATTTTACAAGAATACTCGTATTTATACTTATCGTATTCGACCTTTCTCAGTAATATTTTATTAAGACTTGTTGTTTTATATTTGTTACGAAACTTTTTTCTAAAACCTGTTCTTTATTGTGCGTGTTTTCTCATTTTTTGATTCAGTCGAAATCTTTGAAGAGGTGGAGGACGCAAAGGAAAACAAGTAATTTTTTTCGGTAAAATCTGACAATTCTATGCATATAATACCGTCAATAAATTCAGTATATCATTGCTCCAACTGCCACTATGGTGATGAAAACAGAGCAAATTCTTTACCATACTAAGTAAATTAAATTTGCTATTATTTTATGAGAAATATTAATTATCAGTTTTTTAGAATATCATTAGGTCTAAAAGTTTCTAAATTTTTATAATTTTGTTGTTGTTTCCTTTTTCATTAAGACCGTTTCATAGCATCAGGTTCCGTAAAGACTGAACAATAACAATCGATCTGATGACAGTTTATTGTAGACTGTTACACCAAGATCCTTTACAAAATGCAAAAACTTTCAGTAAATCATTTGTGGCCATTCTAATATTTTATTTTGTGATCAATTTAACACTGATTAAACATATTTATTCATAATTATCAATATTTTAACCTGAGGTTACTAAAAATTTATAATCAAGTAAGAATATCTCAAAAATACAATGGGTATTTACAGTAACTCATCAAAAATTGCTTTTGTAATGTGAAAATAAAATATTCATTTATTTGTAAATCGCAAGACATTGTGCAAGCATTACATACACTTAAACCTCAAGAGTCCCGTCAGTGCTCGAGGGGCGTCTGAATATTAAATAGCGACAGCCGGTATCCGGATCATAACTCGTCTCACGTAATATTGAAAGTATTCCCGACTGCATTCGGTACGACTTTCCGGTCGATCGCCGCCCGCCCCTAGCTAAAGCGAAATGGAATAATAAAATGGTGTCACGACCCGCAATATTCCAATGAGAATTGTCCGCCCACGTTTCAAAGCACGGAATTATTTTCCCGTTGAACTAAAAGGTTTTCCAAGTACAATTTTGCATATAAATATAGAATGCTTTCTGCGGAGTATTCATTTGGCTGATGATGAAATGATAGTGATGACAGCATGTCGATGAAATTTCAATGCACGTCATTGTGCAGACACGCGGTCATAGTTAGATACAATCAATCTGGATTATTCATTTGAACTTTGATGTAACATGTTCATGGTCATTCACTCGATGCTGAAAGTTATGAAGGGATTTTCCCTGAATTTGTGACTATTTTGTTCTATTTGTTTACGCCAGAGGTGCTGCAAAGAACTATCTGCAAGCTCGATCATAATTTAAGCCAACATCCTCCGAGCTTTTAAGCCAACAATTCCCGAGCACAGTGTACACAAAATAGGAACGAAACTAAAACTTACCAGAAAAGGGGATATTGAAAAAATATGTTTGAAGACCAAAACTGAATTCCTTTTAATTCTATCAAATGACAATTGCAATCATTTTCCCACACCTTGAAATCAATTTAGTAGTTCTTGCATAATATTCCAACAGAGAAACCAGCAAATATTCTGAAAAATGTCTTGAAAGTTCAGAAAGGCTAAATAGCACATTCCACTATCATTTTCAAAAATATCTTAGATTCACGAAAAGGTATCTCTTATTATTTTAAAACTCAATATTATATATACAGGTATAATTGTACATACAGGTGTATCATTTTATGTACACGACAAAGTTATATTTTTTGTAAAGTCGTTATAATGTGTTATAGTTCTATTTTATTTTTGAGCTTATAAAACATTTCTATCAATTACAAAATTTCCAGTACGTTTGCAGGAGCAAGACAATTAGGCTGACGTATTTTATGGGGTTCCGTATTGTGACGCGGGGTTCCGTAACATACCTACAACGTAACATGACTATCAGTTCATTTATCGACTAGTGTAGTGCAACTGACATAAACATTTCTTTTGATAAATATTTGCACAGTATCCTATTGATGTTTTTAAAGTTTTAACTAGCTCGCGGGCCGGATGCAGGGCCTTTGCAAGCCACATCGTGGCCCGGGGGCCGTATGTTAGACGGGCCTGATCTAAATACTTTTTGTGCTTCTAGAATGGGATTTTGAAATTGCTTAACAGTTTGAGACAGATCACCACTTAGTTTAACTAACTAGTTTAGACTTCTTCGATATTATTTTATAAGCATTTCTTTTTCTACTCTTTTACGTATTCAACATTTTGGGTATATCAACAAGCAGGGCATGGTATTTTCAATAAATATATAAGTAATTAAATATCGTATCATAAAATCTTGAGCCATATAGATAAAACAATCGATATGGTGATAGATTCGATATATCAAGATTTTTTCTTTTTTCAACTTTATTTTTGACACTTTCCGTACCAGTACGATACACATTTACGTGATGTGAATAGTTGGTACTATTAATTTTAATTCACTTCATGCATAGTGCAATGTGTAATTTGATCCAAATATGGCGTTATTTATTTTTTATACAGTTAATATCTTTCAAAATCGGTTAGTGAATTGACACTTTTATTTTTAGTGTAAAATATTCTAACATAACATTTTTAGAATAATGATTACCCTAACGTCCTATATAAATTTTAAAAACTTTCATAAAATCCTTTCTGTGTAGTCTAATCTATAATCTTTTCATTTAATTAAACATTTATTAAACTTGTTAATCATAATTACTAAAACTTTAAGCTGAAATTAAAAAGTATTCAAATAAAGGAAGAATGGCTGAAAAATGCCCGAACAGCACTTGAAAATTCAATCAAAATAGCAATGAATTTACCGAATCTTTTAATATTGACAAAGTATTCTTCAATATTCTGCTTACATCAGTATTAAGTATCTCCCAACTAACAAGAGCGCGCTTAGAAGTGAAGAGTGATCAACTCTGTCCAAGCCGCTGCTCGAACAGCGCTTCAATATTGAATAGGGATAACCGGTACCTGCACCATATAACTCGTCTCAGGTAATATTAAGAGTAATCCCGACTGCACTCGGAACGACATTTCGGTCGTTCGCCGCCTGCCCCTAGATAAAACGGAGTGGAATCGTAAAACGGGGTCACGACCCGCGATATTCCCTCCCCACAACCTTCAATACACCGAATTATTTTCCCGTCGAATGAAGGTGTTTTCGAAATAGAGTTTCGCATTTAAATACAGAGCGTCTTTTGCGAAACACTCATTTAGCTGACACTTCACATGTCGAGGAAATTTCAACACATGTCGTTATGCAGAGATGCGATTATAATTAGATACAGTCAGTCTGAATTATTAATTCGCACTATGCTTTAAGTTTGTGACTATTTTCTTTAATTTTGCTGTAACGAGCTGTTTGCAAGCTAGAACGTATCGGAGATTTCAAACTAACATTTTTGAGTTTAACAGACTGACGGTAAGCTATGTATCAGAAACAGTTTAGGGACTGTCATTGATGGAACCAAATAATTATATTACGTCAACCTAATCGAAGTGTGCATAGAATAAACCAACATTTACTAGAATAGCAAGAACTGAATATATAAAATTAATTATTTTTTTATTTAAAAAATCAATCTCTTCAAATACTTCAATACCGAAAGGATCTGGAGGAGGAGATGGTCTGATGTTATAGAAATAGTTTTATGCATCAGTTCTTCGTGCATCAGTTATTTGAAGTTCAGAGCTGATGTGATTAAAAAATTCTTGAATGATTATGTTCTGCAAAATAAACAAATGAAAAAAGTATCATAATTTTGTATTGTCCACATAAAGTAAAAATTACGAAATTGAAATTAGTGGCTAGATAAAAATCAGATAGCCAGGCCTGATATCCAGAATGCTTTGAAAGATATCGTCATTCGTTACCAGTAACTCAGTTTAAATTTTAATTTTTTTTCTCGCAATTTATTATTTTATCGCAAAAGGCTAATTTATAATTTGAATATTCCTCATTTAAATTTTTGAATCGAAACACAAATTTTAAACTATCTGTTTACATCTTAATTTTAATCACTCGAAATTAAATTAGTAACATAAAGCAAAAAATGTGATAATAATAACCGAAACAGAAGCTGGTTCTGAACCGTTTACAATTACCGTGAGTATTATGCTTCACACGACAAAATAATATGGCCCTTCGAATAGCATATTTAATATATTTTTACCATACACTTACTGATCATAAAAACCTATAGGGCACTTCCGATCGACCTACAAACCTCATTCATTTGTCAATATCATATTATAATAGCCATATCATATAATAATAACCATATATAATATAATAATATCATATAATATATAATAATAGCCGGTATCGGCGTCATAACTCATCTCAGGTAATATTGAAAGTAATCCCGATGCATTCGGCACGACTTTCCGGTCGATCGCCGCCCGCCTCTAGATAAAGCGGAGTGGAATAATAAAATGGTGTCACGACCCGCAATATCCCAGTGAGAATTCTCCGCTCACATTTCAAAGCACGGAATTATTTTTCCGTTGAACGGAAATGTTTTCCAAGTACAGTTTTGCATTTAAATATAGAAAGCTTTCAGCGAAGTATTCATTTAGCTGATGCTCTACATTTCGATAAAATTGCAATGCATGTCATTGTGCAGACACGCGATCATAGTTAGATAAAATCAATCCGGATTATTCATTTGATCTTTGATATAACATGTTCGGGGTCATTCACTCGATGCTGAAAATTATGAAGGGGTTTCCCTTGAATTTGTGATTACTTTGCTCTGTTTGTTTATGCCAGCGGTGCTACGAAGAGCTATCTGCAAGCTCGAACGTATTTTAAGCCAACATCCCCCAAGCTTTTAAGCCAACAATTCCCAAGTTTATCGGACTTACGATACGCACAGTCCACACAAAATAGGAAACAAACTAAAACGTATTAAAAAAAGCAGATGTTGGATAAATATGTTTGAAGACCAAAACTGAATTTCTTTTAATTCGATCAAATTACAAGTATTATAAAGATAATGCAGACATTTTGAATCAAACACACTTGGTTAGAAATAAACATTAGAAATAGAGACTAAGTGCTGTCAAAGTAATCTATTAATACTAGGTCCACATGGACGAGTTAAACAGTTTTATTTTCAGACTTCATTTGTTTTTTTCGAAATTGATGCTATAATTTACCCATACCTCGAAATTAATTTAATGGTTTTCGCATGATACCCTAACAGAAAAACAAGCAAGAATTCTAAAAAGTGTGTTGAGAGTTCAGAATGGCTAAATGACATGTTACACTATAATTTTCAAAAATATCTTAGATTCAAAAAAAGTTATCTCTTATTATTTTAAAACTCAATATTTTATAGATTAACTTTCAAATATACTTCACATAGAATTATACGTACAGGTGTATCATAGATGATTATAGAAGACCTGCATACACAACGATCTGACCCACGCATTTTTTGGGCGAAATTTGTCACTTTTGTTTAACTTTCAATGTATTCTTAGCAAAACTTCAATTTCGCCTAAAAATTTAATCATACTAGCTAAACTAAAAATACTGCCATAATTTTTGAACTAAAATAGAATAAATTTCGAAATAAAAATCTAATTACGGCCATAGTAATCTACCATGGCCGTTATTAGATTTTTATTAAATTAGCAGCCAGTTAAAAATCAGTTAGTTCATTGCCGCATCAGAAAACTAAAATGCTTCAGAGTTGCTGTTACTCATTAACAATGAGTTAGTTCGTTTTTAGTTTGTATAAGATTTTGCTTACAAAATATTAACGAATTTTTAATATTTCATTCCGCACGTATGAACTTTGAGGCGTACTTACTATACAGTCACTAATTGACCGCTAATTTCAGTATCGTTCGCCAAAGGAATATTCAAATTGGAATCTTCCCCGTATTAATTTAATTTATAAACCTAATCACATATCGGTAACTATCTACATACACACATCTTAATTGTAATCCAAATTAATTAATTAATTAATTACTCAGATTAAACCATATGCCAAAAATAACGGACACGGAAAATGAATAAGGTGACTCGTTCGTCAAAAAAATTTGCCAATTTTTGGTTAATTATTTGAATTATATTATACTAATATATATGATAATGCAGGCTGGCTAATGACGTCATATATGCTATATATTTTATTTGCCATACGATAATGAACAACAGTAATTATACGAAAAATGTGTTTCCCGTTAAATATTAAATTTTAGTCACATTTCCTATCTTTTATAACTGTGAGGTTCATTTGATGTCATTGTGTCATACGTGAAATTTGACAGATATTAGTTTTCAATTAAAGTAGAAAATACCTTATTTTCAATAATTTAAAATTTGTAATTAATATAATACGTATTTTAGCTTAATGGAAGTATTATTATCTCTTCTACAGAAGCATTATCGCTATTAATGAAAATAAACCCACGCCATAGATAATTCCCGTAAAATTCAAACATATATGAAAAATTAACCTTTTTTTATCTTTATGACAAACTTATATTTTTTGTAAAGTCGTTATAAAGTGTTATAGTTTTATTTTATTTTTGAGCTTATAAAACATTTTATCACTGTGCTAATAAAATAATAATCATTGCGATGCTCGGTTGGTAGTTTAGAACAGTTTCAATCGTACGCATACTCTACTGCCAAATTAGAATAACATCAATATTCATCTCAGTTTCGATCTTTTGGACGAATTCGAAATTTACTTTTATCCTGCTATCGCTCGAAATATGAAAAAGTGCCTAGCCACCATGTTTTGGTGGCTCCATAAACAATAAACACGATAATATACAAATATCTCCCTTTTTATGCAAAGTTGATAACTTCACGTCTTGAAATTTTCCCTATATTTTGTGGACATTGATTTTATTAACCCTTAGGAAGAATTTAAAGTTAAAATTTGTTATAAATTAAAAATGCTATGAAGATATTTAAAAATAGTATAATTTTGTATTTCCATTTTTTAGTTTTAGGAAAAAATCGGAAGACAATTTTATGAACTTCCTACTTACCATTTAAAGAATAACATGTGTTGAAATAAACACTGACACACAGATTACAGAAAAACAGAAGCAAACTTCAAATTCTTCTTTAATTTTACTACTGACTGAAAATATATTTTTTATTATAAGGATGGATTTTGTTGTTTTAGTCATATTTAACGAACGTTTTCCTGTATTAATCTTGGTTGAGGTACCTAAAACTCGTTTTAGTCTGGATATAGGTAATAACGTATTTCAAAAGTATCACTTTGCTACTTTTCATAATCAAAATATTAATAATTTTTAATGCTAATTCTTGTTAGTAGCAGCTTATAATATTTGCATCACAAGTTCAGAATAATTTCCTCAAAAATAAAATCATCGAGGAATATATAATTTTCCATATTTTTATTCAAGATATATCTTGAACAAAAAGGAATGAAGAGTTATTTGTTGGCCATTTTATTGATTGAAAAATTTAGTTAGTTCAACCTTACTGTCTGCGTCTTTAAATTTTGATATCGTTTAAATAATTAGGCAGCGAGCGGAACGGGTGATAATCCTAAGACCGGAGGTCCAGAGAGTTTTGCGGGCCAAAAAGTACAGTCAGTCCAAGTGAAAATATTTTTTCACGCGTCACAATGGCAACCCAGTAGCTAAACATATAGGTGCTCATCTAAAGTTGAAGGGGTGTCAGTTCATATAGTAACCAAACAATATATCCACTCGTTCCCCAAACCATGAAATTTTTTAAATTTTTCTTGGTGGCTCATTATTATTCTGAAAGAAAAATAAAATAATGTTAACACAATCGTTTTATAAAAACTTAAACATTTTATTAACAGAAAACCTTCTGTGTCCATCCAGCTATATTCATCGCTCGCTTTGTCGGTACCAATATGCTTCACTTCTCATAATTTATCGAACGCAAAACAATATATATATATATATATATATATATATATATATATATATATATATATATATATTATGCAAAATCCGATAAAAAAATTAAATAAAGCTGAAGCAAATAAACGAACAGAAAGTTCTCGATTTTTAACATAAATCGATTCTGTCTGTACAGGCAGTACCAATAACACCCATAAAAATTTATAAAACATTTTTTTAAATTGTTAGTTATAGCGTCGCGAAGTTGAGGAAATAATTTGTTAATTGAATAAAATTTTGGAAAAAAATTTCTTTGCCGAAATAGTTTTATTCCCAATAGGAAAATCTTTATTTGTTATAACAAGATTTTATTTCAAAAATGATGGCGGTATGTTTTTAGTTTAGCCAGTATGATCAAACTTTTAGGCGAAATTGAAGTTTTGCTAAGAATACATTGAAACTTAAATAATTTTCAATGTGACAAATTTCGCCCAACAAATGTGGGGATCAGATCAATGTGTATGCAGGTCTTCTATAATCATCAATGATACCTGTATGTATAATTCTATGTGAAGTATATTTGAAAGTTAATCTATAAAATATTGAGTTTTAAAATAATAAGAGATAACTTTTTGTGAATCTAAGATATTTTTGAAAATGATAGTGTAATGTGCCATTTAGCCATTTTGAACTCTCAACACACTTTTTAGAATTCTTGCTTGTTTTTCCATATCTGTATCATGTAAAAACCACTAAATTAATTTCGAGATATGGGCAAATTATAGCATAAATTTCGAAAAAAAAAACAAATGAATTCTGAAAATAAAACTGTTTAACTCATCCACGTGGACCTAGAATTAATATATTACTTGACAGCACTTAGTTTCTATTTCTGATGTTTATTTCTTATCGAGTATGTTTGATTCAAAATGTCTGCGTTAACCTTTCCAATAATATTTTAATACTTGTAATTTGATTGAATTAAAAGCAGTTCAGCTTCGGTCTTCAAACATATTTATTCAACACCTACTTTTTTAATACGTTTTAGTTTGTTTCCCATTTTGTATGGACTGTGCGTATCGTAAGTCTGATAAACTCGGGAATTGTTGGCTTAAAAGCTCGGGGGATGTTGGCTTAAAATACGTTCGAGCTTGCGGATAGCCCATCGTAGCACCACTGGCGTAAACAAAAGAGCAAGGTAATCACAAATTCAGGGGAAACCCCTTCAGAACTTTCAGCATCGAGTGAATGACGTATTATATCAAAGATCAAATGAATAATCCGGATGATTGTATCTAACTATGTTCGCGTGTCTGCACAATGACATGCGTTGCAATTTTATCGGCATGTAGAGCATCAGCTAAATGAATACTTCGCTGAAAGCATTTTATATTTAAATGCAAAACTGTATTTGGAAAACATCCTCAACGGAAAAATAATTTCGTGCTTTGAAATGTCGGCGGAGAATTCTCACTGGAATATTGCGGGTCGTGACACCATTTTATTATTCCACTCCGCTTTATTTAGAGGCGGGCGGCGATCGACCGGAAAGTCGTGCCGAATGCATCAGGATTACTTTCAATATTACCTGAGACGAGTTATGACGCCAATACCGACCATCGCTATTCAATATGCAGGTGCCGCTTGTGCACTGGCTTCGACACAGTTGGTGGTTCTTGAGGTTTAAGTGCGTTCTTGTTACTTGAGTAATACTTAATGACGATGTAACCCTTGTAGAATGTCTTGCGATTTACAAATGAATGAATGTTTTATTTTCACATCACAAAAGCGATTTTCGATGAGTTACTGTAAATACACTTACTATTTTGAATCAGTTTCCCAGTGCTGTTTGAGTATTTTTAAGTTATTCTTACTTGATTAAAAACTTTTTGTAACATCAGGTTTAAATATTGGTAATTATGAATGAATATGTTTAATCGTGTTAAATCGGTCACAAAATAAAATATTATAATGGCCAGAAATGATTTACTAAAAGTTTTTGCATTATATAAAGTATCTTAGTGTAACAGTCTTTAATAAATTAAATATTATATTATTTCACACTGAAACAGAAAGGGTTAACGCATGAAACTATTCGAAAGATAATAAGTGTACAAGAAATAAATTATAATATATGTGGGCCAAATTATATAATTGGTCTACGTACGGTTAACGTGAATTGAATTTAATATTAACAACTGATGACGTAAAGTCCTATTTTGTGTTGATATGTATATTGTTAACTGTAATCACATCGATGGTTTTTGTTCAGTCCTCACGGGACCGAATTCTTCGATATAATATTGATGAATAGGGAAACAACAAAAGAAATAATAAAAATTTAATAACTTTTAGATCTAATGATATTTAAAAAAAATTTATAACTATGGTAGTTCTCATAAAATAATAGCAAATTTAATTTACTTAGTACGACGCAGATTTTGTTGTGTTTTCATCACTGTAGTGGCGGTTGGAGCAATGATATACTGAATTTGTTGATGGTATTATACACCCATACAGTCGTCAGTTCTTACCGAAAAAAATTACTTTGTTTTCCTTTTCATGCTTCCTCTTTTCAAAGATTTCGACTGAATAAAGAAATGAGAAAACACGCACGATAAAGAACAGGTCTTAGAAAAAGGTACATAATACATATTATGTATCTTTTGAAGGTCGAATACAATAATTATAAATACGGCTTTTCTTGTGACATTTTTGTAAGATTATTTATGCACAGTACGGGAGGTATTGACAGAACCGAAGTGTGTTATATAATTGGTATATTTTCTAAACTTTTCAAGGCTTCTACAGCGTGAGAGTTTCGTAGAACGTATCCATTTTTAATCCTGTCACGTAAACACTTTTCGTCGATAATCATACGTTGAAATAATTTCTGTAATATTCAACACACAGATGTTGTGTATGAAAATTCTAAAAGCCATTTCGGAGTATAGTTTTGAATGGCGGGAGAGTAAAGGAAAAAATTGTTTTTTTTAAACTATTAATAGTTTTGGTATTGAATGAAAGCTTACTAAAACTAAAGCAACTTATACTTATATATATATATATATATATATATATATATATATATGTATATATATATATACATATAAGTATGTATTGACAAAAAATTGTTGAAAATTTATATTTCGTTTTGAATGCCTAGTTAAAAACGCAACCCTTATCATTTCATCATGTTCGTATGCGTGTACGTCCGTCTGTCATACCCTCGTATTCCTACAGATTTATACCTCTATGCATGATATTTATTTTCCTATTTTTTAAGATATTTCTTCTCGTTAAGAAGTGGGGATGCGTGTGAAAAATGCGTAACCCATATAGGCTGTTCAAAGAAGATTTTTTGAAATGAAGTTTAAGTTTCAATTTTTATTTTTAATCTTTTAGCGCCCTTTACGAAATATTTAGCTTCAAAACTTTTTTTCCCGCCAAATTCCCTTTTCCAAACAAAACTAAGTAAAATTCTGAAAACACCTGTCAATCATGAATAGAACTCACGCTACGATAATTTCGTACATATTTAGGTACTTCTGAATATTTAATGATATTTCAAATTATACTGTTCACAAAATATAAAAGTTTCACCGGCACATATTTAAAAAATTGTAAAATTCCACATAAAACGTAAATTTCACATAGAAATCTTCGATTTTTAGATTTTCTCGTTATTTATATTGTAAGGACTCACAATATGTTCACTTTCAGGATTGTAGGTCGATCGGAAGTGTCCTATAGGTTTTTTATGATCAGTGAGTGAGTTTATGGTAAAAATATAGGAAAAATGCAATTTGACGCGCCATATCATTTTGTTGTCTGAACCATAATACTCACGGTAATTGTAAACGGTTTAGAACCAGCTTTTAGGTTGGTTATTATTATCACATTGTTTACTTTATGTTACTAATTTAATTGCGAAGGTGATTAAAATTAAGATATAAACAGATAGTTTAAAATTTGTGATTCAATTAAAAAATTGAAATGAGGAATATTCCAATTATAAATTATCCTTTTGCGATAAAATAATTATTAAAATTAAGACGTGTATGGCTTTAGTTACTTTATTAATTCGTAAATTGAAAGGAAGCATATTACAGTTTCAAGTAATTTTTTTGCAAATAAAATACTCATAAATTTTAAGACTTATATGGCTATATATGAAGACTTATATGGCTAGATATGAAGATATATGAAGAATGTTAAAATTTTCCATTTTAAACATTCTTTTTACGAATAAAATAAAACGTATGTCTTTATATAATTAGCTTCTTAAATTGAAAAGAGGAAAATTGAAAATTTGAGTATTCCTCTGACGAATGAAACTGAAATTAGCGTCCAATTAGTGGCCAGATAGTAAGTGAACTTTAAAGCTCATTCGTGCAGAATAAAATTTGAAAAATTCGTTAATCTTGTTCGAGCAAAATTGTATACAAACTAAAATATAAAAATTCAAACTGAATTTCTGGTAACGAGTGACGATAACTTTCAAAGCACTCTGGATATTAGACCTAGCTACCTGTTTTTAACTAGCCACTAATTTCAATTTTGTAATTTTTCCTTCATGTGGATTATAAAAAATTATGATACTTTTTCATTTGTTTATTTTACGAAATATAATAATTTAAGAATTTGTTAGTGACATCAGCTCTGAACTATAAATAAATCGATGCTGTAATTTAGAACTATTTTCTGAATGATGAAGCAAACGCATATAATAGATACATATATCAGTTTTTTGAAAAATAAAAATATAGTTTATTTCTATAACGTTAGGCTCATCTCCTTTCACCAATCTCCTTTCGGTATTTGAAAAAATCAGGAAATAATTTGGTTGAGTTCAGGAAATAATTTGGTACAGTAAAAATAAAATTAATATAAATTCAAATAGAATCAATTTTGAAACAAAAATCTAATTACGGCCATAGTAATCTACTATGGCCGTGATTACATTAGCAGCCAGTTAAAAATCAGTTAGTTCATTGCCGGGTCAAAAAACCAGAATTCTTCAGAGTTGCTGTTACTCATTAACAGTGAGTTAGTTCTTTTTTAGTTTGTATAACATTTTGCTCGTAAAAGATTAACGAATTTTACATATTTCATTCCGCACGTATGAGCTTTGAGGCGTACTTACTATACGGTCACTAACTGACCGCTAACTTCAGTATCGTTCCCCAAAGGAATATTCAAATTGGAATCTTCCACATTTTAATTTAATTTATTAACCTAATCACATATCGGTAACTATCTATATACACACATCTTAAATTTAATCCGAACTATTCAATTGATTACTTAAAGTAAACCATGTGACAAAAATAACCGACACAGAAACTGAATTTAAGGTGATCCATTAATAAAAAAATTGTCAATTTTTGCCGGATTATTTGAGTTATATTATACTAATATATTCACTAAAGTAGGTCAGCTAATAACGTCCTATGTGCCATATATTTTAATTGCCTATACGATAATGAACAACTGTACCGGAAACATTAGTTTCTCATTAAACATTAAATTTTACCGTGATGGAAGTATTATTATCTATTTTACAGAAGTATTATCAATAACACTCCCTCCCGTTTCAGACACGTTGCAGATGACTTAGAGGAATTATGTTTTGTATACAGGGCTGTAAATTGAAAATGGAAAATAGTAAATAGAACTTGGACTTCGTTTTAAAAGACCTTGCTGATAATGCCCCACACAATGGGATACGCTGCATTCTTTTGGTCCACGCCTCATAATGAGAGGGTATTCCTTAAAAAATAGGATAAAAGTTTCATATCGAATTAGTACTCATACTTCTAAAACTGTAGGAACTACGAGGCTGTGGCTAATGGACGGACACACACGAACATGACAAAACTATATGGAATCCGTGTTTGATTACGGTCACCTAAAAACTATCACGAGGAATGTATAATTTCCAATACTTTTTGTCAATGTAGATCACATTGCTTTTAAATTTTTCTAGCCGGTATTTTTAAAGATCGCGAGGAGCAGTGATTGTTGCAAGATTTTTTGGGAATTTTTTCAAAATGAATTATATTAGAAACCAATTATATGTATTTTGAACTCGCGTTTTAATAAGATTTCAATTTATATCCATTGCTTTGAATTTTTCTTAATGACCCTTCACCCTTCAAAACATTCCTCCAAAATTTCAATTTAACTTTTCTTACATTATGTCTGCAATAGGGTTACTGTTTGCGATAACTATCCCAAATTCCAATTACCTATATCAAATGCTTTCTGATAATAATATAGACAGAAAAACACAAATGCGTTGGCTTTCCGTGTAGCTAATTATGGTGTATCACACTAAGAAGAATATTACATATGAAATATGTATTCTCTTTAAAGAAGCGTTTAAAAATATCATAGTAAATTGAGCTCAGTGAGATGAAATTAAATTGAATTGAATAAAATTCTTATTAAGAATATTGATGGACAGTGTTTACGTGACAGGAGTAAAAATGTATACATCCTGTTCTTTATCGCACGTCTTTTCTCGTTTATTTTTCATTCAATATAGAAATCCCTAAAAAGAGGAAAGGAAAGTTAAAAGGAAAACAAAGTGCATGTCCTCTTGATAAAAAACTAACAACTATATGAACAAACAATGCCATCAACGAATTATATTTATTTATGAGTCTGTCATGATGTAATATCCCACTACGATAGTAAAAAAACACATGCTGTATCGTATTAAGTAAATTGAATTCGCTCTTTTTCATCATAAATACTGGTAAATGATTTCCAAAATGTTATTAAGTCTAAAAGTTTTTAAATTGTTTTCTTATTTTTATTGGTAATCCCTAGTTTCTTGTACTTCTTGTTCACACGTATTCGATTGTTTGCTGATGACAAAACTCTTCTTGGGCATTAATAACCAATCTGATACTGAGCTGTTTCAAAGCGATATCAACTCAGTATTACAATGGAGATTGAGTGACAAATTACATTTTAATTTAAGCAAATGTGGGTTCATGATATACTCCCGGTTACGTGTCCCCCTTGTGCATAGTTATGAGCAGCATGGAAGTATACTCCAAAATGTATCATCTGTGTTAGTATCTTGGTATGATTATGGACAATCATCTTACATTTCACCGTCATATCATGGAAACAATTCAGAAAACTTACAACGTACTAGGATTTGTCGTGCAGTATTTCTACGATTTTCATGATGCCCAATGGACCGTTACTTTATTTTTTTTAATCCATAATGTTCTTGAAACCAGTGCAGTCATCTGGTCTCTTTATGAAGCTTATGATACCCTCATGTTGGAGAAAAATTCAGTCGGTTCTTATACTACAAAATGTATACATATTTTCATTATTTATTCCCCTCAAATATTGTAATGGACATGACCAGATGTATTTTCCGTCAACTCCGGTGGAAAATTTCTTTTAGTCATGCGTTATCTCAAAATTAATAATTTAGAACGTTGAAAATCTCTCGATTTTGAATGTAGAAATATTTATGCTCCTGGCTCCTGCATAACAGGACGAAGTCATTGTTTATTTCACCTACCTATGGCACCCACGAATATCCATCTGTCTTTCATGCACTCATAATGTTCAACGCAGATTTGCAAGAAAAAAATGTCTAGACTGGTTAGTCTAAATATTTTTTCTGCTTCTACAATGGGATTTTCGAAGTGCTTTATAGTTTGGGACTAATCACTACTTAGTTATATTGATTTGAAATGCTACGTGTTTCTGCATCGTTCGTTAGGTTCAATACTTTTCTGACTTATTGAATATTATTTTATAAGCATATTCTTGCACGTACTCAACATTTTGTGCATATCAACAAGTTGGACAAGGTATTTTCAATAAGTATATAAATAATCGATGTGCTGACAAATTCAATACATCAACGTTCTTAAAATATAATGATTTTTTTTCTTTTTTCAATTTTATTTTTTACACTTTCCACACCAGTATTATCTGCATTTGCATTTACGTGAATAGTTGGTTCTATTAATTTTAATTCATTTTATGCATAGTGCAATGTGTAATTTGATCCAAATTTAGCGTTATTTATTTTTTATAAATTAATGTCTTTTAAAATCGTTTAATGCATTGACCATTTTTATTTTTAATGTGAAATATTCTCACATTAAATTTTTAAAATAATTATTACCTTAACATCCTATATAAATTTTAAAAATTTTCATAAAATTCTTTCTGCGTAATCAAATCTATAATCTTTTAATTAAATTAAAAAATTATTAAACTTGTTAGTCATAATTACTAAAACTTTAACCTGAAATTAAAAAGTATTCAAATAAAGGAAGAATGGCTGAAAAATGCCCGAAAGGCACTTGAAAATTCAATCACAACAGCAATGCAGCGTGCTTAGAAGTGAAGAGTGATAAACTCTGTCCAAGTTGGTGCTCGAGCAGCATTTTAATATTGAATAGGGATATCCGGTACCTGCACCATATTACTAGTCCCAGGTAATATTGAGAGTAATCCCAACTGCACTCGGAATGACATTTCGGTCGATCGACGCCCGCCCCTAGATAAAACGGAGTAGAATCATAAAACGGTGCCATGACTCGCAATATGCCCTCCGCGCAACATTCAATGCATCGAATTATTTTTCCGTCGAATGGAGGTGTTTTCAAAGTACAGTTTTGCATTTAAATACAAAGCGCCTTCTACGAAGCACTCGTATAGTTGATGGTCCGCGCGTCGAGGAAATTGCAATACAAGTCATTTTGCAGAGACGCGATTATCGTTAGATATACTCAATATGAATTATTCATTCGCACTGTGCTCTGAGTTTGTGACTATTTTGTTACATTTTGCTGTAACATGCGGTTTACAAACTAGAACGTATCCGAGATTTCAAGCTGGCATTTCCGATTTCCCAAGCTGACGTTTAACAACTCACGATACGCTATGTTTTAGAAATAATTTAAGAATTGCCATTGACGGAAATAAATAATTTTATTGCGTCACCCTAATAGCAGTCTACACGAAAACTAAAAAGCAAAATTTACTAGATAAGCACTTTTTGATCAATTAATAATAAAATGTTTGCTTTTTCAAAATATGGGTTGTTAATAAAAGTAAAAACAGGCCGTATATACTTTCTCATAAAAAACACACCTCTTTATATGACACGTATATTGTTTTTGTAAACTTACAATGAAATGTTACTATTTTATTTTATTGGTAAGCATATAAAATATTTGTATTGCTGGACTCATAAAGCAGTAATTATTTCAGCGTCGCACAAACGCTTTATGAATGAGAACAATTCATTTTACCCAAACGAGAACGAAGTGGCTGCTATGCCAGTTATAAATAATTTAAATTTCATTCAAAGTCCATGGACTCAATATTATTAAGTTTTTACTTTAATTTAATTATAATTCTATTAATATTTTTTGTTTCGGTAATCGTTTCGTTAGTCTTTAATTATTTAATCGTTTTTTGTTTTGTTAATTTCTTTGATTAACATGTAAATCGTTTTTTTGTTTTCTTAATTTCTTTAATTAATATAATTAATCGTTTTTTGTTTTGTTAATTGTTTGATTTGATGTTAATATTATTAAAAAATTATATAAATGGAAATAAAACTGATTTCGGAACCGCTGTTTTCATTCAATAATTTCTAAATGTAAATTTGCAAAATATGTCACGTCACACTAGGGAGGGCGGGAGTCTCACAAATGTGACCAGCTGTGACAAGGACAGGGGAGGGGGGCAAAAAATCATGAAATTCGTGTGACGTAATTTATGGATGACCCCTTATTACAAAAGAAAAAGATTAACGTAATCATGAAATACAAACAGTAACTTGTCATTAACAGGAAACCTCTTCCTTCCACCCATTCGATTTTTTCCATAGCTCGCTTTTCCTAATATCAAGTAATTTTCTTTCTAATTTCTTGTAATTTTCCTAAAATCAATATGTTTCGTTTTATTGTTACGGTAGGGGAGAATCAGGCAATGGGAGTCAGCAGGCAATGGTGGTCACTACGATATCTAGAAAACAAAAACCCGTTCAAACACGAATAGCGGCGAAAATAGCCGATCGTACCACTCCTCGTCCGCCGCCGCACGGCCTTTCAGTTCGCCCGTCAGGTTTACAAGGGAAGGCCGCGTCACCGTTTCCTGCGTTTTTGATCTAATTTTACGTGTGCACAAATTAAACAGTAAGTAATTATTTTTAAAGTAATTTTATTAATGTGTTATCAACTACGTTTTGTATAAACCACGTAAAAATCGTACCATGAAAGATTTTGAGTGAATCCTTAAGCTAATTATTTATATTTGATTTTTTTGACGAACATCTATTATTGGGCAATGGGAGTCACTGACTCCCATTGCCCGCTTACCTTTATTTTATAATTTATTTGTTTTTCTTATTCGTAGATGCCGAAAATACGTCCTCAATCAACGAATAAAGCTCACTGGTCTTCTCCCACATTAGCACAAGCAAGCGACCGTACGAAACAAGGACTTTCAATGAGGCAGGCTGCAAAATCTATGAACATTCCGTTTTCGAGCCTCCAAAAGCGATTGAAGAACCAAACCTTTTCCGATCCGTGTTTAGGACGACACCCATTATTTACTGCTGAATTAGAGCACACTTTAGCTGAACGGATTAAGTTACTTTCGAATATTTTTTATGGTTGCACTGCTATTCAAATAAGAAAAATAGCTTACAAATATGCAGATGACCTAGAACTGAAACATAATTTTGACCCAAATTCAAAAATGACAGGACGTGATTGATTGACTGCTTTCAATAAAACAGAGGTTCAGTTATTTTATACACTACTGGAAGAGTTGATGACAAAACATATATATATAACTGCGACTAAAATATATACAACTGCGACGAAACAAGGATTTCCATTGTGCAAGATCCTGGCAAAATACTGGCCCCTAAGGGACAAAAAAGGCTCCATTACAAGCTGGGAGCGAGGGAAAAACATAACGTTATTATGTGCAATGAGCGCCGCAGGTGGATTTGTTCCACCAATGTTCATTTTTCCCAGGAAAAGAATGACCCCACAGCTAGAGAAGGATGGTCCTGCAGGATCATTATACAAATGCTCCAACAATGGTTGGATCAACGAGGATCTTTTTTATCAATGGCTAAAATATTTCACAAGTCATGCTAAACCTACAGTAGAAGAACCTGTGTTGCTTATACTTGATAATCATACCAGTCACACCTCATTATATGCTGTATATGTCATGCTGTATAAGTCATGCTGTATATGAGCACTGCAAGGAAAATAACACAATCACAACAATCAACAAACAAACAACCCTAAGATATAACATTTTATGGACCACTCAAAGCGGCGTACACAAGAGAATGCGACTTGTTTTTGAAAAACCGGCTGGCAGAAAAGATAACGCCATAAGATGTGGCTTCTCTGTTTAATAACGCATATTCAGCTGTGGCATCAATCAGCAAAGGAGAGTCGGGCTTTCGAGCGGCAGAGATTTTCCCACTTAATCCCAACGTATTTTCTCAAGAAGACTTCATTGCCGCTGAAGTTCTGAATGAGTCTGTAGTAGTTTTCCATGACAGTGTTATCTCTGTCCCAACAACTGACGACCAAATCCCATCGACGGCCGCTTCCGTCGCAATAACTAAGAACCAGACGCCTTCTATTTCCGTTCCCATCCAAACTATTGCTGCTCAAATGCCATGTTCATCAATGGCCTCTACAACTGACAACGAAATGCCGTCCATGTCAACACAATCAAATCAATCAGTACCAGGCGCAAATTCAAGTCAAATAATAATCAATACACTGCTCCCGATTCCTAAAGGAAAACATTGTGTTACCACAAGAAAAGGCCGCGCAAAGCAACATGCCAAGATTTTGACAACAACACCATTAAAATAAAGCTTGATAGACAAAGAAAACAAGAAAATTAAGAAAAAAAATAAAGATGATACTAAAAGAAATTAAAATAACAAGCAATCAGCTAAAACGTTAAAAGGACGAGCTATGGTAGCAAGCAAGAAACGCCTTGCACAACAGAAATCTGTAAACAAGGCCAAGAGGCGTGTACTTCAAGATCCAAACTCTTCTACAGAGTCCGATATAAGTCTGACTAATATATGTAAACAAGGCCAAAAGGCGTGTACTTCAAAACAAGGCCAAAATCTGTAAACAAGGCCAAAAGGCGTGTACTTCAAGATCCAAACTCTTCCACAGAGTCCGATATAAGTCTGACTAATATATGCGATGACAACGGAGACGATGATGCCGACGATGCTACCAACATTTGTTTGATCTGATTTAACAATTTTTTAGTGAAACCAGCTCTGAACTATAAATAAATCGATGCTGTAATTTAGAATTATTTTCTGAATGATGAAGCAAACGCATATAACAGATACATATATCAGTTTTTTGAAAAATAAAAATATAGTTTATTTCTATAACGTTAGGCTCATCTCCTTTCACCATTCTCCTTTCGGTATTTGAAAAAATCAGGAAATAATTTGGTTGAGTTCAGGAAATAATTTGGTACAGTAAAAATAAAATTAAAATAAAATCAAATAGAATCAATTTTCAAATAAAAATCTAATTACGGCCATAGTAAACTACTATGGCCGTGATTACATTAGCAGCCAGTTAAAAATCAGTTAGTTCATTGCCGGGTCAAAAAACCAGAATTCTTCAGAGTTGCTGTTACTCATTAACAGTGAGTTAGTTCTTTTTTAGTTTGTATAACATTTTGCTCGTAAAAGATTAACGAATTTTACATATTTCATTCCGCACGTATGAGCTTTGAGGCGTACTTACTATACGGTCACTAACTGACCGCTAACTTCAGTATCGTTCCCCAAAGGAATATTCAAATTGGAATCTTCCACATTTTAATTTAATTTATTAACCTAATCACATATCGGTAACTATCTATATACACACATCTTAAATTTAATCCGAACTATTAAATTAATTACTTAAAGTAAACCATGTGACAAAAATAACCGACACAGAAACTGAATTTAAGGTGATTCATTAATAAAAAAAATTGTCAATTTTTGCCGGATTATTTGAGTTATATTATACTAATATATTCACTAAAGTAGGTCAGCTAATAACGTCCTATGTGCCATATATTTTAATTGCCTATACGATAATGAACAACTGTACCGGAAACATTAGTTTCTCATTAAACATTAAATTTTACCGTGATGGAAGTATTATTATCTCTTTTACAGAAGTATTATCAATAACACTCCCTCCCGTTTCAGACACGTTGCAGATGACTTAGAGGAATTATATTTTGTATACAGGGCTGTAAATGGAAAAAGGAAAATAGTAAATAGAACTTGGACTTCGTTTTAAAAGACCTTTCTAATAATGCCTCACACAATGGGATACGCTGCTTTCTTTTGGTTCACGCCTCATAATGAGAAGGTATTCCTTAAAAAATAGGATAAAAGTTTCATATCAAATTAGTAATCATACTTCTAAAACTGTAGGAACTACGAGGCTGTGGCTGATGGACGGACACACACGAACAATGCAAAACTATATGGAATCCGTGTTTGATTACGGCCACCTGAAAAATATCACGAGGAATGTATAATTTCCAATACTTTTTGTCAATGTAGATCACATTGCTTTTAAATTTTTCTAGCCGGTATTTTTCGAGATCGCGAGGAGCAGTGATCGTTGCAAGATTTTTTGGGAATTTTTGCAAAATGGATTATATTAGGAACCAATTATATGTATTTGGAACTCGCGTTTTAATAAGATTTCAATTTACATCCATTGCTTTGAATTGTTCTTAATGACCCTTCACCCTTCAAAACATTCCTCCAAAATTTCAATTTAACTTTTCTTACATTATGTCTGCAATAGGATTACTGTTTGCGATAACTATCCCAAATTCCAATTACCTATATCAAATGCTTTCTGATAATAATATAGACAGAAAAACACAAATGCGTTGGCTTTCCGTGGAGCTAATTATGGTGCATCACACTAAGAAGCATATTACATATGAAATATGTATTCTCTTTAAAGAAGCGTTTAAAAATAGCATAGTAAATTGAGCTCAGTGAGATGAAATTAAATTGAATTGAATAAAATACTTCGCTTAAATTAAATAGAAATAATTTTAGCGAAGAATATTGATGGAAAGTGTTTACGTGACAAGAGTTAAAATGTATACATCCTGTTCTTTATCGCACCCCTTCCCTCTTTTTTTTTCATTCAATATAGAAATCCCTAAAAAGAGGAAAGGAAAGTTAAAAGGAAAACAAAGTGTATGTCTTCTTGATAAAACACTAATAACTATATGAACAAACAATGCCATGAACGAATTATATTTATTTATGAGTCTGTCATGGTGTAATCTCCCACTACGATATTAAAAAAACACGTGCTGTATCGCATTAAGTAAATTGAATTCGCTCTTTTTCACCATAAATACTGGTAAATGATTTCCAAAATGTTATTAAGTCTAAAAGTTTTTAAATTTTTTTCTTATTTTTATTGGTAATCCCTAGTTTTTTTGTAGTTCTTGTTCACTTGTATTCGATTGTTTGCTGATGACAAAACTTTTCTTGGGTATTAATAACCAATCTGATACTGGGCTGTTTCAAAGCGATATCAACTCAGTATTACAATGGAGATTGAGTGACAAATTACATTTTAATTTAAGCAAATGTGCGTTGATGACATACTCCCGGTTACGTGTCCCCCTTGTGCATAGTTATGAGCAGCATGGAAGTATACTCCAAAATGTATCATCTGTGTTAGTATCTTGGTCTGATTATGGACAATCATCTTACATTTCACCGTCATATCATGGAAACAATTCAGAAAACTTACAACGTACTAGGATTTATCGTGCAGTATTTCTACGATTTTCATGATGCCCAATGTACCGTTACTTTATTTTTTTGAATCCATGATGTTCTTGAAACCAGTGCAGTCATCTGGTCTCCTTATGAAGCTTATGATATCCTCATGTTGGAGAAAAATTCAGTCGGTTCTTATACTACAAAATGTATACATATTTTCATTATTTATTCCCCTCAAATATTATAATGGACATGACCAGATGTATTTTCCATCAACTCCGGTGGAAAATTTCTTTTAGTCATGCGTTATCTCAAAATTAATAATTTAGAACGTTGAAAATCTTTTGATTTTGAGTTTAGAAATGTTTATGCTCCTGGCTCCTGCATAACAGGACGAAGTCATTGTTTATTTCACCTACCTATGGCACGCACGAATATCCATCTGTCTTTCATGCACTCATAATGTTCAACGCAGATTTGCAAGAAAAAAATGTCTAGACTAAGTGTAAGTCTAAATATTTTTTCTGCTTCTACAATGAGATTTTCGAATTGATTTATAGTTTGGGACTGATCACTACTTAGTTATATTTATTTGAAATACTGCATGTTCGTTAGTTTCACTACTTTTCTGACTTACTGAATATTATTTTATAAGCATATTCTTCCAAGTACTCAACATTTTGTGTATATCAACAAGTTGGACATGGTATTTTTAATAAGTTTATAAATAATCGATATGTTGAGAGATTCAATATATCAACGTTCTTAAAATATTACTATTTTTTCCTTTTTTCAACTTTATTTTTTACACTTTCCACATCAGTACGATGTGCATTTGCATTTACGTGAATAGTGGTGCTATTAATTTTAATTAATTTCGTGCATAGTGCAATGTGTAATTTGATCCAAATATAGAGTTATTTATTTTTTATAAATTAATGTCTTTTAAAATCGTTTAATGCATTGACCATTTTTATTTTTAATGTGAAATATTCTCACATTAAATTTTTAAAATAATTATTACCTTAACGTCCTATATAAATTTTAAAAATTTTCATACAATTCTTTCTGCGTAATCAAATCTATAATCTTTTAATTAAATTAAAAAATTATTAAACTTGTTAGTCATAATTACTAAAACTTTAACCTGAAATTAAAAAGTATTCAAATAAAGGAAGAATGGCTGAAAAATGCCCGAAAGACACTTGAAAATTCAATCACAACAGCAATGCAGAGTGCTTAGAAGTGAAGAGTGATAAACTCTGTCCAAGTTGGTGCTCGAGCAGCATTTTAATATTGAATATTGGGATATCCGGTACCGGCATCATATAACTAGTCCCAGGTAATATTGAGTGTAATCCCAACTGCACTCGGAATGACATTTCGGTCGATCGACGCCCGCCCCTAGATAAAACGGAGTGGAATCATAAAACGGTGCCATGACTCGCAATATGCCCTCCGCGCAACATTCAATGCATCGAATTATTTTCACGTCGAATGGAGGTGTTTTCAAAGTACAGTTTTGCATTTAAATACAGAGCGCCTTCTACGAAGCACTCGTATAGTTGATGGTCCGCGCGTCGAGGAAATTGTAATACAAGTCATCGCGCGATTATCATTAGATATACTCAATATGAATTATTCATTCGCACTGTGCTCTGAGTTTGTGACTATTTTGTTACATTTTTCTGTAACGAGCGGTTTACAAACTAGAACGTATCCGAGATTTCAAGTTGGCATTTCCGATTTCCCAAGCTAACGTTTAACAACTCACGATAGCTATGTTTTAGAAATAATTTAAGAATTGCCATTGACGGAAATAAATAATTTTATTGCGTCACCCAAATAGCAGTGTACACAAAAACTAAAAAGCAAAATTTACTAGATAAGCACGTTTTGATCAATTAATAATAAAATGTTTGCTTTTTCAAAATATGGGTTGTTAATAAAAGTAAAAACAGGCCGTATATACTTTCTCATAAAAAACACACCTCTTCATATGACACGTATATTGTTATTGTAAACTTACAATGAAATGTTACTATTTTATTATATTGGTGAGCATATAAAATATTTGTATTGCTGGACTCATAAAGCAGTAATTATTTCAGCGTCGCACAAACGCTTTATGAATGAGAACAATTCATTTTACCCAAACGAGAACGAAGTGGCTGCTATGCCAGTTATAAATAATTTAAATTTCATTCAAAGTCCATGGACGCAATATTATTAAGTTTGTATCTTTAATTTAATTATAATTCTATTAATATTTTTTGTTTCGGTAATCGTTTCGTTAGTCTTTAATTATTTAATCGTTTTTGTTTTGTTAATTTCTTTGATTAACATGTCAATCGTTTTTTGTTTTCTTAATTTCTTTAATTAATATAATTAATCGTTTTTTATTTTGTTAATTGTTTGGTTTGATGTTAATATTATTAAAAAATTATTTAAATGGAAATAAAACTGATTTCGGAACCGCTGTTTTCATTCAATAATTTCTAAATGTAAATTTGCAAAATATGTCACGTCACACTAGGGAGGGCGGGAGTCTCACAAATGTGACCAGCTGTGACAAGGACAGGGGGAGGGGCAAAAGATCATGAAATTCGTGTGATGTAATTGATGGATGACCCCTTATTACAAAAGAAAAAGATTAACGTAATCATGAAATACAAACAGTAACTTGTCATTAACAGAAAACCTCTTCCTTCCACCCACCCATTCGATTTTTTACCCATTCGATTTTTATACACTGCTGGAAGAGTTGATGACAAAACATATATATATATAACTGCGACTAAAATATATACAACTGCGACGAAACAAGGATTTCCATTGTGCAAGATCCTGGCAAAATACTGGCCCCTAAGGGACAAAAAAGGGTTGGCTCCATTACAAGCTGGGAGCGAGGGAAAAAACATAACGCTATTATGTGCAATGAGCGCCGCAGGTGGATTTGTTTCACCAATGTTCATTTTTCCCAGGAAAAGAATGACCCCACAGCTAGAGAAGGATGGTCCTACAGGATCATTATACAAATGCTCCGACAATGGTTGGATCAACGAGGATCTTTTTTATCAATGGCTAAAATATTTCACAAGTCATGCTAAACCTACAGTAGAAGAACCTGTGTTGCTTATACTTGATAATCATACCAGTCACGCCTCATTGTATGCTGTATATGTCATGCTGTATAAGTCATGCTGTATATGAGCACTGCAAGGAAAATAACACAATCACAACAATCAACAAACAAACAAACCTAAGATATAACATTTTATGGACCACTCAAAGCGGCGTACACAAGAGAATGCGACTTGTTTTTGAAAAACCGGCTGGCAGAAAAGATAACGCCATAAGATGTAGCTTCACTGTTTAATAACGCATATTCAGCTGTGGCGTCAATCAGCAAAGGAGAGTCGGGCTTTCGAGCGGCAGAGATTTTCCCACTTAATCCCAACGTATTTTCTCAAGAAGACTTCATTGTAGCTGAAGTTCTGAATGAGTCTGTAGTAGTTGTCCATGACAGTGTTATCTCTCTCCCAACAACTGACGACCAAATCCCATCGACGGCCGCTTCCGTCGCAACAACTAAGAACCAGACGCCTTCTATTTCCGTTCCCATCCAAACGATTGCTGCTCAAATGCCATGTTCATCAATGGCCTCTACAACTGACAACGAAATGCCGTCCATGTCAACACAATCAAATCGATCGGTACCAGACGCAAATTCAAGTCAAATAATAATCAATACACTGCTCACGATTCCTAAAGGAAAACAATCTGTTACCACATGAAAAAGGCCGCGCAAAGCAACATGCCAAGATTTTGACGACAACACCATTAAAAGAAAGCTTGATAGACAAAGAAAACAAGAAAATTAAAAAAAAAATTAAGATGATACTAAAAGAAATGAAAATAACAAACAATCAGCTAAAACATTAAAAGGACGAGCTATGGTAGCAAGCAAGAAACGTCTTTCACAACAAAAATCTGTAAACAAGGCCAAGAGACGTGTACTTCAAGATCCAAACTCTTCTACATAGTCCGATATAAGTCTGACTAATATATGTAAACAAGGCCAAAAGGTGTGTACTTCAAAACAAGGCCAAAATCTGTAAACAAGGCCAAAAGGCGTGTACTTCAAGATCCAAACTCTTCCACAGAGTCCGATATAAATCTGACTAATATATGCGATGACAACGAAGACGATGATGCCGACGATGCTGCCAACATTTGTTTGATCTGCTCCGAATTTGGCCGTAACAACGAAATGTGGTACCGATGCACATCCTGCGGATTGTGGGCTCACGCAGACTGCACGGGATGGGACTCTCCTGAAGGTTATGTGTGCGACAATTGCTGAAGAGGGGAATTCTATCCTTGACCCTCATTGTCCTACGGGCTGAAGATACCGTATTTGACAAGCGCTCAATAAGATATCTATTTTAATAGTTTTATTCGTCAATATGGACTTTATTACCAGATTTCATTTAAATTTTTGTAACCAATTGTTTCCCGAGTTCGTGAGACGGGAAAGCGATTTTTCAATTATTTTTTAAATTTGTTTAATAATATATGTTTTGAACTCGACTTTTAATAAGATTTCAAAACTTTCCGCCACAATATTAATTTTAGAAGACATCCACAATGACATTTTATAAGCAACATCTGTAATTAGGCTATTACTTGCTATACCAATACCGAATTTAAATTTCCTATACCAAAAGGTATCTGGATATATACACCAACAGATAAACGCAGATATATGCTGAGAAACAAATAGACAAATACAAATATATCGATGTGTTTTCGTTAGCGTTCCGTTTGTTCAATTTTGGTGCAGAACACTAAAACGCAAATTACATATGCAATATATAGAAATATTTATTCTATCCAAATAAATGCCATAAATTATATAAGCATAAAATAAGCATAAATTACATAATAAGTATAAGCTTGGTGAGATGAAATTAAATTTAAGAATATATAGAGGAAAGTGTTTACGTGACAGGATTAAAAATGGATACATTCTAGGAAAATGTAAGCCGTGAAAAGTTTATAAAATGTACGCAGTATACAACGCTTTGTTTCTTTCAATAAAAGACAAAGCGTTGTATTCAGAAATAAAACCTATTTAAATCACTGGTAGTCGACCGTTATTAATATTTTTTCCTAAGATCTGTTCTATATCGTACGTGTTTTCTCATTCTTTTTCATTCGAAGGAGAGTGAAAAAGAAAACAAATTTTATAAAAGATTCGTGTCATAAAAACTGAAGACTATATACACGTGTCCGGGAATAAGTGTCGGACAAAGAAAGACGTTATTCCTTGAGTGAAAAATAGTTAATTGTCGTTAAAATAAAATTTAAAAGATGATTTTTTTCAGAAAATTTAAAATAATTTCCATAATTATTTGTCATGTTTTTCGTACACAAGATACGAGAAATATATACGACGATACTTGCGCACATTGTTCAGCGCCGCTCGGGGGAATAACCCGCGAACAGCTGGGAAGACATCGCCACTGCTGGTAAACCCCTACACTCCTAGCAAGAATATGGTGTGTTAAAAAGACTTATATGTAATATTTGTTTGCACTCAATTAGAAAAAGGGCGTATTTTATGTTTGATTACAACGACAATTTATTCCTTTATTACCAACTAGTAGCGTCTTTCTTTATCCGACATCTATTCCCGGTCACCGTGCTTACGATTCCATCAATAATTCTACTTATTGACGAGTGTATCATTGTATCGTTTCTAATCACAGTGATGAAAACGGAGAAAATACTTTGTCATATAGGTACGCGACTTTAATATATTTCACCAACTTTTCTCGTGCCTGTGTATCTGTCCGTACGTCCGTCACAGCCGTTTTTCCCGGAAACCGCTTTATGCAGAAACTTGGAAGTAATAAAACATTAACCCTCATATATCACAACAGCTGAAACTCAAATATATTCATTTGGAAATTTTAGGGATGGCAAATGAAATACTCGAAAATTTTGTTTAATTCCAAATGTCATCGCCTTTGACGACGCGGCCGACAGCGGGGACCCAGGTTCCCGACCGTTCGTCGAACGGGCTAAACTGGTGTTGTGGTCGTAAGAGATTGCTCTCGTAGCAATAATATATGTATCAATTAGATACATTAAAGTAGATAAATAAATTAATAAATAAATAGTTTGGAACATCGTTTGAAGTGCTAGTTATGAGGCTCGCAAAAATATATATTTCATAATTTTAGGTATTATATCTTCATAGGTATTTTGAGAAATATGCAAAAATATGCCCCCTCCCCCTTTTTTTTGAAACTACTCAACATAAATTTATGGAAAAATATGGGTTTTTAAAAGCCCACGATTGCATAGATTGCCTAAAGGTTATAGAAACACTTATAACACCAATAAACACCTTGGTTACAAATTTCAGATTTTCGTAATACTCCCACATTTTTTCGCCTACTTTCGCCTAAATCTAGTAGACAATATAACCTTTTTGTACATTTTTTTATCTTCAAAACCCATGCGACGTAGAAACTTAAAAGTTGGCATAGTAATTCATCTTAATAACCAATATAAAGAAATTATAAAAATATCCAAAAATATAGTATACCGTCCCCCTTATTTACGAAACTACTGAGCCAAAATCTTAAAATAATAGCGTGGGTAAAATCCTGACCAGAAAGTTACGGGAAAATTATTGCAATTACCATAGGTCTTATAATTTTTTGAATATTCTCGTCTATTTAGACCTGTGAAATATATAGTATATAATACGTTGCAATATATTTACATTGTGAAAAATTAATACTTGTAAAAAGTTTAATAAAAATTCTATATCCGTTTAAATATTTATAGTATATTTATAAGTATGTCTACAAAACCCTCGCAGTGAGTCCTACTCATAGTGGACAGTTTTTTTTTTACTTACGATTAATGTTTTTACCTTGATTACTTATTTATATGATTAAGTTAAAATCATCTCGATTCATCAAAATATTATTATAATGGTTGCCAAAGTATTCACTTCTACGAATGAAATCTCTAGTGATTTCCTATTACTGCAGAACGTATTACATTTGAAACCAAAACATATATTAAAAAAAACATTTTCAGTGAGAAAATAATATCAAATGCACTACAGGTTGCTAGTGTGATGTGTACAAAACCACAAAGTTTTTTTCCAATGTCACTGTATAAAATAATATGTTCGGATCTAATCGCTCACTCATCATCGTTGTAAAAAGGGAAGATACGTTACGCTTAAACGGTACGTAGTCCACGTAAACCAGGTCCAATGGACCTAGTTTTATTTTGTTCAATTTAGTCGTACGTAGACCAGCGATTCGTATAGACGTGGTTTTTGAAATTAGAATTGCCAATATTTTCAGTCAAATTGATCCAAAAATGTCTTATAGTGCTTTTACCACTTACATTAACCATTCACAAAACAAAAAGAGGACACATGGATTTACTTTTCAAGCGTAATTACATATAAATGTTATAAGTTTTCAAATTTTTTTTCTTTTATTACTGTGATGTTTGGATGACAGCGTATGCGTAAGCGTCGCACCGTGAGAAACTATAGTATAGCACCGTGAGAAACTACAGTTAATGTGAATCGCTTCGTCTCTTTCAGTTGATATTACATGCAGACAATTTGTGATTGAAGATGTTAGAGTTTGTGTGCGTGTAGTTGTACCTATGCCAGTTTTATATTTACGTAAAGTAAGAGAATATCGTATCTTTCCTTTTTACATCGATGTCAAACGGTCAACCTGTTTCTGTTTTAATTGACATGAAATGCCCGTATTTACTCCTTTCTGCTCAATTACTCAAAATGTCTTCGTACATACTGCATAGGCCTCGTTTTTACTGAATTAACCCCACTTCCATCCTTGGTATGAAAAATTTTCATTTTATTTTCATATCTGTCTATTATCATTATGGTAATTTTTTTTAAATTGTAATTTTTTTTATTATGGTAATTTTAATAAATGCTAACATAAAAACGAAAACTTGCGTGGGAGTTCCTCTAACAGAAAATGGTTAGAGGAACTCCCTCTCAAGGAAACTGAGAATGAAAATATACTCTTGTGAGAGTTGGGCACCTCCTGAGAAAATGTTACTTTTTTTAAAATGAATAGCATTTATTTTTTATAAGGCATTTATAAAATATATGTATACATTTAAGGGTAGTCACTAATAAACATTTAAGGGTACGTATTCTATTACAAATATTAATTTTTCACAACTTACTTAGTTATGTACTCTAAAAACACACAAAAACTTACAAACAACTTAGTTATATACTCTGTAAGCTACTTAGTTATGTATTTTCCTTTTATTTCCGTTATATATACTGCCATCGTGAACATTTTTTAGATATTCAAAAATGGTGATTCAACTATTTAGGTTATTAGGTTAGGAACACGTAAGTCTAATAAAAATCACATGAAAAAAACGCATCAAAACTGGACGAATTTTTCTCCTACTTCAGTAGAACATTTTGGAAAAACGTTCAGAAATATGGTTTTTGACATCACAAATAATAATTTCATGTTAAAAATACTAATAGCATATCAAATTAAGTAATCTTTTAACGGAACTTCTTTTTAACGCATTTCTAAAAGCGTCTGTCTTGTCTGCCATTCGGTCAGCTTAGCGTCTTGTCGGCTCTCAAACTTAATTCGGATCAGATGGTTTCTTATTTACTAAAGCGTACAACCTTATCTTTTATATCGGTGTGTTGCATTAAACTGTCTCAAAACGTTAAAAGCGTTTATTTACAATAAAATCAAATGATAAAATTGAAATAATATTTTATTATCAACAGCTATTCGAATATTTGTTTTTCACTTCGTGCAGAAAAAATATTTCAATATAAAAAACTAGATTCTTCATACTTGCCAGGCGGCCCGTAATAGCTTACAAGTTTCTTAAGATTAACAATTTTGTTTAATTGTATATTTACATGTATGTATATATATTATATATTAGCATATACTTATATATAATTTTGTATTACTTTTTGCGTCTGGTTGTTCGATAGAGATTATCATATCTGTTTTTGACCGAATGGCAGACAAGACTTAAGACAGTCTTAAGCTCACTATTTTTTTTTATAATTTTTACAATTTTCACGTCTATCCTGCTATTGCTATCCAATACAACTACAATAATCTCTACATTATTCATAGACAATTGTAGATATTTATTCATAAACACTACATACCACACTATAAAATGGCCGTGCACAAACATGCTGTTCACGCAATCATGCTCGGTCTGTCTCGGCGTATGTGTGAATGCGTGAAGAGAAATAAAAATGCTAAAATATTTTATAATACGCTTCATTATTTTATTTTTACATGCCTGAATGTTTGAAAATTTAAAAAATGCTTAGAAAATTTGGATGGATATTTTCAGAAATAGTGATAATGGATGAGTCCCGTGTAAGACTAATTGACATAACTTAAAGAATCGAATACTACAAAAATGGTAGCATATATTCGAATGCTTTGCCGAAGATTTTTCCAACATTTCAGTAATTATTTTATATTTTTATGGTCGTATTCAATTTTAGAATATTTTACCTTTTGCATTTATAACCATTGTGTGTAGGATTACGAAGACGCGCGAAAGAAACAAATGTTACATTCATTCATTTTCGCCGTCTTTAATTTCCTGAAAATGCGAGCCGATATAGTTTATAAAGTAGAAATTTTATCACGACATTGAACGCTAATTAATTTAAATATTTTTTTCTTCCTTTTTGATTTTCTTTGGTACGAGACCGATTACTTTCAATTTTGTATAGCGGGCTTTTTAACCTCTCTTTTTACTTTAAGATACTAAGCTAATTGTTTTCTTTTTGTATTAACAAAAAAAAGACTGGTGTGTGCTTATGACCACATGACAGAAATGTAAACTAAAATAAAAACACCGCGGTTGTGTGATGCCTTTTCTCAAGCTTTGTACTACGCATGCGCGCATAAACACGTATAAACACACGTACAACCCAAGCAAACTCTCGCTATGCCTTGGTAAACACGAGTGGAGGGGGTACAAAGCAGAGCACAAAGAAAACCACGAACATAAGAAACACTGTATAATGCTTCCTATCTCATTTTCTCCCACGTTAAATCTTATGAATTATGTGTCTGTCTCTTTTTACTATCGCTTTTTCGTTTCATAGACTTTCAAATCACAACGATGGTAAGAAGTTTTCACTTCAAAATGATTGCCGAAGTACTAAAATAATTTTGCAGATTAATATGTACACAATCCTAAGCACACACGCACACACACCCACACATACACGTATTTAATGATAAATGTATTTTAATACTTATTTTAGTAAAAAAAATTGTAAAATGTGACGCAAAGTTTTTAGTAATTTTAATTTACATTCTTCAACTATTGGTTGTGGTTGGAATAAAAATTTTAGAAATTTAACGTCGCGGCCATAATAATACTTAATATAAGCCAAACAATGCAGCCAAACATATTTATATGCGTCGATTTCCCGGAGGTAATGGGTAAAATTATTCTGCTGGTAACACCGTTTAAGTAGGGCGGGGCGCTAGTAGAAGAAGCGCGGTGGAGGGGGAGATGTTTTGAATGTTTAGCTTCAAGCGGCCGCGAAGAGATTTATGCGTTTGCGCCTTTTGGATTACCTATATTCTAAGCAAAAAGTTACACTTCAATAAAACAAAAGTAGAGTATAGATTAAACTCATGAGATGAATATTCCGTAGGTACCACAAATTAAATCTATCAATTTACTGTATTTACTAATTCATTAATATTTCCCTTATATGAACTTCATTTCGAACATATGAAAAACTCTAGGCTTTTCACATTTTTTAGGTTGCGTACCTACCTCAAAAGTAAACCCCCTTATAATTTACCTGAAATTTGGCATAGTTATAAAGTGTACACCCGGCACACACAGTGTCATGGAACAAGTCTGGTTTAGCAAAAATACGAATTTTCCTTTGGTTAAAATGAAAAAATATAGGTTAAAAAATAAGTACTTGCAAATGGTTGTGCTCAGTTATGATTATTTTATTTAAAAAAAGTGATTTGAAAAAGTTCCCTTACAAAATTGCGGTTTTCCATAAACACTAAATTTGCACATACAAACTGATATTGATATTTAGGAAAAAAAAACAAACCCAAAAAATAAAAATATTAAAATAAAGAGAGACTAAAGAGAGGTTATGAAATTTGTTTGTCAACCAGGCGTTTCTCCATAGAAAGTGCATATTTCAAATCAATTTTTTATAATGAAATAATCAAGTGCGAGTTCTAATTTTTTACATGCATCATTTTGCGGGAAAAAAATACGGGAAATTCGCATTTTAGCTAAACCGTTTTGTCCCTCAATAATGAGAAAAACCTAGATATAACATTAAAATTTAAGTTTTTAACTCGAACAATGTCAAAGAAAAAACTGACAGACTCAAGAGTATATGGACGAAAAAACGAGTTGCTTGTGTGTGTTTAGGATATATTAATTACGAAACAATAAAACGACAAAAACATGACGAAATTTTCTTATAACTCTTTATTTAAATTGATTAAAGTTTGAATCTAATAAATTCATCATTGATTATTTACAGATTGTATCACTAACTATATTTTTTCGCTTCTTAAGTATCCAATACGTAAATGAAATGCCTTCGTACTTCCTCTTTACCTACATTAATATAAACATTCACATTTCAGGACGGGTAATCATCAAAATGGTAAATACGCCCATTATCCCTTTAAATTTTAAACACGTTACCTTGTCTTTTTTATAAATCGGTTTATATGTATACTTCAATTGGTATTGAAAGTTAAAATTATTTTGTATTCTCTCTTTTTGTTTATTTGATAACGTTGTTTGTTGCCATATAAATAAAACAAACATGTAATCCTCAGAAACATTGTCTATCATTATGTCTGTTACTTTTATTTTAATATTTCACATAACATACGATCACAAAACTTTTCACTTTGATCTAATTGAAATTATTGTATGTTATCAAATAAATCTCAATGAATTTATTTAATACTTTTGCCTTAAAATTGACAAAAAGATAAAAAATAGACTTATTTTATTAAAAGTTATGAAGATAAATAATTTAACGCTAATATATAGCAATAATAAATAACGCTATTAATAGATTTTAGATTACTTGGCTTCTAAAAAATTAATGTCGAATCCTTTAAAATTATAATTTAGAATATATAAAATAAGTAACTTTTAATAAAAAATTTATAAAAATTCAGACATACGGTAATTATTAAGAAATTGTTATTTTTAAGTTATTTTTAAGAAGCTGTTTTTGAGAAACCAAGGTCTTTCACTACTATGAAAATTATTATTTATGAAATGAGAATTAAATAGTAGCACTTTGTCATTGGCCATCTTATCAGATATGTACAGATAAGATGACTACTCTGCTGAGGTTATGTAGTCAATACAGTTGGAAAAAAGCTAAATAAATGCGAAACTATTTAGCGCTATATCTAATTGTACTGAGTTATTCTGATAATAAACCCAGATGAGTGAATGTGTCAAAAATTAATATTCCTTTAAATTCTTTGTTTTTGCTTTTAGTTTCTTTTCTAATATATATCAAATAAGAACAAATGAGGAATGCGCGATGAACAGCCATATTTTCATACAGTACAGTCAAATCATAATTATTTAACATTTTTATGTAAAAATATGCACAGCACACTTAGATATACATAATTATATTATCATACCACTAAATTAATAATCTTGTTCAATGTTGTCTAGGACGTTACTTTAAAAATTTGTCATTCATTTTGAAGTTACATTACTGTTAGCTACATTATCGGAGTACATGTAACGAAAAATAGTAAAATATCATAAATATCAAAAACTAAAAACACTTCAACCCATTTACTATAAATACTTAAAAAAATGAGTGCCTGTCTAAATTTAGAGTTAAAATTTATTCTTCAATTTAAAAAAATCAACATTTGCTACAGTTGACGTGTATTAGGAATAGTCGTTGAATGATATTAAATAAAGATATGTAGTGAAACAAATTTAAATGTTTTATTGGCCATATCATCCGACTGGCTGCACAACTTTGGTCGCTATGGAATTATAATTTGTTGTTTATACTTTTTTCATATGGCAATACATTTTTAGTTCTCAATGCTACTCTTCAAAATTATGAAAGTTGTGTGATGTTTGTATTCAGTCACAAATGTTTGGTTATTTAATTTTGTAAATACATTAAGAACTGAGATGATATAAACTTTTTATAAACATAAAAAACGAGAATTACGATTGTTGTGTCAATATTTAAGTTATTATGAGCAGAATATTGTATTTACCATCCAATAGGTACACCGAGAATTTATGAAATTATGACGAAGCCGAAATTACGAAGAGAACGAATCTATTGGTCAAGGAAACTAGAATTTAAATTAGTAGAGTTTGTGCGGCAACGTGAATGTATCTGGAGACCGTTGGACAATACAAACCATAATATATCTCTCAAATATAAAGCTTACGCTGAATTTGCCGAACTCATCGGTAGCGATATCACTGGTAATTGGAACCTTTTGACATACTTAGCTTTACGTGATTTTCTTTCTAATATACTTTAGTAATAAGATAGTTTATTTGATGTTTACTTTACATCAATGGTTCAAAATTTTGAAAGAATGTTGAAAACCAGTTCCAGAACATTCGACAAATTTTAGACATTAAGCAGTCCAAAATTTGTCGAATGCAGAATCTTAAATAAAATGCACACCAATTTTACTAACTCGTAATTTTTTTGTTTTGCATAAACTGTAGAACCACTTTCCCGAAGTTTTGTAGTTCTTTGATTTTTTTTATTGTTATTCCCATAAAAGGGCCAATTTTTTTTTATAAATAACTTAAAATCACATTTAGAGGAATTATAAACATTTCGGATTCTTATGTTTGATATAATAGGAGGGTTAAGTATGTTATCAAAGAATGCTGAATGTAAACATTAATATGATTGTATTGAAGGGAACTTTGATAAAGATACAAGTACTTCAAAGGTAATAAATGTTTAAGAGCAGGATATGAAATTTATATATTATATCATGTTCTCCATATTAAAATATAGTGCAAACTCTTTATAATGACACTTTTTATAATGGAAAACTCTCTATAATGTAAACACTTCTTGATCTTGGTTTGTTTGCCTTCTAACCTATATATTTATTCACCCTTTGTAACGAAATAGTGTGTAAATAACATTTTATTTACACATTTCATAAAGCGACAACTCTCTATAATGAAAATACTCTATCCCTCGAGTTTGATTATAAAGAGTTTACACTGTATTTTATTGAAAAATTAATATTTTAATGAAAATTTAAAGAAATCTTTTCTACTTGAAAATGCTAGACTATACTCTGGAATGTGTGCCTCAATGAACCTTTAAACAATTAATGTATTTACAAGCAATGAGAGTATATTAAATAACATAAGTGAGGATTCTAGTATCCTTTTACAACACCTATGTATACTTTTTATATGAAATTATTCTTTGTAGAGTAAAAACTATAGAGTTAGGCCATATATGATTAACATATTTATGGACAGATTTTTGAAAAGGAAAAATAAAAAATATTGCAAGTATAATCTGAATATAAACTACTGAGATTTTAAAAATAGAATGAATGGACTTAGTCAACTGATGAATGATGTGTTATAATGGAAAGTATCTTAATTAAAGTTTTGTTTAATTAATTGCAATTATCTCTGTCTCGCTATTCACCTTCTTCTAAGCCAAGTGATAATCAACTAAACATTTGTTTTATGCCTATTTCAGCACGTTCAGTACGTGATAGATGGGTTAATATAAGAAGTACGTTCAATCACAATTGTCGTAAAATAGAGCACTCAAAACAAACAGCAAAATCTGAAGCAGAAATTTACGTACCGACGTGGCCTCTCTGGAACGCTTGCCAATTTTTGCACGACGTTAAGAAGACGGGGTCGAATACAACGCCGGATATAAAAGTTGATATCGAGATTGATAATAATCAGGTTTGTAAATATATTCATTATATCAGATCACTGTGTTTTGAATTATACTACTAATTTCCTTATAGTACCCTTCCATTCCAAAAGAGAATGTTTGTAAACAAACCAGATAAAATCTAATTAGCACAAATATAAATTCAATCAATTGATGACTTCACAAGACTCATTGAATTTGACCCATGATATTATTAAACCATGTGTACTCTAAACATTATATTAAATTAATATTAACTATTGCTAAATGTTATAAATATCAATATTACACGGATATTTTATGTATAATTAACAAATTTAGAGGAGAAAAACGGACAACACTATTTATCAATCACACAGAATTCAGAGGTGTAAAACATTTAGAAGAAATATTCAATATTCTAACACGCTTGTAGTCCGTATCCATATATATAAAGTGTCGAGTTTCAATTGGATCCACTGTTTTTCTAGAGCAATGTTTAAGCGAGGCTGCAGTAAGCGAGACAGAGCATTGGTGATATATTACAACAAATACAGTAAATTTTTAAAAACATATTAGATTATTTTGCAATGTAGAATAAATGTCTGCACATAGTACACGACAGTGTTTTTTATGATAGTTAATCTTTTACTCTTATTTGACTGCAATATTTTCGGTGATTATTATTAATGTTAGATATATTTTTAATATAAATAATAGTAGAAAAAACTTTAATAACAGTGTTCCTTACCTTATGTCCCTGCTATACGAAAGATGAAGCGATTTCTCTTCATAATGTTGCATAATGTAAAATTGTAAAGGAACTCAAACATCAGAATACAAAGATAAAGCGATTTCTCTTCATAATGTTGCATAATGTAAAATTGTAAAGGACCTCAAACATCAGAATACAAAGATGAAGCGATTTCTCTTCATAACGTTGCATAATGTAAAATTGTAAAGGAACTCAAACATCAGTATATAAAGATAAAGTGATTTCTCGTCATAATGTTGCATACTGTAAATTGTAAAGAAACTCAAACATCAGATTTTTTTCTCCATTACTCCTATCGTCTTTAGTATAAATACAAATCAGCCCTAATATGAAACGTGACAAAAGTTTTCTGGCACAATGAACCAACTGGAAGTTAATCTCATTCCAACCATTTAGTCGTTCAACTCGTCGTTACTTAATTTAAGCAATTAATTGTGTAATGAATAATTATAACGATGTTCTTTTGGGTGAAATATTTTGAACGTCTAGGCCACTTTCATGAAACGTCTGCACATGCATGTCAATATAAAAATGTATAACTCTGAAAGCATTTATTATATTATTATGAAATTTACGTAAATAGATAAGTAATATAGCTACATAGTCGAGTCATTCGTTCTTTACGTATGTATTTATGGGTGCAAAAAATAATAAACCCAACAAAATAGAATCCCTGTTTTCGTACAAAAAAAGACTTACAAAGGAAAAACCTTTTTTTGTTACTACATTAAAGAAGTATAAAAAATTATTAAACATAAATAAAAAGCCCCTAATCCTAATAAAAATTTATATCATCGTTAAGTTTTTGGTGAACAATAAAGCCATTTTGCATTAAAAAAAATTACAGCTGATTCTCTATTTTGTTTCCTTTTTTATGAGATAAAATAGTCTATAGGTTTATCTAATTTGAAAGGAAATATATTTCAATGGCGCAAGTGCAAGTGTTGGTTATAAGCAACGCGCTCGCTCACGGAGTTAATATAATTAATGAACAAAAGTTGTTCTTAACCTAAACATAGCTAACAGTCTAATCATTACAAAACTAATAAAGTTAACAAACATAAAGATAACATTTATCCATAACAAATCTCTATATTTCAAAGCAATGCATTAAATCCTACAATGTTAAATATGAAAGAAGCACCATCTCTTTAGATTGTCTTTTGTTTAACAATTTTTAAATATTTTTCATATTTTAGTAATGAACTTATGTTAACGTTTTAGTTATACCTTGGAGATTCATCAAACTTAGATTGTGAACAAGGTGGGCCAAACCTGGCACAGCTCCTTGATGCAGATAACAACACGTCTGACTCGCCACCCCTCTTATCGATCAAAGATCAAGCCCCGAGTCCCGATTTTCCAGAAAGAAGAAAAAGAATACCTCCAGTTGAAAGCGTACCTCGTGCCAAACCTAAGCCGAAAAAGAAGAAAAAAACTATGAGTTGCAAAAGAGTTTTAGACGATTTAGTGAATGCAATGAAGCCGCTCTCTCAGAAGCTGGAAGAAAGTTCGAAGAAAAGCAATCAAGACTACTGGTTTTTTAGTAAACATGTGGTAGAGAGATTAAATAGAATGAAGTCGCGCGATGCTGAAAGTGCGAGCCAGAAAATAGTGGAATTGTTCAAAAACTGGTCTTCAACAAAACTGTAACAGTATCAGACCGTACTAGAACGATTGCATTTATGACCAAATTAAACAATTTTAAACATACTTCTAACTGAATGTAGATTAGATAATATGGTAAAGAAATCAAAAGTTATGTCTGTCAGACAACAAAGATTTCCTTTGTATTAAATCCAGTCTTATTTAATATTCTATTTTATGTTCTACCATATTTTATCTTTGTCAATTTTTATTTTTTAAGTAAAAGTTAGCTGCTGTTCATGTCAACATTTATAAAGGGAAACAATGTATTTATTATAAATGCCATCTTTTGCCAGTTTACGGACACGTCTCAAAATGATGTATAAAATGTTGTTAAATTGGACAAAATAAGATTATTTTTCATATTTTATCTTATTCTCATGACATACTGTTTTAACGTTACCACAAAGATTAAGCATCTTTAGTGCACGCATACCGCATTGCATTATCGAAATGACGCAGTGAACATTTTATTCTGGTTTGAATAGTAAGTACGAGAATTATTTTGCCGGAAGAAAAATTTGTCTAAATTTATTTTCATGAGGATTCTGTTTATGATAATGAAATAATTAAGTGTAATTATGGTTTAGAATATGTTGGAAATAAAAAAAGCTGCGTGCAACTCTGTACTTGTAACAGAAGTGAAACTTCTTTGGTGACCTAAACCTCGTATACTAAAGGGTAAAACGGCAGAGAGAGAATATACTAAGTGTAAGTCCATAGATTGTACTAGATTTGTATAAGAATATCTTAATACTGTTCGTTCAGCAAAATTAATGAAATACCATTACAATTCGACATAAACATTTAATAAATATACATAGACCATTATTATTGTCAATTAAAAAAATAGCCATGATTCCAGTACCAGAACAGAGCTAAATGCAGCTGAAGGAAGTCGAGATGTATTGGTCTTGTTGTAAATTAAATTTACGACAACTATATATGTGGGTTCATTGAGGATTTATAAATAAATGAAGTACATGTGTTGTTAGTCTTGTAATGGATGAAGTACATGCAAAATTAATAATAAATAGATAATTACATCGACAAAATTTTGAAAGTTTACTTAAGTTATACGTAACGCACAAAATTTTTTTAGCAGTGTGAGTGCCACTTTTACTTTCGACACAAACAAAACTAATTACAAAAAAAGCTAATAGCAGCTCAGGTATTCACACCATTCTTGTTTGTTATCGCACATGCGTAATGTACGCATGTGCGATACGTGTGTGTCTTATCTTATTCTATCATGTTCATCTGTCTCTCTCGGTCGTTCGCTAAGTACCTGTTTTCCGTCCTTCGTGCAATAGATTCGTTACATTCAGACGTTACAACAAAATGTTGCAGTAAATTTGACCTTGACATTTTACTTTTATAGCGCCTAAAAAAGTTTCACTTCAAAAATTTAGTGACTGAAAATAAGTTGTTTCTCAGTAATAAAGGTCCAAGTCAACAAATTTTAACATTATTCTTGTTTTATATTTTCTAGAGGGATATTGAAAAAAATGTTGACTATATCAATTAACTAACACCCTTGTGTACTAGAAAGCTAATATGTGGTACAAACTACTAGTAGCACTGAAGAATATCATTCTGGACTTGAGACTATCATTAATCTCATTTCAAAATATTATTTTAGTCATATAGTTTTACAGATCTAATAATTCTTGTTATGAAAAAATTAGTATGAATATATCATAATAAGCAAAACAAAATAAATGTTTGAAATGAAGTACGAACTGTAATTTAAAAAGCTACATATTTTATATGCTGGAGATTAAAATAACAGGTATAAATAACAATAAAGATATAAGTAGCAGGTAATGATTATGTATATAACAAAAAAATACCTATTCCAAAATCTGACCACAGTCAATTAAGGAAAAATTTATAGCTTTTTTTTTGGTTGAAAATTATTTATTACAATTTTGGTCAAAATATTACACTTGTGCCCACTGAACATCATGTTAAATCCGCTGTTTTATTAGTTATCACCAAATTATTTTGTATAGTAAAAGTTTGAATTAGGCCTGATGCTCAAGCCAAAATACCCAGGTTTTACAGAGTCTTGATGAATTTTAAATTACAGTCTTGAAGTCTTTGATAGAATGAAATTTTTATATTATTATATAAAAAATATCCTTGAAGAAAATACTTTAAATTTTCATTGGAAAATCATAAATATAATACAAATCATTTTGGCATACAAATATAGATTAATAATGGCCAGCATATAGGTAGTACCGATTTATTGGTTACCTGCTATTCATTTCCAAGTAGAATTGTCCACAAGATGACACTCACTGTTATGTCAAATCACAAAAAATACATTTGCTATAGTGTAATTACAAAATTTGCTTCCTCTGCCCCTGGCTGAAAGAAAATCACTAACTTTTCAGTACAAAGCTGACATTCTACACTTGGTCAAAGGTGGAGAAAGTAAATTTTGCAACTATCACCTCAGTTTACATCACAAAAATGCAGTTTGTCTAAAAATCTACAAACTATAACCCATTTGAATTTTATCGTTATCGTCCTGCATTGATATACTGAATGCGGACGTATATCTGATCAGCCAGTAGGTTAGTAAACAGGTTCTTTTGGTTAATCCGGTTAAATCACAGCCTATCATTACTGGTAGTCAGAAACTTCTGTCAAAGGTATATATAGCTGATTTATCGGATATGTTATCCCTTTCTCTTCGATTGTAAAACATTTTAGCCTACTCGTTGACCAACATCTCATATGGCAAATTTATTCCACATTCTGTTTTTGTCAAACTCTCTATAATTAAGGACAGGCTGTCAAACGACTGCCTGTCCTTAATTATGGAGACGTGTATTAATAAAATCTTCGGTGACTTCAAAGCCTGTGTATTCGATTCGTTTTCAGCTTAAAAAATAAGGTCATATATCTGGCACCGGTCAGGACTTAAATGAACATTCATGACTAACGCAACCTCCGTCTCCTGTGTTTTTTATGCAATATTCTTAATAAACCCGTTACACCTTCATACCTCTCATCTGGATTCCAAAACCTGTCAGATCTTGGATAATGTTCTATAAATAAGACCTCTTTCCTAATTCTTCATCATAGAATTGCATTCTACGGGTATTTCTTTACCATGTTTGTTAATGGAATTAAATGAACTCGAATATACAAAAGTGCGCCCTCATTGTCTGTGTTTAAAAGTAATCTAAAATTGCATTACCTATCATAATATGCAGGTCGAAATCTCTTCTACGCTCCATCATTTTCTCTTCCCTATCCCTAATATGTCGTTCTCTTGCTTTCTTTTATTTAATTTTATATTAATTCTGCATTTTTCATGTTTATATTTATGTAAATATTTTTATTTTGTCATTATTTGCATCTACCACACAGTACCCGTTTTTCTCATTTAATTCATTGTGGTTATTGTAAAAGATTTCTCTTGTGGCAATAAGTTCACCACTTTACAATTAGATTTTTAAGCTTGCAGTTAAGTTTTGTAAATAAATAATTACTTACCTATGAAACCTTATAATTTCAAAACTCCTATGTTGCAAGGCAATTTATTGTAATAAATCTGTAATATTAGTTACAATGAGGCCAATAAACTTTTGTTCAAAAGTTATGTAACCGTATAAAAAATTTCAATATAAAGAAAACTATGATCATGTACAATTAATAAAAGTGAGTTCATGTTTATATGTACAGTACTCCTGACAAATAAGTTTCATAAAATGAAGGGTGCTCTAATCTCTATATTGTCCATGCCATCATAACTGTCAAAGTGGGTTGTTTCATGTGCGAAATGCAATTTTTTGTATTAATTTCCTTTAAGATTTTGTAATAATTACTGGTTCAAAAGTAAATAATCAATAGATTTGTGATCAAATTAGATATTTGACTAAATTTTTTTCATTTCGTTAATCTTAATTTCAAAGTACAAGCTGACGAAGAGTGAAACATTTTTTTGCGAATCTTAAAAATTTACCGTGTTATAAAAGTTTAAATTTAACCTTTAGATAAGGACGGCAATACTGAGTTGTGAGGTCATTTTTAATATTGCATATTTTATTCTACAAGAGGGAAAGAGAAAGGGATATACCCAACTCTATATCTTCAAATTTAGAAGCCTGTAACTGGCTTATTTTTCAATAACGGTTTTTAATTGACTTATATTTCACGATATTGTATGAAAAATATCAAAATTTAGGATGAGGCAACTACCCTATTCTGTACAAGAATGGTATATAAGAATGGTACGCTTGGTTATTTTTTGTGTTAAATACTGGTAAATATGATATTTTAAGAAACAGTAGACTCTAAACAGAGAGGTAGAACTGTTGTTTATTAGAGGGTAGATTTAAATTTTCAATTTCAGTATTACATTTATAAATACAAAATTGTACAACATAGAGAATTTTTTTCTGATCTGGATCAGATAAAAAATGATATTATCTATCAAATAAATTTGTGATCACTGTGTATATACACAGTTTCAATGACTACAGAAACTGTTATTTGTAATATTATAACAAGTCTGTAATCGTTTAAAAGTAACACATACTTATGTTATCATTAGCACCGACAATCGATATGCGACTCATTATATACAGAAAATGGATACTCTTCAAATATCAGAATAGAATTTGCATTAATTGTTCATTCAAGAAATTAATATTGTAACAGTTACATAATAATTTAAAAGCAACACATACTTTGTGTTACTCTTGGTACCAACAATCAATATGCGACTCGTATTATTACGGACAGAGAATGTATCTTCTTCAAATATCAGAATAGAATTTGCATTAATTGTTCATTCATGAAATGAATATTATAACACTTACATAATAATTTAAAAGCAACACATACTTTGTGTTACTCTTGGTACCAATAATCAATATGCGACTCGTATTATTACGGACAGAGAATGTATATTCTTCAATTATCAGAATAGAATTTACGTTGATTGTTCATTCAACATGTTTCATCAACTTTAAAAAATATATAATTAATGAAATATTGAATAAATTTTTAGTAAAACGAAAATTAATTTTCTTTACCTTACTATTATTATATTGAAAAACATCTAAGAAGGGTATGATACTATCCATTATATATGGTCATTTACGGTAAGCTGTTTTGTAGTGATAGCGTATCTATATGGATACAAATATATATATATATATATCTATATATATATATATATATATATAATCTATGGTCTAAGATACTATTCAGCCATTTTCGAGAAAAGCATTCCGTAGTAGGCGTTATGTATCAAAAATCCTAAATTACCACAATTTATATATAAAAAATCTCCAATTACATGATACTCTAGTTCCAGTGAGTCATCAGAATTTTAATAAAGCCCATAGCTGTTTTGTCTCAAAGAAAACAACAGAAGAATTATAGTAAATAATTTCAAACTTTTGGCATATAAAAAAAAATTTTAAAATTACATAATTTTCTTTTTAAATAAAATTCTTTCTACTGTAATAATTAGTTTATTATAGTATGAAAAAATATATTGCATAATTGTTTAGAAATTTTGTGGTTTCATGTCTCAAAAGGAAAAACGGAATCCTCATAAGACCATCCACAGGTCCGTCTGAATGTCTGTCATAGCCGTTATCTTAAAAACCGCTTGACGGAAAATCTTGCAATTTAGCATAGTAATGAAACATATCGTAATATTAATAAAACATATTATCTTGTAAGTCTTATGATATTAATTGAACATATTATTTGGCATAGTAATAAAACATATTATCTAGCATATTTTTTTAAATCCATGAATAGTGTGGGAGTATTTTTTGAAAAGGCTGGTTATAAAAGTCTCAAAATATTATTTCTTAATTTTAAGTTGTATATCTTCTGATATATTGAGAAATATGCCAAAAACACGTGTGTGCTTATGACCACAAGCCAGAAGTGAAAACTTGTCTAACTTTAAAATATGTATATATACACGGTGTCTGAGAACAGATGTTGTACAAAGAAAGACGCTATTCGTTAGCTATAAAGAAAAAATGTAAAACATGTTCTTTTTCTAAAGTGCAAAAAAACTATATAATATTACACAAATCTTTTTAACCCACCCAATACTTGTCCGGAGCGCGGTGTTTACCCGGGCAGTTACATGTCTTCGCCGCTGTTGGTGAGTTATTCCCCTGAACGGCGCTGAATAATGTGCGCAAGTATTGTATGTATGAAAAAGATGACAAATAATTATGAATATTATTTTCAATTTTCTGAAAAAAAGTCATCTTTTCAATTTTATTTTAACAACAAGGAAGGATTTCAGTCAAGGAATAACATCTTTTTATATCTGGCACTTATTCCCGGACACCGTGTATATATTATAATAATAATTACATTGACGTTATATGTTCTATGTTATTTCAGTGAATCGGTAACAATTTTAAAACAAAACATAATTCTTGTAAAGATGCACTCCATGTTAGACAGTGAACTCGCTCAGCCGATCTCGAAGGAAGCCAAGTTTACCCAAAATGAACTTGCTCGGCTAATGCGGAAGAGAGCTGAATTTACCTGATTCAGCATCACTGACACGAGCATGACAACTCGGTTAGTGACGCTGAATCAGGTAAATTCAGCTCTCTTCTTTTTCTTCACTACAGTCACGTTAGTTTCGTTCACTACACAGAGAAAGTGCGTATGGTGCACTTAAAGAAGTTTACACTTCAAAAAAAAATAAGCGAAAAAAAGGTGGGATTCAAACCCGACAAAAGCAATGTGCCAGCATGTGGAAAATTTTAATATAACAGTTAAACAAATTTGTTCATGTGTTTCTTATAAAAAATTGGAATCTTGTTAAACTCTAGTCTGTCTCCCTGTCCATCCAACTTGCTTCAGCAACAGCGTTAAGGCTACAAATAAATAGTTTCCAAAATGTTACTTGTTTACGTAAAAGCATTGTGGTAATAAAAGTTAAATTAAAACAAATTGACAGATAACACGGTTTTATTTTATAAAATAAATTCATATTCCAAAACCTTAAATAAACGATTGCAATAAAAAATATAATAAAATAATGTTTTAAACAATTTCAGATAAAATTGATAAAGATATAATTGGACGGAAAAGATTTCCACAAAAAAAAAATGTCTATTCACAATGATGACTAAAGAGTTATACAATTCGCTAAGCAAATAATAAAATAGTTATTACTTTTGTAAAGTTATATAGCTTTATATAAAACTAAGTTTTTTAAATGAATTAAAAATATATTCTTAAGAACAATATGCATTTAGTGTTTTCATATTTACAGGTAGCCTAAAGAAAGAAGGGCCTTCTGAAACCATGCCTTTTCACATAACAAATAGAAAAATAACAAAATGTAGGTATATTTTTAATATTATAATTAAAATTTTTGTATATAATATGACATGGAAAATTTTAATCTATTCTCATTTTCATTTAAAAAGTTATATGTAAAAAAAGTCTGCAAGGCAATCTTCTTACACCAGAAATTTAATGTATGCATATATATATATATATACAATTAAATGAAACTACGTGATGTAGTATTATTTCTACTTTCTTTAAGTTCTTTACCACAACCTAGGTTTCGTTGTATTACAACATCTTCAGGTGGGCTATTAGCAAAGATTAGATTAATACAATGAAACCTAGGTCGTGGTAAAGAACTTAAAGAAAGTAGAAATAATACTACATCACGTAGTTTCATTTAATTGTAAATAATAAATTTCTACAAAATTAACGCCAAATATATTCAATATTCAACATATATATGTTTATATATATATAAGTATATGTGTATATATATATATATATATATATATATATGTACATATATATATATATATATACTGATTAGGGAAAGTCGAAGAATTTAGAAACGAAAATGTTTTCAATATGGCCACCATGGCATAAGAAAAAAAAAATTAATTTTAAGTAGATATTAAGGTACATTGGTTTTGTATTTTGTCTATATACTAACACCATACCAGCAATTCGGCTTAAAGTCAATCAATACAAATGAGATTTATAAACACCATTCTATGATACACACTCGAATTATTCAAGTTTCAAATTCAACAGGTAAAGAAATATTTTAATACAAAGTCAAATTATCAATACATAAGGAAACTAAATATCAAAAGGAATGTGATGCACTCGCTGTATAAAATTTTATTTAAATACAAAAAAATGTACAACAACCCCTAGTTATATTTGACATGTACGAAAATTGTAAAACTTCTATTTTCCAAAAAATTTATTCCTAAAAATCCCTACTTAATATTTAAGTGTTTTTTCACACAGTGTCCAATCAACACAGGCGCTAAATTTAAGATGAGATTTTTTAAGGAACTAAAAAAAAATTACATGTATAGAACAATACAATAAAATTCCAACAAACTGCCCAACTCTTTTGAATGACTTACTTACGGGCTATAGCGTTAAAATATTTTAAATAGCTTAACTTCCTGTATTATATATTTCCATCACATAAGGCCTCACTGTATATATATATGTATAATAATGATGAATGTTAAAGTAACTAAAAACATTTAAATTAATCTTAAAAAGAGAAAAATAAAATGGACGGATTAAGAAAAAGGTACAGAGAAAAATATAAGACTAAGATTATCGTGGAGTGTTAATAAAATGAGTATTGGAGCAAAAATGATGAAATAAGCCATTTACGTTTATGTGCAAGTTCATTTTCCTCCATATCACAATTACCATAGAAGAATATATTATTATATTGTTCACATTGTGGCAAATTATTTAGCGAAATTCACTTATGCAAAAGCTGACAACAGTAAAACACATTTTACGTTTTTCTTTCAAAACAATTAAGTTAATGTCCAAAACTAGACATTACATAAAATACTAATTTTTTTCCACAAAAACTTAATGCCGCAAGTGAAAAGCTGTGGGTTTATACATAGTATATACATACAAAAAAAATAACCGGTAAAGCACATTTTGAATCACACAAGTGTGGTTCCTTAACGATCCAACACTAAGATAATCAATAAGGTTTTCCCAAATAATTTTACTTACATTTTTGGTTCCGCGAGAATTCAATAAGAATGGACACAAGCAATGAATAATATAAATGTTAACATTGATCTAAAGATGGCACCTGATGTGACAGATGTAATTTATATTCCCAATCATAGACACAATCTCATATTTTACGTGTTTGTCTATGAAACGTGACGTCGCCATTTTGAATTCTTGAAATAACTTCGGAATAGTTATTCTATCATTTTAGTGAGTTTTATAATAGTAATTACCATCTTCATTATACCAATGTTATGAAGAGTATATTCTCAGAATAAGAGTAGTATAACTTAAGTTTACGCACTTTTTAATGTTGTTGACTTTATATACTCAACATTTTTTTTTATTACACCTAACTTAGTAATCCTTTCATTAGTATTCAGTATTACTCCATTTATAATAACGCATTTATTTTTGTCCATATTTTAACTTTTACATACAATTTACGACACGAAAACAAAATAATATCATTTTTATCAGAATAAGTTACACATGAATGTAATCAATACTACCATATAAAATAGTTACGAAGGGTAAAGTGGGCAAGTTTGTGCAATGTATGTTTTTATTAAATTTTGTAATGGGTATGTGTATAGGATTATACTTAGACTTTAGATTACAATCGAAACTACCTTCTGTTGCGATGGAATGTTCCCTAAAGGGCTTACTATTCAATTATTAGCAATCGCGCAGTGCACGGGCTTAAGTATTGATGGATAGTTATTATTAAGATTGTCACAGTGATTTAGCTTCAAGTTCATGTTCTAACGCAATTTAAAATTATCCCAGTCAAGGGTAACTTTATAATGCAAACTATTATTACTGGGGAAAAAATTCACCACGCTAATCACAAATTTATGCGAACGAAGCTGCTAGCAGAAGCTAGTTATGCAGGACTAAATTTTGGTCAGTGACCGAATTTTAAGGAGTGATTGAGAATCGGTAATTAAATAATAAAATGAAAAATATAATTTATTTAAAATTTCCATTTAATCCTGCATTTTATAAAGTCGGTTGTATGCAAAAGTTTTTTTTTTTTTCATTTTATGATTTAGTTTCCAATTCTTAATCGCTCGTTAAAACTCGGGTCACTGACTAAAATTTAATCCTGTATATAAAGGTAAATTAATTTTTTCATTATCTATTAAATAAACATAATTATGACAACAAATAATCAGTACATCAAATTGACAAAATATTCAGTAGTTGATCCATGTATATTAAATTCACGAGATCATCAACCATACTTATTATGGCAGTATTAGTACCAAAATTAGAATACAAAAAGATTAGCAAGGCCCACAACTTATTGCACTATCCCCACTTCTACCACATTACCTTCATCATACGTTTGAACTGGTTTATATCCTACTGTGATGTTTAAATTTGTAACTAAATTTTTATCAGCGGAAAATTGTTCATGACGGTATTATTTCAACCATCTTTATGGAGATGTGTTTTCCTCCTTGTTGCCATTTTTAAAAGTGAATTTCACTTTATAATAATACCAATATTTGATACTTCGAATTATATATAAAAGTCAGAAATGTAAAATGATATTTTTACATAAGTAAGTGACTAATTATAGAACAATTTTATTGGGTGAAATATAAAAATACCAAAACGTCTTTCCTTAAAATTGAACGTCACCATATATATTACGAAAAGCTCGTTCCATATCAATATTTTAATACAAGAAAAAGATCAATATGAATAATTTTAAAGAATTACATCATTTTCAAATCTCACGATTGTTATTTTTTGTTGGTTTAATTGTGCGTACCGTATTTACTATAATTGTTCTTTAGTGGTTGTCATAACACCAATAAATTTGTAGTACAAAAAATTCAAGCATAGTAGAAAAAGAATCGATTTCCAATAATATACATATAAGCCCAAGGGTATTAATTAAGTGTTTTTATTGTGTCACCATTTTTATCTTGTTTCAATTGTCTGAACGTGTAATAGGTGTCTATTAAACGTTCAGCAATCATCACGCAACACGTTCGCATATATCTAAAATGCTTACATGTACAATCACCACATTGAACCAAATGAAAATGTAAACATTTGTGCAACCACCATACACAGGCAACATTTTTCCTCACGAGACATTTTCACAAAGCTGATTCCTCTTAACCATTCTGAATGTAAAATATATTTGGCAAATGTGAATAACCCGTTTTGGAGACAATTGCCTTCAAAGTTTGAAATTTCAAAAAATCCAAATGTTTTGTCATAAATTGAATACATTTATTACAACAAACCCTACTTGCTCCCAGAGAAATCAAACTTTAAACTATCAAAAAACCAATTTTTTAAATTAAACACCATAAGATCAGCTGACGGTTCACAGCATTGACTTGATATTTTTTTTATAATTTTCATTATAGTGCAACTCGTTACATTATTATAAATAAGAAAAACTCAGAAAACAAGTTTATTAACAAGAATTATTTAAAATTTTTGCCTTTTTATCATTCAGAGTAATGGACCAATCCCCGGGAAAAACGTGTCATGAGGAATAATACCTTTATATACTTGTAATTAGACAACTTAGAGCTTATGTTAAGCCAACTTTAATTACTAGTTTTTTGCAAACTATGTAATTAATTTTGTAATAAATATAACTTTTTATAATATCATTACTAAGTTCCACGTAAACATAAAAAAAAAGACAACCCACATGAATGCAGCATTGAGAGATCATTCAGAACTACCATTTTGCATATAATCAGTAAATTATTTGTTTTTCAATATATAATCATTTATAAATATGTATATAATAAATTATTTTGTGCTTGCATATAAAACTGTGCTAAAAATAAGCTGCGTTCTTCACAACTAGATTATCTTATTCTAAATATGTTAAAAAACTTTTACAAAAAATTTTTTATTCTAACACTTAATGCTATTTTTAACTAATTTTTTTTCTTTAATATTCAAGGCGTTTTCGAGATAATAAAATTAATAAATACATTAAAAATTAAATATAAGAATGTGTAAGAAATATGTTATTCTCATATAATATAATAATATTAATAGGCCACATTTTCAATGATATAATGATAATAAAAATATAGTCAAACTACTATTTTCTTTTAATTATACATAAGTTACAACTTATAAAACGAATGTGTTAATATTAGAAAGAATTAGAAGTAATCAGTGAAGTACAGTTAATAATACCTAGAATAAATTTAATTTACCATTAAATTATACTTAATTACACAAAGTGATGGCGTCATCATATTTTTTTAATGAATACATTTATTATAAGCGAGTTTTCCGAACTGAGAAACGATAACACTCAGACATTGTCGTACTTCATCATTGTGATGTAAAATTCTATCAAGCTTTCTATGAAGCAAATATATATGACAAAATTTCGATACAATTTGCAAATTTTATTCGAAGATGTCACATTTCACTTTTTCCTGACGTCGACAAATACTTTGCACGTAACGTCTTACGATCAAACCGAAATAGAGTTTATTAAGATTTAATCATATTTTTATTAAATTTAAGATAAAGTTATCTACATGGTACAAATATAAAAGCACTACATCTCTTAAGGACCCATAAAGTGTTTAAGCTCTGACAAAGTTTAATATCAACGATGTAACAAGTATTTTAAAATAACATTCCTGAGATTCATATTAACTAAAAAGTGTTTAAAATTTGTCTATTATATGTTATACCTACATTTGTTTTTGCCACATAAACATATGTACTTTACTGTGAAATAAGTTAATCAATGTTACCAAAATATCGCTCATCAAACCAGTTCACTTCTAACGGAATATATCAGAGACTAAAATGTAAAAATTAATCAAGCACAGAAATCATTATATATTTTCTAATTTCAACACTAGCGTCACACCTAAGTCATTGGCTCGATACCATCACTCAATACCAAACAAATTGAAAGATGCAAATTCATTATTCGCATACCCAGCTAGAATTTTTCATTAACTCCACTATTCAAAGTTTCGACGAAATATTTTAAGCCAACAATACTCCATTTGTTACAATTTAATTACCAAAAAAATATAATAGATGTTGATTTAAGGAATTTCTTTGCAAAGAAGCATATTCCAAATTTTTGTTCAATGAAATATGGCAAGAGAAGTTTTAAGCTATTGGATAGCTTTTATCTCGGGCTTTGAGCGTGGCGACCGAATCAAGAAATTCCGTAACGAAAATAAACCTAACACCCCCCACTCCGACCGGCACAGCGGTGCGGCTTTGAAAGCCGTGCATCGTTTAACGTCGTTTCAGTTCGGCAGACTTCGGCACGGTGTTTGTGTGCGTGCGACTAGACGTACGCGTGTAGACTGTACGAAGCTCGCACGGATCGACACGAGCTGCTCCGAAATCGGACGAATACGTAAGCAGCTGTTTGTGAGAAAGTATATAGGTGTATAGGTATCTATCATCTATGTACAACAGTGAATAGCTGTACGCGTAAACTTTGTGTATAAAGTGTTTTAAATATGAATAAACAAAGTGCATTTATTAATGAAGAAAGTGATGAAAAATATTATAATTGCATAAGTTGATAAAAAATGCTATGCAATAGCTTTACCGCGGCAGTCCCCGAGTGCCACACGTATTTTTTTTGACAAAAAAAAAATATATTAATACATTCAATGCGGATGACGTTCTGTTGTCTGTGTAAAATAAAATCATTTGCATTAAAAGGATCTATATTCACATACTGTTTGTATTTGTTTTGAGAATAAAGCTTATGGAAAAAGAACTCTAAAGTATTTAATACTGATTCCATAAAAACAACTGCCTCTATATTATTTGCAGCTACTTTTTGTACGTCTTCCTTGGCTTTAAATGGGGCCACTTCAAAAATATAATGCAATGAAATATGTTCTATTTTGAGAATTACTATCTCCGAACCTAATAAAAGTATAGTAATAAAAAATATGTAGCCTAGCTAGATTGCATAGTCCAATTTGGCTCTTAAACACAATAGAAATATGAAGTTTAGTTAAGACGTTAAGGAAAGACGTAAGAAATTAACACTATTTATCTCGTTTTATTCTCACTTTATCCTATTATAAAAAAGAAAATATTTTTAAGAACTAACGTAATCTGTTTTTTTTGATAGACTTTGTCAAAAAGAATAGTGGCATCCTATGCTGAACAAATGCCCTTTCGCACAACGCAGCCAAACCACTTTTCCAAGTGGTGAGTTGGTAGCCGACATACTGGTGACTTTTGTTGGGACAAGATCGTTAGTTGACTTTCCAATGACTTACCGCAGAAGTCAATACTAAATGTCTCTCATCTCCTTTATTGTCATATATACTATCCTTTTTTATGTTACCACGTTTAACTCATAACGCTCGAATCGGTGACAGTCACCTAGAATAACTCCTTTCTTTATGGAGAACAGATTTTTGTGGGATTGTGTGTTAAAATATTAAATACAACACATTTTATTATATCCAATTATTGCTAGTTATCTGTGTTTTGCGTTAGATTTTAGAAGATTTCATTTTATGAAAGCAATTTAAATATATCTAAATCTAAATATGTAAATGTGCTATTTTCTTTGTAGTAAAATCTTTCTCATCAAATTTTAAGTTTAGCAATTTTCATAGTTTTTGTTTTTAATCTAATTGCGACCTTCACTGTGGACACGACCTTGCTCGCAAGAAATAAATGTCCCAAAGAAACTTCCAGCATCCTATAAAGCAGCCTAAAGAAAGTAGAAAATTGGTTGGCCAAATGGAGAATTGCAGTCAGTGTGTCTAAATCAGTGCATATCACCTTTACACTATGAAAAGAAGGCTGCACCCCGATCACCCTGAATGGCACTCTCCACAACACTGTGAAGTACTTAGGATGCATCTGGACCGTAAACTTACCTGGAGAAACGACGTTGACACAAAACGGAAGGAAGTCATCCTTAAATACAAGAGCTTCTATTGTTTGCTGGACAGAAACTCTAAACTGTCGCTGGACAATAAGCTCCTCATATACAAATCAGTCTTAAAACCAATTTGGACATATAGCATACAGCTCTGGGGTTCTGCCAGCACCTCAAATACAATGATAACGCAGAGGGTACAAAAGCATATACCGAAACAAATGTCGAACGTGCCATGGTTTACTAGAATTACGAATATACATGAAATTCTAAACATGCCTACAATATCGAAAGAAATCACTTCTCAAGCAGCCAAATATAAAACAAGTCTACAAAACCACCCTAATCAGCTTGCAGGACAACTCGCCATCCCAGAAACCCTACGTCGACTAGAAAAGTGTCTGGATGTTTTTGACCTCGCCAAATAGAGAGTATAAAGCTCGCTATAACGAGAAAAGGAGCTGACTCCGCTGGGAGTAGCACCCTCAATGCAATGAAGCACACAACAAATCCGCTCATAGTCTGTAGACTGATTGCACGAAAATAAACTAATAAAAAAAAATCATTGTTCCAACTTCGTTACAGCATTTCATTTCATGAAGGTGTGGCTGGAAACTTCAAATTTCCTTTGATAATTGAATTCGTCAGATGATAGCCACCTTTAAGTAGTTTTATTTTTTCATATTTAGCTAATAAAAGGCTAAAAATTGTATCTTAGACATGACCTAAAAATAAAAATACTGCACTGATATTAACAAACACATATTGTTATTTCTATCGCATATAACTCTGTGACCATTGCCAGCAACCTCTATGTTTATTGCACGGTCCCTATACTTCTCTTACTCATCAAACTTACATTTCGACAGCGATATACTCATTTCACAGTAGAGCACATGCCGTGTTATACTTAGAAATTTGTACCTATTATATATAAAATTTGCATAGAATTCTGTAACAGTTTGCCATGATGGCGTTTGAATAGAAATAAATTATTTATAAAGAATTTTAAAACTAAATCAGACTGATTGTTAAAATAGAGACGAACATTAAAATTATTTGAATTAACATGTAATTAAATTGATTTTATAATAAATTTTAAATAAGCAAGAATAAGAAATCACTTTTTTATTATATTAAACAATCAATTTCTGTCGACATCTTTGTCGTAACAAAAGAAATTATTATATAAATTCTTAAAACTTTTTTCTTTCTTACATCTATAACTACTGCTTAAATTTGTGATTCTTTTCAGTTCAAATTATGATTATATAATTTATAATGCAAATACCTATAATATTAAAGTCTCCTTGTGGATGTGCATTTTTTTTTAAATATCTTTACACGGACCCGTCAATTGTTCTGATATGTAAAGTATCAAATAAATAAAATTATATATAGTATTTTATTTAACATTATTATATAATCGTGATAAAATTATAAAGTAGATGTTATATAATATAAAGTATTGGTGAAATTCACTTATAAGGTCGTAAAAAATATATTTTTGTGTGTAAATTTTTATACAAACATTGTACATCCATTACCGACATTATACATGTGCCCTTCGCTTAAGAAGAGATTATTAATGATATTATTTTCTAACACAGAATTTAGAACAAATTTTGTATTGTATTTGTTATTACAAGAATTGTTGTATTGCAAGAATTGTATATTTCTATATATAAATTGTGTTTGTTATTACAAGAATTGTTGTATTGCAAGAATTGTATATTTCTATATATAAATTGTATTTGTTATTAGAAGAATTGTTGTATTGCAAGAATTGTATATTTCTATATATAAATTGTGTTTGTTATTACAAGAATTGTTGTATTGCAAGAATTGTATATTTCTATATATAAATTGTATTTGTTATTAGAAGAATTGTTGTATTGCAAGAATTGTATATTTCTATATATAAATTGCATTTGTTATTACAAGAATTGTTGTATTGCAAGAATTGTATATTTCTATATATAAATTGTAAAGCTCAAGGATATAAGACATTATATATTTCTGTACAGTAATTTAAAAATGGAAATTAATACAAATACTTAAATCAATACTCCAGAAAGAACGTAAGAAGTAGGGTTGACGTTATTATACAGCGTTTCCACTACATCACTAAACAAATTTTAACACTACGTTTTTTTAATAAAACTCGATGTTGCTTATCAAATAAATGAGCTCCAATTTGGAATTTACATCAGTGGCTCAAGAAGCTTTATGTAAATTAATCATTACAAACTCTTTACTTAAGGGGTTGCTTAATAAAATAAGTGTTAATTGCGGTGGGAAAACGTATAGTTACAATTTTCCTTAAAAAACGACTTTCATTCTACAACAATAAATTCTTAAAGCTAAACTATACCTAAATATACTTTAATCGAATATAGTTTAAAAATGACCCGCTGATCTTTAACTACAACATGTTGAAAGAATTGAAAATAAATGCCGCAATATTTTACCAGACTTTAAAGCTACCCTTAAATATACCAGTTTCATAATTTCTTTGACAATTTTTATCAATTTTAATCTTGAAAGAAGACTACATGAACCTCACAAATGAATTTCACCATTAATTCATAACCACATTTATATAAAGTGCACTTATCTCTGACAACTGACCTTCCCATTCAGACATGAAATGCACAGCTCTAAAGATGAAAAAGCAAAAAGATTTTCAAGAGACAAGTTATTTAAATAAGTTTTATGAATTTACATCATAGACTATCCGTCCGACCACAATTTCTCAATATATTCAGTACTTCCGGTGGGAAAACATTACTGAAGGCTCCAATCCTAAAACAAGTGCATCGGCCTTGAAAATGAATTTCACCATTCTACTACAATTACAACTACCAACTAATTTCACCTCAAACCTCAGTACTGTGCGTCTGTATTCGCACTTTCTTCTGACTCCCGTTCCTATTCAAACTCGGTGAATGTCCCGAGCCCGAGTAACCAGGATTCTGTATACCCAGACCGCCCTCCACATTCTCCCTCGGTCGGGGCTTCTTCAAACTACTTCGGAGGGGCGATCGTGTCACCGTGCTGGCGTCGGAACTGCCGGCGGTGAGTGTTGTGGCTGTCGTGTGGATAGAAGCCACGCTTCCATGCCCATTTGGGCTATAGGGCTTACCTGAGGAATCCGTCATGGATATACCTCCTGTAAAAAATTTGACAATATTAACTCACAATGTACTTAGAGCATTAACAGGAAATTAATTTTATTGTAATGATAGTAATCAAAAATAATTGACAACTGGTTGAAGCGCCTTAATTTTAAATGCAACAAAAATCTACCTTAGGCGATGTTAATTGTGAATATTTAAAAACGAAACCAGTCAACATACACATATTATTGGGCTCAGGTGATGCAAGACTAAATATCTTCAATAGAGAAAATTAGTACTAATCTATGAACCTCACAGGCCAGACACAATCATAGAAAATAGCCATGTAAAAATCAAAAAGAGCAAAAAAGACATTCACTTTTGACAACAGACAATAATTGTCAATGCCAGTCAAGATATATTTTTAATTCTTTTAGGCAATGACTACACATTCAAAAAAAGCAAACAGTATTATGCTTTTTGATAATTTCTGTTATTATGTACTTTGTTAGATTCTCATAAGTTATTTCTATTTCGTATTAATATTAAAAATATAAGTGTGTTTAGGTAGATGGCTTTTTTTTATTGTTAATCCCTAAATTCTTTGTTTTTTATATTCTAAAACATACCCGCTTTTTTAATTTATGTTTTATTTCTTTAACGCCAACCCCATTTGAGATATTCCCACAGGTAGGGTGAACAAAATAAAAAACAACAATAGTTAATTATTTTTTGAAACTTTTAATTGTGTAGTACCATAACTGTCCCTGCCTAAACATGACAGCTGGTATAATTTTTTCTAACAGTCCCCGATGTATGAAATTTCATTGATGAGGTTTTCTAAAATGCAACAGAAAATATTTAGTAATACTCTTTGATATGGCATGACCTGGAGTTTCCAAACTATTTTGTGTTGCTTGCCTCTAACTTTTTAACCATGTATGTCAATATGTGTAAAAACTTTACATGACAGCTATAAATACTTAAGTGCAAAATTATTTCGGTCAGTATGATTACAATTTGTGCGCTATGGGCACTACGACAAAAAATGACAGTAGCTTAACCAAAACTTTACTAATTTATCACCAGATTTAGACCACCTATAAAGTTATATCATTACTTTCAAAAAAACTGACTACGTATATTTCAGATCCACATTAATTTAGATTATAGAATTTAAGCACACCTCCCAAAATGTCCTTAATAATGAAAAGTAGACAAAATAATAGGATTTTTTTTATGTGTTTTTTTTAATGCCTGCAAATTATTTACACATTTTTTTTTCTTTTTTTCTGTAGTGGGCCCATTTTGAGCGTTCTCCTTTCACTAATTATTCACTAAGGCTTTCCAAATTACCAAAAACTAATTTGTTGCAAATATATTGGGAAATTTAGTCTCTATAGCAATAACTAAATAAATAATAAAATCTTAAATTATATATAATCCATAAATTATATATAACATCTTAAATTATATATAATCCACAAAAATATCAACAATTTACTTCTTGCCATTTCATTTTTGCTACATTACCTCTCCCTTCCTTAAACCCTGGATTATTAATGGTGGCTCCGTGCACAGGAGCCTCCCCGGTGGGGTCACCGCCCTCTCTCCGTGAGAACAGCACATCGTACACCGAGCATATGAACAGGACGAAGTTTATTGCAATGCACAGTATCTGAAGTAGAATTTTAATATCATATTAAGCTTTCAGTGTATTAAGAGAAATCTATCAGGTGTACAAATAAGTTTCTGGCGTTTTTAATAAAAAATTAAACATTTATTGTGAAAGAACGGAACTTAACGTTTCATTCCAAGTATTGTCCATCGCTTGGCACTACTTTTTCCCATCTTTCTGGCAGGATACAGATATCTCATCGGAAAAATGCTTCATCTTTTGAGGCTATCCACGAATCGACCCAATTTTTTATATCCTCATATGATGTGAAGTATTGTTCAGACAGGCCATGCGCTAGCAATTGAAATAATAGCAAATCAGAAGAAGCAATATCTGGTGAATACGTCGGGGGGAATAAAATTTCTCAATTGAGTGTTTCCAAATAGGTTTTGGCTGGCGCCACAACATGTGGACGAGCATTATCATGCAGAAGAAAAACTTAGTCGTATCTGGAGTTGTAGTGGGTGAGCTTTTCCTTGAGTGTACAACTCAATCTCGATAGTTTGTGTTCGATAGTTAGCCCTAGTAATGGATTTGTTCGGTCTGAGCAACCCATAATAGACGGCACCAAGCTAACCACACCAAATACGCAACAAGAGTTTTTTCCATGATTATTTGGCTTAGCTGTAGAAGTTGAAGCATGGCCAGGTGGTCCCCGTGATTTCGTCCTATTTGGATTATCATAGTGGATTCATTTTCTATCACCAATGATTATACGGTGCAGAAAATCCTTTTGTTTATCCTTGGCAAGCAGCATTTCACATGTACAAAATCGACTTTTAACGTTTCTCGGCATCATATGTAATCCAATTTCCTTGTTTTTGAATAATTCTCAGTGATATCAACCGATGCGAAATTGCTTGTTGAGTCACTCCTAATGTAAATGCAAGTTCTTCTTGCGTTTGACACAAATCTTGAACCAATAATGCTTCCAATTCAGCATCTTGGCACACTTTTGCTTTTCCGCTAAGATCCTTGTCTGCAATATGAAATTTACCAATCTTAAACTTTTGATATCACTCTCGACAACTTCTCTCCTCTAAGGCAGCCTCGCTGTATGCTTCTACAAGCAATCGATGCCCCTCAGCTGCAGATTTGATCACAAATGACGCTTGTTCTCACATCAAAAGTCGACATTTTTGCACACCAAAAAATATATTATACTGATAAAAAAGTTGCTAATAATTTAAGGTTATATTGTTGACAGTTGTCCAACCTAAGGATAATATGTTTAACATCATCAGTTTTAACCATAACTTACTTGTGGTGCCAAGTTTTGTCAAACGGTGGAAATTTATTTGCACACTTAATATATTCATTTAGTAATTTGAAATAAACTAAACTGCTCCATAATATGCAATAAATCATCATTACTAAAAATAATAAGTGCCTATTTAAGACATAAGAACAATGATGGGAATCATATGAATTTATATTCATTTACAAATCTTTTTTTTTTTAAATATTTCTCAAGATACTTTTTCATCTCCAAACAAGCCAGTTTCTTTCACAGATATTGAGAATTTCACGTTACAGATGGCATTGTTCCCATAGATACACAAAAACAGTTCCAGTTAAAAAATGTAAATTGCACATTTAACAGTGAAAAGTGAAAATTTTAATATTTTTATTACAAGTTTTATCAATAGCTATTGTTTTATAGATATAGTGATCCAAATTAACACATTCATACTCCTGCATATGGTGTAAAGACTAGGTTTATTTTATGGTGTACTTCGAGTTTATTTTATTCGGTGTGGTAAAGGTGACTGAAATAGGAGGTATTATAAAATAAAAAAATATTCATATGGCATCTGAAGAAATATTTGCTTCTTAGATTGATGTTAACGTGGAGTAACTTCAGACCTTTGAATTAACCAACGAAATGTTTCCCAGTAATAAAAATAAACAAACTATCGAAAATGTTCTGTCTGTTTGCTAAAGGCAGTTTCTGAAGTTGTGGATCCAATTACAATCTATCACTTCCACTTTTTTGAGAAGGTTTTGATCCAAATTTCTTTTGTACCGAATTTTTTTTTTTTTCGTTACACCATACCTCCTTTATTACTTCTTCAAAACCAATGATTGAGCTATTATTTTGAAGATTACCTTCACTGCTAATGATGAGAAATAAAAAATTCAAAATTAGTTTTTTAATTCTCCATATATTATTTTTCAAAGGTGTTCATATTTCTGTCATATTGCAAACACTGCCATCTAGTGATGATCTGTGTAACTGAATATGACATATTTTTCCCCTTACTTAATTATTTTAAATATTATTAAATATTTATTGAGCGAGAAAGTTCATATTAGTAATGATTTATGACAAATAAAACAATTTTACTTGAAACAGCACGGAACCCTCGATGCATGGGCCTACTGTATAAACTGTTCATCTAAATAAAACACCTTCTACTTACTTATTATCATATTACATTACCAATCGGTTACTTAAGAATTATTCGCACGGGCCAAATTATAAAATTTATTTCTAAAAGTAAAATTATGAACTTGCAAATATTTAAGTATCTTTGCGCCTAAAATAATTGTTATCAATAACTAATTTATAAATGTAAACAAAAACATACAAAAACAAAATCAACTTCAAAAACCAAAAGTTCGAAAATCGAAATCTCTCCGATTTCGATTCATGCATAACTTTTGGTGGTTCTCACAACGTAGCCGCACCACGCCACGTGCATTTCAAAATGGCAGTAAATCAAGAAGAGAAGCAGAGGTATCTCATAATAAAAGGCACAAAAACCACGTACCATTCATGTGTAAGCAATAAACATGCAAACGAAGCCATAAAGATATATAAATTTTAAAATATTTTGTAACAGCAACCAAAGTAAAAATTTATCAACATAAACTTTGTTACAATGATATATATTGTATAAACAATTACCCATCATAATGTATAATGACGGCAATTAATATACATTCATCAGCGTCAACTCAAGTAATAAAGGAACAGAATATTTTCACTTCTTTCTCAAAGTAAGCTGTTTTTATATTGCAGTACGAGAGCATAATAACTCTGCTAGATAATACGAATATAACCAGAGATCTGTTTCAATAAGGTTTTTTTAATTTTTCTGAATTTAATGTAGGAGGTCGCTGTACATGATAATTATCGGAGAGATCAAAATTTCTTTCTCAAAATCTTTAGAACCAATGCTTATTTGTGTATACACCTTCACACATTGTTAGGCATATATTACATGTTGCTTGGCTCGCTTTCTGTCCTAAAAAGAATTTATTGAGCAAGGGCACCCTAAGTTCTCTTTGTGAATTTACATATTTTATTTGTTCTCTACTTGCTGAAACTCAGTTGCTAAATGAACAGGAGTTCGAACATTTCACTCTTTATATACCCTGCCAGAGAAATTCTATAACTTTCTATAACATTTCAAAAATTGATGGAGAGAGTAGCAAATTTATTGGTTGAAACTTAATCATTTATTACAGAGGAGGCACGTCAGCAAACATTTGCCTTCCTGCTAATATTTTGCTAGGAATTCTAAAAACAAAATGGAGATATCAAAATTTAATAATGTTACTTATGTTTTAATTATCCGAACTAAAAATAATTTGAATTATGAAACCAGCTAATCTTCACTATGAATGATTGTCTATAAGTCAGTATGGTACGTCTAAAGAAACACTCTAGAGGCCACAGTTCTTGGTCAAAATACTGCAAATGTACTATTGCCAGCATTATTATTTAAATGAAATTTAGTACAATTCACATTCAGCCGTGCCGTATTTCCTGCGACGTCTCATATTTTTAACCATATTTCAAGTATCACTCCTGGACAATAGCTGTTCAAATATTTTTCAAATTTGTTTACACACAAAACAAGTCGAAAGCGTTCATTTGCCAATGACGATTGAACGAAAGTCATACGCATGGCGGCTAGATGTTATAGCTCTCCACATGCCTAACTTACATGACGTAACACATGTGAATTACTGCAAATGTTGATAAAATGATAATAATAATAAAACATGATTTTTATTTTTTATATATAAACATGATTTTTGTTCCATTATTAAATAGCTTGTTTTTTCCAATTTACGATTTTACACAACACACACAGGAGGCCTAGCTTATTAAAGTCAAATTAAAATAAAGGTGGCAAACGATGATATACAGTTTCTAAGTTGCAAAATGTTTCGAGCTTCATTTTAATATACTTCACAACATTTTTATACTATCTTTATATAATTTTCACCCATATATGTCTTTAAAAAACAGATTTCCAAAACTTACCCCTAGCCATATAAAATTAAACATATCAACATCCCGACCGTCGAACTTACATAATGATACAAAAAACTCTTCGGAAATTTATCATTATACTTGGTCATAACAATGTATGATATTTGTTTATACCCAAAACAGATAATATATATATATATATATATATATATATATATATATATATGTATATGTATATGTATATATATATATATATATATATATATATATATATATATATATATATATATATATATATATATATATATATATATATATATATATATATATATATATATATATATATATATATATATATACATATATATATATATGCCTATAAAGAGTGCATACTTTATAAACATTTTACTAAAACCCATAAGTTAGAAAACTAGATAAACCAGTCATACTATGACCTGGCTCTCCTGATAAATTACACTGAAATTAATTTAGAAACACACACACATTCATCATTTATGCAGAACTAAACAATAAACAAATACTCTGCATTGTAAAGTAACAAAAATGCATAGACATATAAGCAAATGCACACGTACTCACGTGAAGATAAAAGGTCCGTTTTATAATGCTTACTGCATGCTTAAACACACAAGCTGTATTATTAAAAGACAATACAATACAATTCAACCGCGTCTGTGTATTGTACTCTACAAGTGCATACAAAAATTCCAGAGCTATTACGTAATCCAAACAAACTTGTGAATGGGGAGTATTTAGTCTTTCTATGTTAACACTTTAAGGCACACTATTTCACTGATCATTTTGAATAAAATTAAGAACACAACTTTCCCTGCTCGGATATTATTTATTTTTCTCAGCTTTCAACTAATGTTGGAAATTAGTTTTGTCTGGTTGTATTTATTTTTCTTTTATCAGCAGTGTACTGCGGACAGCCTGTGACTCTCGCTTTTGTAATAGCTATGAAGTTACAGATTTTCATACTGGCCATTTTAAAATAGATTGTCCTTGGTTTGGCATTGAATTCTAAATTCAACTTTATTTTGCTTTTATACCTTTTTCTAAACAAGTTATTTTAGATAATTGAAATAAAACTTATTAGAAGTACATTTTAGCATCTGGGATTATTTTTAAAGACGTTTCAAGAAAGCTATTCACCATCAACAAATGGCTCAACTTAAATTCATCTACAATGAGTAAAATGCAGATATGTGACGTCAGATTTTGTGTATAATGACAACAAAAGTGTGTAAAATCACAGATTAATCAAATTTGAAGCAATGACTGAAAGTTAAAATATCTGAAATAGGACAAGCTGACAAAAAAGTAAAATGAGGCGTTAGATGACGATCGGTTATTAACTTTATGAAACGACATTTAAAGAAAAATTTTTTTTTTTTATTTAACAACCTCTAGTTGCGTTATCTAGTATAATTTCTAATTCCACAAATTGTAAATGCTATAACTAGTTTATTCTTATCTTAAACAGAGATCACGAAATACTTCAAAGAAGTTAAGTAAAACTCAGTTGATGTTGACCTTTGTTGAAGTAACTTTTGCTTATGCAATAGTTGTCTTATGTAATATCTATGAAGTTATAGATTTTCATACTGGCCACTTTAAAATAGATTATCTTTGGTTTGGCATTGGATTCTAAATTGAAATATATTTTGCTTTTATTCCATTTTCTAAATGAGTCATTTTATATAACTGAAATATAACTTATCAGCCAGTGTAGTTAGCATATGTGGGTATTTCAGTTTTTTTTTATAAATTAATTATTACACATTGAAACTGATGTATTTAACATAAATATTACTCAGTCACGATTATATTGTTACAAAAAATTGTTGCAATGAATTTCTGTTATAATTTTTTCGAGTTGATTGCAATCCTTACTGACACTGAAAACAGAAAATTTAAATAAACAAAGAGATTATGTAAAGATGGGTTATAAATTTGATGGTTGACAGCCAATTGACATCTCTTACATTTTAAAGTAAAACTATAAAATAAACTTGGTACAGATGGCACTAAAAGTTGATATTTCAAAAAAAAGATTAGTATATTCATACAATACTATATACATATATATATAATATGAAATTTATATTACATTATACTGCTTTAAATCTAGGCTGTACTGTACAGACTTTTAAAGTATTCTATTATTTTTTCTCAGTATAGCAATATATATATATATATATATATATATATATACATATATATGTATATATATATATACATATATATATATATATATATATATATATATATATATATATATATATATATATATATATATATATATGTAATAATTAATATTTAAAAATTCATCTAATCTTTATATGATTCAAAGTATTTCTGGATGTATCTTAAAATTGATGTGATTAGCTTTAATTCGCATTGAAGTTGAGCAAAATTGATCAATTAGTTTAGAAGTAGTTGGTGTTTAAAATTTTTTGATTGATATAAACATCCAAATGTCATTTTTTATAAATATGAAACATTCAAAGTAGCTCAATTACCGTAGATTTATTTAAAGTTTCTTCTAAATTCTTTAAATAAATTTTCTAAGTTCTCATTTATTTTGAAGATGAGCAAAATTAGTCAACTGGTTTGGAAGTAGTTGATGGTTGAAATTTGTTGTTTAAAGAATCAAAATTCAGTGATTTTATGAGAAATCTACTTTTCATTCCGGCTGCCAGATGGTGTTTTCTTATTTTCGTGCTGAAAGATACAAATAATTTTTTAACTGTGGTTGTTATTAAAAGTATTTTTGCTTTTCGTAATAACAGAATAATTGCAAGCATGCTGTTATTGAATTTATTGTATTTATTGCAGTTAAACTGCACCTAATAATACCCAAAAATTATTACAAAAAAGATGACACCTACCAAGGATAAAAAAATTATTTTAGTAAAGAAATCAATTTAAATAATGATTTTAATACTGGATATGATTTTATAATGATTTCTTTACTAAACTAAATGTTTTCATTCATTTCAATTCGTTTTATAGTTTTCTTTTATTTAATATTTACTATTTTATATTTGTATTAATATATTAAATGTTTAAAGACAAAAGAAAAAATTAATTAAGCCTAAAAATTATAATGCATGCTGCTTATTTTGTAAGGGAAACATTTTATATCAAACCATACATACACAGGCCTTTATAACCATTGAAAAAAAATTTACTTTGAATTTCCTTTCACTTAAGTAAAGGAAATTAGTGAAAAATTCACTTTTGGTTAAGTATATTCCCACATTTTTACAGAACACGAACAAGGTTAGGTAAAATCTGAGGCTTTAGCCAAAACCCACACTGTTAACAACTATACTCAGTATTAATAAGATCATGCCATCCACACTGTTAACAACTGTACTCAGTATTAATAAGATCATGCCATCCACACTGTTAACAACTGTACTCAGTATTAATAACATCATGCCATCCACACTGTTAACAACTGTACCCAGTATTAATAACATCATGCCATCCACACTGTTAACAACTGTACTCAGTATTAATAACATCATGACATGCACACTGTTAACAACTGTACTCAGTACTAATAACATCATGCCATTTCTATTTTCAAATCTAACCTTATAAAGAGTCTTATAGAAGAAAACATCTCACCTGTACATAAAACGCTTCGCCCCTCGTAACGACAAACCCTCTTGTCTCCTTATCATCTATTTGTATTGCAAACAGCCCAGCTGATACAATGGACAGCAGTGCTGAAAAATAAATACGCATTAAACATACATATTTTTTCCGCAATAATTAGCTTCACCAAGCATTGTTTATGCAACAAATGATTCCTTCCCTCTCTGTCTAATACCTTTCCCGATATTAAACAGCGATTACTTCTAGAATGTGAAGTGAAAATATGTCATGTTATGAGCGCATACTATTGTCAAAAATCTCCAACACTATTGTGTTAAAGATTTGTGACAATTGTAAAGATTTACAATAAAATATATTTCAATTCTCGACTTTTTAACTCTTAAATATAAAAATTTAGTAAAATTTCATATAATTTTGTATAGTAATTACTCTTATAGAAAAAATAAATTAAGTTGTTATAAGCTAATACACCATATGTTCCTAATTTGATAAATTGATTATATTTATAGCTATTATATGGTATTTAATAGTTTTATTTTTTTAAAGGTCTTATTATACCGGCAAGCAATATTAAAAAGCATTTAGAGCATCCATTACCATTTCTCACCATTATAATCAAGAGCAATAGTGACGTGGCCAGACAACATCTCTTTATACCAATACATCTCTAACTTGAAAACCATTTTCATTTTATTACTATCGCTTGAGCCGTGAAAGAGAATACCATGGAATATAAAAGTCGGTCAAGAATGACATCCCCATTTTCGCCATTTATACATTCAAAAGTTACTGCATGTTGCAATGCAGTCCAACTGTATAACCCAATATGCTAAGTAATTACAATTAGCAGCAACTTATTTAGCAACATTTATATTCTTTAATATGCTGGATGTGCATAAGTTTTATGACCACACCAAGCTCATATTCGCTTAGTTTAATAGCATGTCTTTAAAATTAGGACCTTCACATTCTTTAGACATTTGTGAAAGTTTTTAAAGGTAACTTATTCATGGTAACTTGTCACCATTGTTTTGTTTTTATGATTTCTACTATAGAATAATATCTATAGTAATCTACTATTTTTAGGCTTGTAATTTAGATATGACATGTAATTAGTGTCCAAAGTCATTTATAAAACTAACTTTTCAGCGAATATCTTTCGAGCTCCTTTTTAGACTTCCCTGCAAATTAATTAGCATTATTAATGTATAAAAATCATAAAGAACAAGTCAATTGTTGTTTCGAAGTGTTATTAATATTTTTTGTGGAAAAGCGTGAAAGCACTGACATTCAAGGGATTTTTCTGTTGCATCGGAATCATTATATCATAAATAATTATAAACCCAATTTATTCAAAAGTATGCTCTTTTGGTTTTACTGAAGATTTACCATAAGTAGAGAATGGCAGATATGTCGATGATAAAGTAATGAGTATTACATCCCTAATTCACCCCAATACCAGTAGATTCTCATCTTCCTTAACTTATATATTAGTTTCCAAATACACGCACTGGTTATTAGACCTCTTGATTTATTTTCGAAATAAATTCAAATGTTGGTCACACTTCAATGTTATGTAGGCTTTGAATCCTTTTACCAGTTGCTTTCAAACATTTTGTTTTTGGCTAATTTTTTATAAAATATTCTTTTCCTATATGCAAACTGCATCACAATTTGAAAGCATCACCAAGCTTTCAATTATTAGGGGACGGTACAAATATTCAATTTAAATATATTTGTGAGATTTTATTTCCCAAATTTAAATTCCTATTGACCCGTAACTTCAGCACTTAGGACTTATTAAAAATATAACTCTCTAGTCCATGTAAAAATTTCAAAAAATCTATAATCTGAAAATATATTATGTTGAGCGTGTACTGACGAGAGGAAAAAAAAATATTGAATATTTACGAAGTTATAGGTAATATAACCGATCGTGCCGGAGTGCATATTGGTAAGTAACTAAAACTGGTTATTATACTGTACTAAAACTTTAAACGCGATTATCTCGAAACTGTTTTTTTAAAAACTGCTCGTGTTGTAACTCAAAAAGTTATTGACCGATTTGTCTGAAATTTTAAGAGGCTTTTCTCTACATTATCATCGGAAGGATAAACCTAAAATTTAATATATTATACGTTAATAAAATACTTTTTGGACTCAAAAATGTCGAAAAAATAGCTCAAAATTCTAACGTATTTCTCAAAGGCTTATTTTATATTGAATTTTTTTCTTTTTTAGTGTTATAGGTTTATCCTTCCCATCAGTATATTATAAAAGTAAAACAATTTAATTTTTTTGTTTCAGATCAATGGTTATTGTGTGATAAATGGACCTCGCGTCTGAAACGACAGATGAAAAATTATCCTGAACTGCCATTTTGGGTTAAATAAAGATATGTTAAAAATTTAAAACAATAAAATTATTTTGTCACCTTCAAAAACATTTTTAAAACATAACTGATTTTGAGGCGTTTACATAGACTTCCCCCTTAAGACTTATTTCGAAATTCTCTACTATTGCTTGCCTAAACTATTTGTTTCGTAAAAGGAAAAAGAGACACCTTATTCTGTTATCCAGTTATAGTTTAATTATAATTCTATTCAAATGACACGACAGTAATAATATTTTTTGTAACCTCAAAACTTCTCACGTCATAAAAACAGCAATTTAACAAAACTCTCCATATTTTCAATGTTACCGTTATCACCTTCACAATAAGCTGAGAAGCTGTTCTTTGTTACACTACATTATTTATTATCACATTAATTTACTTCCAAACGCATTTACTTTTGGAAATTATATTCAGTCAATTCTATAAACAAGAAGAAAAATCCATTTATCGCACTAAAAAGAAAATAAAAATTATATGTTTCTGGTATATTTCAAGCTGTATGCTATGTTGGTACGATTTAACCAGTTTTTAAATGCTTATAAAGAATTTGTATACATCTCTATAATCGTGACAGTGTTATTATTCTTTAGATGCTTTCACTTGAGCTAGTTGGCCACTAAATTGTATAAAAGTTTTTATTTTGTTTACGTCGGGCAGCATAAATCACATTTTTATTTTCTTTCACGTTCGCTAACTTTAAATTGAATACCCACTAACATGATGCACCAATTTTTAGTGCTGGCTCATTCTCTTAAAACAAATCACTATACATACTAAGTGTGATGAGAAAATATAAATTTCAGTACAAATTATGCCGGTGAATTATGCTACAACACTAGTGTATACTATTATAGAGTTGACTGGAATGCAATGGAAAAAAATGAGAATTCAGTATAGCCTAGCCATCACTAGGCTCTCAAATTTTAGTGTGCACAACATAATCCATCAGACTAGAGACAGAAATTATTTTTTTTGTTACACAATCAATCAGAAAGAATATCGCACAAATTGAATGGAAAAATAATTTCAATTCGTACGAGTGAATTTTTTACGTCTTTTTATTTACAGTGTCAACATAAGTATGTTAATGAAAGTAGACACGAATAGATGACACAAAATATATTCTTACATAACACTGAAAATTACAAAATAAATTTTTTTTTTAAATTAATAAGATTAGAAAATGACCCACTGAGTTGTCCTCATTGAACACAGACTACCACTTAAATTATTACTGACAGAGATTCAGTCCTTAACACGTTCATTACCAACCATGTGATATTGCATGTCTTGGCACTTTGAAAGAGTGGTCGATCACTCGATATCAATTGGTGAGTTCAGGTAAAATTCGAAAACCTGTATTTCACCAGTCACGTGCGCTCGATTATCTCTTTTGCCATAGGTCATTTAGGCAAAGCACAAGCTTAAAATAATTTGAGGCGACCCTGAGATGTTGGTTATTTTTACTGTTACTCAGGGCACCTATCGTTATGTGCTAGCTGATTTATTTAGATTTGTTTGTTATGCATTTTGCCTGATTCGAACTGTTTGTACATAACAATTCCTTGTTTACACAAGTCATAAATAAAACACAAGTCATAAATAATAAATTTCTTGTTTACACATAAAATAAATTACTAATCCAAGTACCAGTACATCCATTTGTACAAGAAAAGATGGATATAAAGGACTAGGATGTAACCGGATTATCCTAGCGATATACCTAGCGGGTTAAATTTTCATCTTCACCCTTGGCAATGAAAGAATTAAAAAGAATAGGAATTCTTAATACAGACCACGAGGAAATGATTTTTAATGCCTATTAAAATGGCTACTGAATTTGATCATGAAATACAAGTCATAAATATTTACCCGGTTGATTGAGCTTATAAATGGACAAAGTAACTTTAAAAAATTCCTATACTAGCAATACCAAACAAAATAAATATTAAAGACAAGTGGTCGTATCATTTAGATTTGAAAAGTTGCAACCAACAATAATAAAAACATTCAATAACTAGTACACTGACAATATAGTTGCAAATATAATTGCAGAAAGTCGTAGCCTATAGCAATTCTTAATAAAATATATATAAAACTCAATGTATTTCTGTGTATGTGGGTATATTATATTAAATATATGTTCTGTGTATATTATATTAAATATACAAATTTCATCATTATATACGAATTTCATCACATTGCACTCAAATTTGTCACATATATTCTCTATCCTCTAACAATAAATCTTAAGGTGTAACAATCCCTGCTCTACCCCTTAAAACCCACATGGGAAAATGAAAGTTCGAAAAAGACCTAGCGATGCTAGGCACTTTGTTAGTAATATATAAAAAATAAACACACTTGAAATAGAATTATTTTGGCTGAGATTGTAAAAATGATTGTACAAATAATTTCAAATCAAACCTTTATTTTTTTAGGAACTATAATAACTAAACAAATCCCTTTAAGGAGTTATTCCGATTAAAATTTTCTATTTCAATTTAAAAACTAAGAATTCAACCAGGAACATAATATTTTTTTTACCAATATTCATTTTTTTATCCCATTTATTCGTGAGGTCAACAATAATAATGTTTTTATCTAATTTGTGTGGACCCTTTCAAGCATCACCAATCTAGAATTTGTCATTTTTCAGAAGTGCTGAAACTTTTTTAGACTTTACTGGGCACCTCCAAATTTGCCACTCGAAACATACCACTAATAGAAATTTACAGAAAAGTAAATTAACATTTGACATTCGATCTAGATGCTATTCTGCCATATTGAATTGAATAGTATTATTTATTTTTTTGCATTACTTTATACTCGATCGACTTAAATGGTTCAAAAATAATACTCACCAGCCAGCAGTGCCAAAGCCAGTTTCAGCATGACAAGGTGGGTGTACTTCATCAGAACTCTGTCCTTTGAGGAGATCATGGCGAGCTGCACTACCGACAGAATGCAGAAAACGCCCAACACGCTCACCCCCACCGCTGCCACTACACCCGCTATGTAGACGGCCACTGGAAATTATAAACATATTTATTAAAAGAAGCCATGGATATTATCAGAAAAAAGTCGGTTACAAAAATGGTATAAAAAGAAAAGAAATGTTGCCAAAATGTATAAAAAAAATTTTATAAAAAGAAAAGAATTGTTTGAAAATTTTAATTGATAAAAAAATGAGAATTCTGTATGATTAAAAATTTTAATACACAATAATGTGCCAATATCTAAATATGTAATGACAAAATATGGTAGAAAAGTAATGTCACTTCAATATAATTGCGGTAACCCTTGTGAAATTATTGAACATTCGCAATATAACATGAGATTGATACATTGAAAAAAACTAAAGTAATCTTTAGTTTACCACAATTTTATGACATTGTTACCAACATCTTCTCGTATCTTCCAATCTCCTATACAGAGAACACATTTTATTAAAACTATGTAACATTGTTAAGACCATTATAAAGTAATAACATAAGTTTTTTTTCAAAATCTTCCATCAAGTTTTGTTTTCAAAATAGATGGGGCAACTATAATTTTGAATTAGTATTAAGGAAAAATCTATTCAAACTATTAAAAATTTCTTCCATATGTATACTTAGGGGAAAACCCTTAATTTTTAAATTTTTATCTGACTAAGACCACATGTTAGATTTCAGTAGTCACTTTATACAAGCAGTGCATAAATTAAGGTTACATAGTATTTATTACTCCATCCTCTGTCTGATTACCACAGAATGTGTGACGGTATAAAAAGCATAATTAATATTCCTTTGTGTGCCCACTAATATCCACATTGCATTTGCCTTCACGTCAATACATCACATTTATTTTTCAATGCAAACAGTAATAATTAAATAAAACAAAACCAAACAATGTATATATATATATATATGTATATTTTCAGTTTTATATATATGTATGTATATATGTATATCATGTATATATATATATATATATATATATATATATGTTTCAAATGCAATTCGGTAAGTGCAAGCTATACTTGCACAATAAGTGTTCTGTGCCATCAGACCCCACTTATTAATACTAATGCACTCTATGTACCGTGCGGCTCACAAACTTAGATAATTCAGTTGTGAGAAAATAAATAATTAAATATTAATTAACTGTGTTAAAATTTTTCAATTCTGGTAATTTTCGTTCAATTTATACCTTAATCGCAACTAAATGAAACTACGTGATATACTATTATTTCGATTTTATTTCAATTCTTTACCACGACCTAGGTTCGGTTGTATGACAACATCTTCAGGTGGGCTATTAGCAAAGATTCCCACCTGAAGATGTTGTCATACAACGAAACCTAGATCGTGGTAAAGAATTTATATAAAGTAGATATGTATTATATCCACATCACACAGTTTCATTTAGTTGTGAACAATGAATTTCTACAAAATTAATGCTAAATATATTCTATGCCTAATACTCGATGAAGTTTTTCAGATTTTTCTGAGCGATCCTTTTGGTGATAAGGGTGAAATAATTTTTAAACGTTTTTCCCAAAAAATTTTTAAACAAATTCATAAAAAAATATATAATATGTATTGTTGAATTTGTGCTTTAAGAAGTTTTCATTTGACACTTTACACGATTCACTTGAATTTTTTTAAATTCTCGGTTTACGCCCCTAAATTATGCCCAAAATGAAAATTGAACTTTTTATACTTCACATCTACAACTGGGCCACTATACTCTATTTCTGTGCAAAATTTCAACCAGCTTAAGCTCATTTTTACGTGAAATAGTTTCTATTTATAATTGATATACTATACTCTATCTCTGTGCTACATTTAAACTAGCTAAAGTTCATTTTTACGCCAAATAGTTTCTATTTATAATTGATCTACTATACTCTATCTCTGTGCTACATTTAAACTAGCTAAAGTTCATTTTTACGTCAAATAGTTTCTATTTATAATTGATCTACTATACTCTATCTCTGTGCTACATTTAAACTAGCCAAATCAAATAGTTTCTATTTATAATTGATCTACTTATACTCTATCTCTGTGCTACATTTAAACTAGCTATAGTTAATTTTTACATCAAATAGTTTCTATCTATAATTGGGTTACTATACTCTATCTCTGTGCTAAATTTCGATTTGCTAAAGTTAATTTTTACATAGAAGAGTTTCTGAGAAAATTGTTTGTAACGGACGAACACTGAAATTATTCCAGAAGTGTCCCCTTTTAGCAGTTTTGCCATGGAACATTAAAAAGAGTATAAAAAATATTTAACCAATGATATTTTTAACAAATCTTGATATAAACTGAACAATCTACATATGTATTGTGCAGCTTGCGCAGTCTAAGACAAGGGTTGAAAAAAGTTAACAGTTTCTAAAGCCAAATCAAGCAACATTCAATAATTATGGCATTGAAAGTTGCTGTATTTGTCTGTATGCCGTTGCGTTATGCCTTACTTGATTTGTACCAAATAACTATATATAAACCTTATGTTATTTTGGTTGTAGCACAGTTAGTGTTCACCTATAAAATCTGAACTAGGCTTGTGCGACCTAAAAAACTTGATGGCGCCAATGGGAAAAGTAGATTTTATAAATTTTTATTACCTACACTGTTTATACTCTAAAGGGTAATGAGATGTGTGAGTAGAGTAGGAAAACAAATTTTTTATTATATGTTAACAGAAAATTCCGTTTGGAATTGGTTGAATTTAACAAGATTTTGGGAAACAATCAATATTTCCTTCATACTTGTCTAGGCTTAGAACCAAAAAAGATAACTGACATTTCCATTAAAGATTTGTAGAACTGAATTGATATTTGCACAGCAACACCTAGTTGACTTCTTTATTGAAGTGAAAACTTCGTTAGGCACACCTGCGACTTTTCCTGAGCAGTGAACAAAACTGAGCCATTATGCTCAGGTCGGTGACACTGAGCCATTAGGTTCGGATTGGTGATGCTGATTCGGGTAAACCTTCAGCCTTGGTCAAGTGAACTACTTTTTTAGGTACACCAAGTACAATATTTTAAAATAAAAAGTGAATTATTCTTTAAGACACATCTGTGCACTTTTTGATAATATTGTATTTGAGTATAATTTAATATAATACGATTATGTTATTGTATTTTAAAATAATAATCACACATTGTTCCTGATTCCCCAAAGTAATATCCATCATATAACATCAATGTAATTATTATTACATACATATTTTGAAATTATAAGTTTTCACTTCGTATAGTTATAAGTATGTATCATATTGTGTATATAGATCGTACAGTCATAAGTACATATCATATTGTATATATAGACCGTATAGTCATAAGTACACACAAGAAAATTATTTTTATTTCGTTGTATTATTCATTAGTAATATTTTCGTTTATAAATATACTTAAAATATAGACACAATTAAATGAAACTATGTGATGTAGTATTATTTCTACTTTCTTTAATTTCTTTACCACGACCTAGGTTTCGTTGTATTACAACATCTTCAGGTGGGATATTAGACCTGAAGATGTTGTAATACAGAAATTAAAGAAAGTAGGAATAATACTACATCACATAGTTTCATTTAATTGTGAATAATGAATTTCTACAAAATTAACGCCAAATATATTCAATATTTAAAATATAGAATTAAATGCATCATTTCTCAAATATTTACCAAAATGAAATGACTTTAGGTGGAAACACTTTTTGAAATGACTTTAGGTGGAAACACTTAAACGACTAGGTGGATACACTGGTGGAAACATGATGAGAAGAGAAAAATAATAAAGTATCAAATCAGTTCTGTACCATGCATGTAAAGTTGAAATACGGTTTAGAGGACTTTTCTTTTTCTTAATTACTGATAGAAAAACTTTCTGCACAATAACTGTAATAATTTAAAAGTTCTTTTTAACAATTTATCAATTTGTATACTTTTGTCATAAGATGGACTTTTGACAAATCATTTTTTTTTTTATTTTGAACTGCTAAGCTATTTTTGTACGAAATTTTATCCCAGTGGAATAAGAAATTCAGTCTTCAACCGAAATCTACAAGTCCAGATCATCGTAATAGGCATATTTCTATTAATATTCTATAAATTTATCGAAAAATATAGGAAGAAACTGTAAAGAAAATTAAAAAGATTTTTAAACAGTTTTCCTAATACAAATATTTAAAATTCTTTACATTAGTTCATTAGTTTTACAAAATTCTCAAATAAAATGTATCTTCTCTTAACAATATTAGCTTATATACTAATGATATATTCCTGAAGTGATTGAAAGAGCAAACACATACTATGTTTTTTCAAAGAGCTTAGTTATTGGAAGCTTCCCTCTTTATGTTTCATGGCATAGATTAATTATAAAATGAAAAGCAGAATTTGCCTGTGCGTACCAAGAATTAAATTTCAAAATTCGTTAGAAATGAAAAACAACAAGATAGAGCAGAGCGCAAATGCTGGAAACTTGCCTGCTGGATATGCTAAAAGCATATTTTTGTATAGAATTTATTCTAAAATATTTTTGGGTTCATCTGCAATCAGTCGTAGACTATGAGCAAATTTGATAAATGCACTGTGTCATGTCGAGTGTGTCACCCAGCGGAGACAACTCCTCATCGTGATTGGCTAGATCTGGTCTATATTGGTCCCAGGATCACACACCGTTTCAGACGGGTGTCACGCCTGGTTCTTATCAACTGGGCTGCTAGAACATTAGGATGATTTGCTAGCCTCTTTTTGTAGGTTTCAGTATTGTACCGGATCTCCTCTTTTACTGTGTTAATATGCAGGTTCTTATGTATCTTGGCATTTGTGACAAGCCATGGAGCACTTGCTATTGATCTAAGGATAACATTCTGTAGTCGCTGTAATATATTTATGTTGGAGTCACAAGCGCTTCCCCACAGTTGAACACCATACGTCCAGCCTGGTCTCAGTATGTTTTTATAGATCAAAGTTCATTATCTACAGAGAGTTTAGAGTTTTTTCCCATTAACCAGTACAGGCTTTTATGGCGTATGTTGAGCGCATCTCTTTTACATTTTATGTGTCTCTTCCAGGTAAGTCGGCGGTCTAGGTGAATTCCAAGATATTGTACGCTGTTGTTATGCATTAAGGTATTATTCCCAAGAGTAACTGGTGGACAGTGACCACGTCTCAAGGTGAATGTTATGTGAGCCGATTTGTTGGCGCTGGCTTGTATTTTCCACTTGCCCAACCAGACGTTGATTTCGTTAAGACACCTTTGAAGTGTATCTGATGCAGCAACAGAATCTTTGTTTCGGGAAGAGATAGAGAGAATGTTTCTAAAATATAAGCTCATGAAAATTCATCCTACAATTATCTGATACTAGTAAGATTAAAAGATAAAAGCACAAAAGAAATCTTCAGTGGCTTATAATTAAGTGCTATTTCTATCGAGACAATGAAAAGAGACATGAAGAACAAGGTCTATCCATTTACTGAGATAACGTATACACAATCTCACACAAATAGATCTTGCAGTCGCAATTCTGTGATGTGACAAGCGACCTTCGTGGGCCACGAACGGTGAGTAGGTGGTAACCATTATTCAACCTGATGGACAACCGTTAGACATGCGATCCTGACATAAAAAATATATATTTAAACAGCAATATCTGGGGCATATTCCGCAAAAACAAATACAATTTCGTGTCTCCGAACAGGCTGTTGAAATAATGGGTTTAGTCAAAGAGAGGTTGTAGGTTATGTAAAATAGCAATTTATTACATTGTTGGCTGTATAATAGCTGAAGACAGCGCATGACGAAGTTAGTCGTTAGTGTGGGTTATTTTAGTTAGTTATTCTGATCTTTACGCATGTTAATTTTTTTACAGTTGTGAAAGTTAGACTTGCGCGAGAATTAATTTCAGATACATATGAATATAAATATTATGATTATATGGCAGTTATAAAAAGAATAAATAACTAAAATTACAAACGTTAAGATAGAAATAATATTAGGACAATCATTTTTTAGTTTTTATTTCCTTTTTCCTAACTTATTAAAAAACTGAAGAAAAGCTTAATATAAGCCGTTTAACATACAAACTTTGAAATAAAAGAGCGTGAAAAGAAAATAAGCCAATATTTAGTCACTCGTAACTCATCTACATTCATATCGCTATTATTATATAGGCAACACAATGATAATATAAACTTGTTTATGGAATACAAAACAACTGAAATATTAAAATATAAAACTTCCAGTATATCTTTAATACTAAGCTGAAGTACAAATAATCTTTAATTTATTGAAACCAGGGTTCAAAATTATCAGGATAAATATGCCTTGTGATAATTATCATGATAATTGTCAAATAAATATGTATTAACTGATCATTATTTGTCTAGTACAATCTATTAACTTTCACATTAGAAGCAAGTAGTTTGGTAATAAATTATGCACATTTAATACCAATGCAATGTTTTGTTTATTTTGGCCATGATTTCACAATTAAAACTTATAAGCAAAACTTTCAAACAAATAAAACTACATAGTAATTATGAGTGGAATATCAACTACATTCTCCTCAACTACATCAACTATTTGAGAATTGTCTGAATCTGAAGAATCCGTATTCAAAATAAAACTTATATATGATTCCAGATTCCAATAAAGAATGACAGTTGCAGCAGTAACCAATACATATGAAGAATGACAATTTGACAGATATGAAATATAACATGGGAAACCCCCCCCCCCCCCATATAAATGTTGAGTGACATGGGGACATATATGAAACACAACCCGGCATAAATGTTAAGTGGCATGATACACATAGACGCTTAATATTACTAACGATTACTAAGCAATTTAATAGTGACAAATTCAATACTTTTTATTATATTTATCAAGATAATATTTATATAATTGATATATTTAATTGATATAATTGATATATTTATATAATTGAATGAATATATTTATAATTATCAAAGATAATTATCGGTTAATATCGCTTCAGTAATTATCGGTTTGAACCCTGTTTTAAAATATGGAAAGCAATAGGCAGGTAAGATCCATTAAATTCACTAAAACTAACAAACTCTTAAGCTATAGTTTGAAACGGATAATAAATTCTTTACCGCCACTTTCATTTGAGAGTAGTGGTAACCAAGCCAGGCTAGGCAAGGGGACGTTACCGTATTGGTTGACAAGTGAACATGCCTCCTATTTGACTGGCAAGTTAACAATAATCAATTTAAAATTTAAACAACTTTATAAATATTTTTAACTGACTTGTTTGTCCTGGTGACAAGTTTAGTCACAACAAGTTACTTTAAGTCACAGTTTAGACATAATAGTATAATTATAACACCATTTCATCATTGTAAAGATTATGATATGGTGTAATATTAACGTAATAGCAATATAATATGTGACCATCATTTGCAACATAAGTTACAACTGATTTAAAGACAAATTTAATAGATGTGGTTGTCTGGAAAAGATTATCATGTATATTGACTATCTTAAATAAAAAACGAAGTTAATAAATTGTCATCATCTAGAGCCTAGTTAACTCTCAGCATCTTTATCACCTGAGGGGTTAGTAAATCTCAGCCGTACTCCTACCTGATCCCTTCATAAAGTAGAAGGGTATAGTAGCAACTGTATAGAAAATTTGGAGTTAAGACAAAAGCTATTATTAAAAGATACATTATTCACTCAACATTGTATCACAATTAAAATCTAAGCATAAGAATATAAAGTTCAAACAACATCTTCGTTAAAACAAAATTATTTTATTAATTTAAATATATTATCCATATATTTATTACATTCACATATTGATTTTATTTTCTTTTAATGAATGAAATATTTAGAATATAAACTGTACAGGTAGAAATTTTATCAACAACAGCAAATGAATAACTATTTATCAGTAAATTCACGTAATAATTTACTTCGAATGGTTATCGAAATTTTAGTAGTGTTAAGAAATAAAATTTTTTCTTGTAAATTTATTTTTTGCAAGCTAAGTATGAGTATAACTCATGTATTAAGGATTCCTTACCTCATTTAAAGAAAAATACTCTATTACAAGTCATCTCTAATACAGTTTAAATATTTAATAATCTATACATATAATAAAATTGTAACAGAGTGAATTCTGTACATGGACAATACTTTAAAAAGAGTAATTCATTTAGCGTGTAGAATGATAATAGAAGCCAGAAAAGCTGTTTTTAAAATTTTTGTCTGTCTATTATTTGTATGTTAATTTGTTCATCAATCACGCAAATTCTACTGAACGGATTTTGAAGAAATTTGGTACAATAATAGCTTATAAACTCGAGCAACATATAGGATACTTTTATCTTGATATTACGAATTAAAAAAGCTCTGAACTTGGTGAATATTACAATATTGGTACTACCAACACCATCTATTAGCGCTTTTAGTAATATTAATGATTATAATAATAATAGTTTCTACAGTTAAACCGTAATTTTACAGTCGTACACAAATAATACCTAATATAATTAAGACATATAAACGATGTCCGAGAATAGATGTCGGACAAAGAAAGACGCTATTTGTTGGCTATAAAGGAATAAATTGTCGTAAAATAAAACGTAAAACACCCCCATTTTCTAATTGAACCTAAAAAAATTACACATAACTCTTTTTAAAACACCTAACACTTGCCCGGAGTGCAGTGTTTACTCGCAGTGGCAATGTCTTCGCAGCTGTTCACAGGTTATTCCCCCAAGCGGTGCTGAACTATGTGCGCAAGTATCGTGTGTATGAAAAATATGATAAATAATTATTTTATTTTCAATTTTCTGAAAAAAAGTCATTTTTTCAATTTTATTTTACTATTTTTCAGTCAAAGAACAACATTTTTTTGTCCGACACTTATTCACGGACACTGTGTATATAACATGGGCTGACTTATATATTATTGTGAATAACTCAAAAACTACGACTTCATCGTATAGTTGATCTGCAACACTTACGTAGGCTTTTAAAAATTATTTTTTTTAATAATATTAAGTTCAGCTCATCAGTATTAGTTTAAAAAACAAAGAATAGGGGTATATATTTTTCTGGAATATTTTCCATTGTATCTCTGAATAGATTCTATCCTTATAAATAGCCCTTTTTTTTCCAGTTCATAATTTATCTCTCTAAAATTTCTATAAACATAGGTATTTTTGAATATTTGCTATTGACATATGTGCATGTTGATACGCTTTATTAATCTGCCAAATTTCAAGATTCTATGTCAAGTAGTTTCTGAGAAAATCAGCTTTGTTAGACAGAAAAACAGTCCTTATAAGGGTTCCGTTTTTACTCTTGCTGTATGGAACCCTAAAAAATATATAGAAGAAATTAGATTAAAAGTGTGCAACACCAGCTCGAGATACAGCTATACTTTGCGCCCGCTAGCCTACAATCAATCTAAAGAAGCGATTTGATGCTTATAAATAAATAAATAGTATTTGCTCTTATCTCATAATATTCAATAATGACAGCAATAGAAATGTATTGATATCTTCAATATCTTTTCACTCTGTGAAAATAAAAAATCATATCGTACAAAACTCTTAACAAGCATTTAGTACAATGCCTCTCCATAATATATACATGCTAATAGGTAAATTTTCTCATGGACTATTTGGAAACCTCCACTACGTTGCGAGTAGCAATACGATAATTGAACAAAGAGATACTTTCCAACATTCATAATACACTTTCGACGCCTCAACTGAGCTGCCATGAACAACGTTCGATGCTTACAAATAAACTAAACAAACGTCTTTGTCACATTGACACATATGGAAGCAACTTCATGGTTTGCTGAGAATTGGCTCACGTGGGAAATATAATATTTTGTAATTTCAGGCCATTATTTTTAAATTGTTTCTGAGCAAGATAATCTTTACAAGTATGAAAGATGTCTGTCTATTAAGAATAGAGTTTATCGAAAGAATCATATGCCATAAATGGCAAAGTAATTGTGACCGCAAACATTTTCAATAATACTCTACATTTAAGGTGTTTTATAATACGGAATTTACATAATGTGGAAAAACACCAACAGAAAACAACATATTTCTATTTTACATAAAGCTTGTAATAGTTTGATAACATTAAACTAGTCTACATTATCTCTCCTAAAAAACAGTTATTAAAACTAAAAATTATAAGGTTATAATTCTAATGTTTCTTTTTTTTCCTTAAAATTCTTTAGAAAACACAACACGTGTTGTGCTCTTTCAGTCCCTTCAGTGACGTATCAATGATATTATGTAACTTGATATTGTTAAGTGAAGATACAATTTGTTTGTGATTTTTGTTAAATTAATTACTTTAAAGAATTATAAACGTTTAACAGGGAAAACTGCTTGGTTAAAAGACACCTTTATAGATTTTTAATGGGTAATCACATCTACTATTAGGAAAGCCGAGGTTAGGGCTGAATGGAAAGAACTAATGAACGAAGACGGACTTTTCAAGACGTAAAAATCTTCACAAATTAAAAATACGACGTTAAAAAACCTGCTCGATAAAAAAAGAAAAAAAAACGACGTTAAAAAAGAAAAAAAAGACATTAAAAAACCTGCTCGATAAAAAAAGAAAATAATAAAAAAACCTGCTAGATAAGAAAATATTGTGTCCTCCCGAGTCCGTTGAACAACAATATGAATACAGCCCACATTTTATCTTCGGACACAAATTAAATAAATATTAATTATAAACCATCTCAACTAATATTCAATTAAATCCCAAGTCCTTCAAAAGCATGCCAGAAAAAAGAAAGGACAATCAATTGCCAAGTCGCATTGTATTAAATATTTGATGGTATTAAACATTTACATAAAATGCCAACAGGAAGTTTTTTTTTAACAATTTGGGCATATAAAAAATAATATAATTCATTTGTAGATTATTAACTAAAATCTCAATGCTGATTAATGATTGTTAAGTTGAATTTAAAAAAAAAATTTTGACTTCATAGTAAACAAATCTTAACCAACCTAAAAAAGCCTATAACTACAGGAATAACATTTTTGTTAAAAGTATAAGGAATTTTTTATTTGATTTAATTTACCTATTTTCCATGTAAATTTTTCTTATGAATGGACTCTATATGTCGACTAATTTAATCACACAAAACACATTTCCTAAAGTTGAAATTGTGTCACTATCTGCACTCAAATTCTTAAAAGCCATGTAAGCGTGATTAACTTCAAGCTATTGAAATCAGACCCGAAAAAATTATGCTAAATATTACATAGCAGAAGTTTTAAGAAAATAAATGTCGGCATTTTCTTAATAACTTTGTGGACTTGAAGAATTGTTAGTTTAATAACAGGAGAGAAAGGTGAAAAAGATTAAGAAAGCTGCCCTGACAACGCTGAAAGCCAATATTACAATCAAGACGTGTTTAATCAAATCTTCAGATTCAAGACATAGATTCAAGTAATATAATTTATCATAAACAAGGCCATAAAAAATACTGAATACTTTAATAAAAGCCCACAAACATTATTGAGCCACAAATGGCTAAATTACAAAAATCATTACTAAAGTGGTAAGTAGCCCTAATCCAATAAAACACTTTATATAGACATACCCACTCGCACTAAAATGCCCATGGAAAAAAGACGGAGTAGTCAAATTAAGAAAGCCTCCTGACAACTGAAAGCCATTATTAGACATGTTCAATTACAATCTTGAGAATAAAACACGTGTAGAAAAACTAAGTAAATATAATTTATCGTAACAAGGCCATAAAAAATTAAACACGTTAATAAAATCGCACAAACATTATTGAGCTACAAACAACTAAATTGAAAAAATCATTACCAAAGTGGTAGCCCTAATCCAATAAAACATTTTATGTAGGCATACCCACTCCCACTAAAACGCTCATTGACCCATATAGAATGCCAGACACACCCAGTTGCTGTTTTCCCAATAGGATCTAAATATAAACTTTCACAGAAATAAAAAGGTGCGGAACGATTACATTACTTATCACGCTAACCACCGTTATATAGGCTGTTTCTGGTTTCATTAATTAAATTTGATTTAATTATATGATAGCGGAATGTACTAATTAATTTATTGTTCAATGTTTGTCAGGTGAATAATTTAAAAGTGGATTACACATTTACACACAGACAGGGTTTGTCTACAAATTTCAAAACCTTAACACCAATGCCAACAAATACCAGTTGCTGCGTGCTGCTCATATATCTGCTGTCTCAATATAGCCACAACAATTAATGAGCAATGACCTAACAATGCAATATTTTGCTTAATCATTGTTTGCAACATGTTTATAATGAATTTATACTTCTAATTAAGAAGTGAATGTAACATTTATACCGTATATTTCATTTTCAAAATAAACAAGCAGCTGTATCCATAAACAGCCGAGTTGCTTTAAAATGCTTTAAAGCCTCTACTTCTTCAATTTTGACAACTTTTTGTAAATATCTCAAAAACGGCTAATCCTATGAAGAAAAAATAAGAGATTGTTTTTGTGAAAAAAACAATAATCTTTTGTTTTCACTTGAAATTTTGGCAATTGTCAAAACAATTACTCTGAAAATATTTATTTTGCAAAAACATTTTTCAATCAATATGAAAGGTCATTCTGATTGACAGAAAATACACACCTGCCCTCTCTCCCCCTGATTTTACATCCATTATAGGTACAAAACTTGGTTTTATACTTATAATAGATACACTAAAAATCCCAATCAACAAATATATGTACGATTTATTTGCAAAAAAACTTGATGATTGGATTAATGGGTGCATCCATTTACTGCTGTAATCCAACAGCACGAATATAAAAAAAACACAATTGAGACAATTTGCTTAGAGTTTGTATACTAGGGACGTTTGATAAAAGTAAACACAAGCATCGAATCTTTAAAACCATCTATTTTTAGCTCTGGATACTTACTTGGTTTGGAAACAAAAGTATTTGTATTGAAAAAAGCAATACTCAACTGTCGTATATTAACAGCGTAGCTGGCAAAATTCTCATGAATGATTCAAAAACCAGACAATATCTCTAATAAACAATTTTTTTGTTGAGTGGGATGATACTTACTTTGCGGTTTTAGCTTTTCGAACTCAATTATCATTATAACACCTGTTTCAAACGAATGTTTGTGTTCAAAAGCTGAAGCGACAACACTGCAGGCAAGAAGCAGATTTTTCGCCAAAATTAACATTTATTAAAAAAGAAAAATTAACATTTCTGGGTAAACTTAGCCAGTTTATTTAGCAGAATTTTTTGCATAGATTTTTTACACTGAATAAAAATGTTTTGATTAAAAGCAGTATTTTAATTAAATTGCATAGTTTGTGTATATTGCTTAATTAGATGTTACCTTTGAAACAATTAAATTAGCAAATACCTATTGTGACATCTCAGAGAGGCTTCATGAAAATATTTTCCGTTTACCACAAAACCTATATTTCAATGCTCATTCTTCTACACTGTATCCATAGTTCTGCCCATAGTAATATATGAATTTTTAAACAAATAGCTTTTACCTTTCTTTTGTACCTGTACATTTGGCGCTAAAGTGAAATTTGGCCTGCTTTGTGTCATTCCTCTAGCCTACATTGCTTCTAACATATATTGTCTGCCTTTAGTTACACATAGTTACAGAAATATTTCATTTGTGCCCCCATATTTTTTAGTAAGAATGAAAGGATATCAAATTGTGGTGAGCAATCAGGTGACTCAACAGACGGATAAAATAGAAAAGTAGAAAATTTCTATTAATTCAGTTTTAGATGTTAGTATTGATCTATATGCTAGTATAATCTATGATGCTATCTATAATATCTGATACTAATCTAGGATGCTAGTATAAAATCTTTCCATTTAACGCTTAATCCATATAGGAGAGCTAGTATAATCTCTGATACTAATCTAGGATGCTAGTATAAAATCTTTCCATTTAACGCTTAATCCATATAGGAGAGCTAGTATAATCTCTGATACTAATCTAGGATGCTAGTATCAAATCTTTCCATTTAACGCTTAATCCATATAGAAGAGCTAGTATAATCTCTGATACTAATCTAGGATGCTAGTATAAAATCTTTTCATTTAACGCTTAATCCATATAGGAGAGCTAGTATAATCTCTGATATTAATCTAGGATGCTAGTATAAAATCTTTCCATTTAACGCTTAATCCATATAGGAGAGCTAGTATAATCTCTGATACTAATCTAGGATGCTAGTATCAAATCTTTCCATTTAACGCTTAATCCATATAGAAGAGCTAGTATAATCTCTGATACTAATCTAGGATGCTAGTATAAAATCTTTCCATTTAACGCTTAATCCATATAGGAGACAGGTGAAAATGGATCCAGCATTACAGGAATAGAACATAATTTTCAAAGCTGGTATTTTTTATAAAATTAAAATACAAACAATTCAGCGATTGACAACTAGGAAAGGGCAAAAAATAAAGTAAAATTTGTGAACAAAATAGAAAATAAAAAAGCTACCATCGCAAATGCCCTTGTGTTATATTTTTAATATATCAAGCACTGTTAACAAAATATAAAAAACAGTACAAATCTAACAAAGTATATAAACAATTTTTAGGAACAACTATGAAAAATAATTAATACCTATTGCTTTTTTTAATGTGTAGACATTGCCTAAATTAATTAAAAATAAACTATTAATTGACATTGATAATTATTCTATTGTCAAAATGAATATTTTTCGCATTTTACGTGACTTCGACGTCAGACGTGCAAGTTTCTATATATTATATCTATGGATGGAGAATACATCGAAACACAATCTGCAATTTATTTCATCTTGTCATTCATCTATAATTTACATAGGTCTAACGCCATTTACAAAGGTCTAAAAATATAAAAAATGTTATTTACACAGGTATAAAACTGTAAAAACTACCAGATATTTAATACATCTTTTAGTTTTTACAATTATACTTGTGTAAACGACATTTTTTATAGTTTTTATATAAATATAAAACTGTGAAAAATGTCATTTACATAGGTTTAAAACTGTAGACTAAGAGTGTGTTGTAAATGTCATTAACATGGGTTTAAAACTGTAGCCAACAAGAGTGTGTATGTAAATGTCATTTACATAGGTCTAAAATTGTAAAAAAATGGCATTACTTAGGTCTACAATTGTAAAGACTGTAAGGGGGTGTATGTAAATGTCGATTACATAGGTCTAAAACTGTAAAGACTACAAAAATGTGATAGACAGAGACATGACAAAATTATAAGGGTTGTTTTAGCCATTTGGCTATGGAACCCTTAAAATAAATGAATCTTCTGAGTTGCATAAAATGAAACCTTAGCAATGTCAATTTTCCTGTCTTCAGTCAATGCACTTGTGTGACTTGTATCTCGCTTAGTCTAATTTCTTTAATAAAATAATCTGTCAATACAGATAGAACTCGATACACATTTAAGGCCATATAAAAATTTAAGGGTTTATATTACTTCCATTAAACTATATACAAATATAAATTTTTCACAACCTAAATATATTGAATATTATATCTTTCACGGGCGCAAAAACATGGAGCATATTTAAATATTATGTCGTCTGGAATCATCGCTTTAGTTTTCCTAGAACCCATGCGCAGGCTTCTAAAAATGCTGTCTTGATCATAATTTTAGATTCAGTAGTCTCGGAAATAGGCGAACATATTTTTCATTATATCTTTCTGAAATATTTCTAAGAAAAATACTTACGGCAGATGGACAGATGGATATGTGAGTAATTTTAAAGGGTTCCATTGTTCCTTTTAATCAGCGTAACCCTAAAAATCAGTTTTCATATCACTACTCGATTTATTATAACTTCATTGAGTCTGCACCTAATTCTCTGGATAGATAAACATTCCAACGATCCCGATAGCGCAGGAAAATTGAATCTCGTAAATTGTACATATAAATGCTTCAAAAATAAAAATTACCCAACTTTTAAAAGTGCATACAGTTTTTGCCCGAGTTCTTCTGGATGCTTTCTCGGTTGTACTGTATGCAAATGTTATTATTTAAAACCTCTTAAATATATGATAGTATACCTAATTGTCCTGTCTTCTATGTCAAGATAAAAGTTTTTTTCTGTTCCTATTTAGTCATTACTTTTCTTTTGTTATTGTTTAAAGCTTTGCTCCCTAATGTTAGGTCATGATTTTACCTAGATTACATTACTCCTCGATACCAGAGAACCATAAAAAACATCATACATAAACATTTTCATTACTTTGATACATAAACATATCAAACCGTGGATTCAAACTTTTAGTGAATTTGTTACACAACAGCAAAAGGGAATCTTAAGAAATTTAACAAATACCTCGCAAATCATCCTGTATATAAACCATTGGACAACTTGATTACACCTCAGTCAGATACAAGAGCAAGGTTCGTCTGCCGACATAAACAAACACTCTCAATATCGGTATCCCGGAAACATTAACACTGTACCGAGTCTGTTGGAAATAGTTTTATAATCTTACCAACGCAGGCATTTAACAGTGGTTATAAACTGTGCAGGTTTATTGATTCACTGATAGAACGGTTTGTGTTAACAACATGAAACGAATACAAAAAATTCCCTGTCTAAAACAAACTAGTACAAGATATCCTGTGACTCACTGCTTTTTTGGTAATGAATATATGAGTGGGATATATATTATGTGGTGAGTACATATTGTATATAGATTACCTTTGTATATTGGAGTCAGTTTTATTAAAATTCCTTAATCAAACTTTTCTTCCAAATCTGAGAACAAATTTCACACAATCTTCATAAATATTTGATACTCCTTATAACAACATTTTTCTATAGGAGAATAGCGTAGATTTACTATACAAAAAGCCCTATGTGAATAATTCTCATCAGCTGCTTTTTCATATATGCTGACTCTAATACAGATGAAATTAACTACTCAGTATTAATAATAGGTATTTTATATGTCGTCTGTTTGAGAAGAGTGCATGACAAAATGTTTTTCTGGAAACGTTTGAGGGGTTCATTCAAAGGTGAGCAGTTAGCAGAACCCTTCCCCTAAGACGCTTTATATCGATAGTTTCAGTTGTCGTTCAACCTTGGTCACAGAAGGACTTATTTCCCCACGAGTGCCTGGTAAACTTAATGTTACAAAATTATATTTCTTCGCCTGCATCCAAAAGAAACAAAACGTCATACAGAGCCATTGCTAAATACATGGAAAAATCTAAGGCATTTGTAAGTGGGTGGAACAATATTACAATATAATAGGTCATTGCTCTGAGCAAAAAAGTGATGGTAGTGATTTGAGGCAAATCCTCATTTATCATCCTATGACGAGCAAGTGATTTTGTATAAAAAGGGTCTAAATAGGACATGTGACACTATAAACAGAGTTTTATTAGCCCATGAAATCAAATTACAAAGTACAATGAGGAAACCTCTAATGCTTGAATGAGTATTTTTTGACTTGTTCAAAAAATACTCATTTGGCAGAAAATATATTTGAACACAGATTGGAACAACATAATTTTAAGAAGTTTTAGAACTTTTTGGACACCTTCTTTTACTGATAATAATTAGTCTATCCACATCAATGAACTAATACAACAAAGTGTTCAAAACCTGAAGGGGTACATTTATGACTGTTTCTTAAAGAAGGGATTTGGCACTTTGTAACACAGCTAACATGGTTGAAATTTCATAGAGCTTTATTACCATCTGCCTAACTATGTTTTACAAAGAAAAAAACCTGTCAAGCACGAGTGGAACTCACACTACGAAGGTTCCGTATACATTTAGGTATTTATAAAAATTTAATGATACATAATATTCCTATTAAACTATTTATAACATTATAATTTTTTTTGAACGAAAATATATTGCCTACTGTATCTTTCGCAGACGTATATTTACAAAAAAATATTTTTTTATGTGATGTAACCACAAATTAACGATTTTCGGATTTTTTCCTTTATTTGTGCTGTGAGACATTGCTTCTTGCCAAATTTCATGATTCTAGGTTAGTAAGAAGTATAGGTTTTGATTTATTTGCGATTATCAAAATATGCAGCATAAATGACCCAATTTTTAGGGTTTTTCTTGATTGCGCTGACTTAGTAGATTGATTTTTTTACAGCTCAAAGAGGTTATAGACCTAAGCATTTGATATTAATTTCAACTTGATACCTCCACATGTTCCTGAGAAAAAAGGTCTTGACCGACCCACATGCGGACAACGAAGTGACCTTATAAGGGTTCCTTTTTCCTTTTTAGGTACGGACTACTAAACAAACAAGGTACTGCAAAACGACAAATAGTCAAAAACTTCAGTGTGGCTTTATTACAGCATGGAACTATGACATACTAGGCTGACCTTGCAGTTGTTGTATGCAAATTCCATATAAAATATTTGGGTACTCATGACCATTAAAAGAAAAAATTTTGAAACACAAATTTAAAGGTTTGAATTAAATTGAGGTCTTTGTCCCCAGATTATGCTATATAATTAGTAGAAATATGCCTCAGAGATGCCAGGAAAAAATGTAAGTGGCTCGAAATTTAATAATGATAAAGTATTAAATTAGTAGAAATAATCCTGGGATGCCAGGCAAATATGGATGTGACTCGAAATTTAATAATGAAACATTATAAAAATAGTAGAAATAATCCTGAGATGCCAGGAAAATATGGAAGTGACTCGAAATTTAATAATGAAACATAATAAAATTAGTAGAAATAATCCTGAGATGCCAGGCAAATATGGAAGTAACTCAAAAATGTTATAATGAAACATTATGGTTTTTTTCATGTACTATGTGTATATTTTTTAACACCCAGTCCGAAATTGTTTTTGAGTTTTACCATACATGTTCTTGTCAAACAGACTTTTAACTATCCAAATAAGATGTGACATATAAAAAACTCAACCACGTGCATACAACTTTCACATAACATGGAGAATTCAAGAACTCAACACAATAAGATGAAATAAAGCCCAGGTAATTTTCGACAATTCCAAACACAAAAATACCAACACAAATAGTTAAAAACGGCAAGACACCATTTGTGTTTCATGTATACATATAAAATTTCAAAATATCAATAAAGACATTATGTTTTTTTTAATAATTATAACTACATATAACACTCTGGCATATAAAACTGTATCACTCAAGCTCCTTAATTAAAACAATTACAATTAAGATAGTCAGACTTTCTATCAGTGTTTCAAAAATATATTACATTAATATAAGAAAAACTAGAAACTTTATGGGACATGGATGACACATTCAAAAATATATTTGTCTCACTTAAATAAATATATTTGTCACACAAGACAAAATTATTGTTTTTTAAAGATCATAAATATTTTTGGTAACACCCACTAAAACTGGTCAAAAAAAGTAATAGCGGTCTTCTCCCTGAAATATGAAATTAAAATAAAATATATAAGGTGATACTCACACGATGGCTTGAATCTCGCGACTTCTTGACCACATTTTTCTCGGTTATACAGCAACTGCTTACAAATTCGCCAGGGACCAAAGTATCCCTGATCGTAACCAATATTTGCAGCTGAAAAAAATAAAATATGGAATTTTATGATAATTGTATAAAAATATTTAGTTAGATAATTCTTACATTATATAAATATTAATTACTTTTAATACATCAGTGTTATCAAGTATATAATACATTCATCAAACACCATGACCAGATGAATATAAATTATCATTTCATAATGTATGACAATGTCCACAGATTCTAGAATAACAGATAATTGAATTTAGATAATTTCTTATATATTTGTTTCTAAAATTTTATTGTCTAAAATTCTATATTAATATTTTAATTTTATTGTGTTTACTTTTTCTATTAGTTCAACACACTTGATACCAAAATTTTAGAGTTATACCAAAACTTTTGAGTTTTATAGCTACCAAGTTAGCCATATTTTCTCTTTAAAGCATATGATGCTTAAAGTCTTAAATTTTAACTAATTAACTAAAGTAAATAAATTTGTTTTTAAATATATACATTCTATTGTTTATTGTAAATTTTTTATTGCAAATGTTTGCCGTCCCAGGTTTCGCAGGAAAAAATAGTCATCCTGGAGATTTTGTAGATTTTCACGTTGTCTACAATACGTTCATACATTATTTTATTCTAGCTACAATGCTTTTAAAAGCATTGTAACTAATGTACAATTACAATGCTTTAAAGACTCCTTTCGCTTTAATTGTTATTGCTAATTACTCACAAATTCTAAGAAAATATCATATATTCTATGTAGATGGACTGCATCTTATAAAGCATTTGATGATGAAAGCTTCATGTCAATTGGATAAGTCATTTTTGTGTCAAATGTTAAAAAAATAAACTAAATACTCTTTATAAAATTAATACAATAATAAAAAAACTAGTACAACAATTGGCAATAAGCATAATAAACCCATTATTTTAAAATGTCGCTGTGTTCATTCCTATGTTTTTCAAAATGCTTTCAAAAAACTTTTCGAAATGCCAAAAAGCATTCAGTTAAGATTACTTTTGAATAATTGCAGTTCTTAATTCTCTCTACTAACACATTCATAATCTATTCCCAGATTTATAACAAAAATAAACACCAAAACTTTTGAATTAACGTTCATCGCAAAACTTCAATAAGGTACATCTCTTTCATGTTTCCGTTATCAAAGTTCCATATAGTGAAAAGAAAAAGCAAAATATCTTCTAATATCTTCGATATTATTAACAGTATTTACCATTGTGAACTTCTAAAATCAAATAGAAACTACCTCTAAGTAAAAGAACTTTTTACAATGGCATTGAACCCAAGTAATGTATGCATTTAAATACCTCACATTTGCGTGCTTTCTGTACTGATTTATAACCAAAGTATACTTCTTTACTTCATCCGGAATACAGAAGATCATAAAAAAAGAGTTTAGAACACAATATAGTAAGGTGAAATCTCCTGACGCTAGACAAGAGAATTTGACATATCACACAACTCAATTGCACCCAATTTAGATGCGAGATAGGAGATGCTTGCTACTTTGACCCAGTTATGGAGAGAAAGATTAAAGGTGAATTCGTTGTGTAATTTTAAATGTTAAACAGTATAGTCAATTTTTTCTAAACGGTGAGTGGTGCGACGGTCAACTATTATGTCATGCCTGTGTCGCGGGAGAAGAATTTTTCATCGTAGGAGGAATTATAATAAAGTTTAATTTTTCTTTAGAATTATAAAATTCTTAAACAATACAAAATAATTATTATTATTTATTTGTAAGATTAAAATAATATTAGAATTAAAGATTATATAATAGTCAATGTAAAGTGATGTACAATCACAATGTATCATATAGTATATAATAGTCAATGTCAAGTGATGTACAATCACAATCCAAGTAATACAATGTCCATTTTTGAACTTCAAAAATATAAAATTTTGCATTTTACACAAATAAACGTACTACAAGATTACAGTCACTATTGATGTAGCATGTTATTACTGTAATGAGCTATAGTTCACTTTCATATAAATTGTATCCCAAAAGAGTGATTGCTATATTTGTAAGATTAAAATAATATTAGAACTAAAGAATATAAAATAGTCAATGTAAACTAATGTACAATCACAATGCAAGTGATACAATGTCCATTTTTGAACTTCAAATATATAAAATTTTCCATTTTACACAAATAAACGTACTACAAGATTACAGTCACTATTGATTTAGCATGTTATTACTGTAATGAGCTATAGTTCACTTTCATATAAATTGTATCCCAAAAGAGTGATTGCTATATTTGTAAGATTAAAATAATATTAGAACTAAAGAATATAAAATAGTCAATGTAAACTAATGTACAATGACAATGCAAGTGATACAATGTCCATTTTTGAACTTCAAATATATAAAATTTTCCATTTTACACAAATAAACGTACTACAAGATTACAGTCACTATTGATTTAGCATGTTATTACTGTAATGAGCTATAGTTCACTTTCATATAAATTGTGTCCCAAAAGAGTGATTGCTATATTTGTAAGATTAAAATAATATTAGAACTAAAGAATATAAAATAGTCAATGTAAACTAATGTACAATCACAATGCAAGTGATACAATGTCCATTTTTGAACTTCAAATATATAAAATTTTCCATTTTACACAAATAAACGTACTACACGATTACAGTCACTATTGATTTAGCATGTTATTACTGTAATGAGCTATAGTTCACTTTCATATAAATTGTATCCCAAAAGAGTGATTGCTATATTTGTAAGATTAAAATAATATTAGAACTAAAGAATATAAAATAGTCAATGTAAACTAATGTACAATCACAATGCAAGTGATACAATGTCCATTTTTGAACTTCAAATATATAAAATTTTCCATTTTACACAAATAAACGTACTACAAGATTACAGTCACTATTGATTTAGCATGTTATTACTGTAATGAGCTATAGTTCACTTTCATATAAATTGTATCCCAAAAGAGTGATTGCTATATTTGTAAGATTAAAATAATATTAGAACTAAAGAATATAAAATAGTCAATGTAAACTAATGTACAATCACAATGCAAGTGATACAATGTCCATTTTTGAACTTCAAATATATAAAATTTTCCATTTTACACAAATAAACGTACTACAAGATTACAGTCACTATTGATTTAGCATGTTATTACTGTAATGAGCTATAGTTCACTTTCATATAAATTGTATCCCAAAAGAGTGATTGCTATATTTGTAAGATTAAAATAATATTAGAACTAAAGAATATAAAATAGTCAATGTAAACTAATGTACAATCACAATGCAAGTGATACAATGTCCATTTTTGAACTTCAAATATATAAAATTTTACATTTTACACAAATAAACGTACTACAAGATTACAGTCACTATTGATGTAGCATGTTATTACTGTAATGAGCTATAGTTCACTTTCATATAAATTGTGTCCCAAAAGAGTGATTGCTATATTTGTAAGATTAAAATAATATTAGAACTAAAGAATATAAAATAGTCAATGTAAACTAATGTACAATCACAATGCAAGTGATACAATGTCCATTTTTGAACTTCAAATATATAAAATTTTGCATTTTACACAAATAAACATACTAGAAGATTACAGTTACTATTGATGTAGCTTGTTATTACTGTAATGAGCTTTACTGTAATGTACTTTTCATGTAAATTGTGTCCCAAAAAAGTGATTGCTTAGCAGTGAGGCTATAAACCATCCATGCTGTGTACCACAAAAGTGGAGAGTTCACAAGATGCCCTATCAGCATAAGTTTGCAACATAACTCTTCACCATCACAATGAAAAATAACTTAAATATATTGACAAATGGTTAAAATATAACAAATGGTATAGGAAAACTTTATTAACTTATAACTATAATATAGGATAGTTTAAAAAAAATTAACCAATGAACAAATGAACAATTTAAGTTTTCAAACACGAGCAAAGAAAAAGAATAAAGCTTAATTCAGAAATTAAAAAAAATTTAAGCGAACCAATTGTCACAAAGAATTTCTGAATCCTAAATTATATACAAAAGGAAATAATGGGGAACATGATAAGATGACCGTAGAAAATCAAAATAATGAGACATAAACCAAGAAATGACGTTATAAGTTTATAAAAGCGGTCAAATACGAATTAGCCTTCCATTAATGGCTTGCCTTCATAATGGCCAGAGACATAAGGTGCTACAACAGCCGAAATCAAGGATTACTAGCATTATTATTTAGCTAGGAAGTTAAAAAATAAAAAATATATTACGGATAAAATATATAAAAGATACTTATAAAATTTACAAAAAAACTTAGTTTGTTTACTTAGTGATGTGACTACAAACTAAAAAAAATCCATACTCAAATTAGCATTCGCAGTAATTTTGGAAACTGAAACACTTCTAGAAATTGATTATATTTTAAATAAATTTCTATGAGTACTTACAAATAAACATAAGACAATCATATGATTATATGATGTACACATATGTAAAAACTAAATTATGTTTATAGGCATATTGGCCTTCAAAATATTTTAATCATATAGGTATTTAATAACATAAAATTTTGTCTTAGTTATTAATTAAAGGTGTCGTAACCTGTTTATAGACAATCTTACGTTATATTATCATTGATACAAATAAAGATGAAGCAGTTAGAGAAAATACAGAGGAATTTGGAAAAAAATTGTGATCAAAAATTTATTACAATTTTGTATGAAAAAGTAAAAAAGTTTAAAGAAAAATGAATCACAAAATAAACTTTAACTTTTCATTTATTTATGTACTTTCAATTATCACTGTAAGTAGGGCTACTTACAGAATGAGACGAAACATTGAACACATATTCGAGAAAAATAATCTTAAAATTACCTATTATTTGTGGAATGCAGACAGAAAAAGTTGCTATAATTTACACTCAGTCCCAAAAGAATTAGTAACATGGGCGTTTTCTAAATAAATGCGCATAAGTCGGTGTGCCGTGGACTGCATACTAAACAGTTATCACAAGCGGTAAATACAGAATGCAAAATTTAAATTAGCTGTAAAATGCCAGACAAATGCCAACATTAAAAGCAAAAATGTTTCATATGCTGTTTACATTTCAACAAAATATATCGAAATACAAACAGGACGGAATTTTATTTCATTCAGCGTTATCTCCGTTTTCTACTCTGATGGAATAAATCAATCTTAGCATGCTCTAATTAAAAAATTGTATATTGTGTAGTTTCGAATATTTTGAATCGGGAGCATGTAAGTTTTGAATCACAGGATAACATGGAGGAAAAGTTTGAGTCAGGGGAGTAAAAGCCAGAAAACTCAGAATTTGTTTCTTTATTTCGTAACAAAACTTAAGGATTAAAATCTAGGTTAACTTTTTTTCAATTGAATATACCCTAAGGGATACAAAATTCAATGTGTATATCAAGGGACATGAAACTCAATGTATAAAAACACATGTTCCACATCCTGTTTACATTTCAACAAAATACAAACAAGAGAGAATTATATTTCATGCAATGTTACCTCCATTTTCTACTCTAATGGAATAAATCAATTTTAGCGAGTGCTAATATAAAAAATTACTTTTATTACATAAAAACATTTAGGAGGAGAGTTTGCACATTGTATAGTTTTGGAAAATTTTCAGCGAGTCAGGAGCATGTAAATTTTGAATAAGGGGATAACGAAAAGGAAAATTTTGAGTCAGGGGCATGTAAGTTTTGAATTAGGAGATAACGAAAAGGAAAATTTTGAGTCAGGCACATGTAAGTTTTGAATTAGGGGATAACGAAAAGGAAAATTTTGAGTCAGGGGAGTAAAAGCCAACTAATCCATTGACAACCTTCACATATAAAAATCTTAGTGCCAAATCCCCAATATTCAACAGAGCAATAAATTATTAATAAGCCATTTAGGATACTTTTTGAAAAATTGTCAAGCAACAAACAATTCTTTATAACTTTGCAACCTTAATAAAAAATATGAAGGGCACACTTAGTACAAATGAACACACAGCGAACACACTGTGAATACGAACTAATATTCGTGTATGCCTTTCAAATTATATTGCAGGTCATTTACACTCGCAAAAGGCTCGACGATAACCTGCACTATGAAACACCTGCCAGACTCGATGCCACTTAAATGGCATTCAATCAGCAAACAATAGAATATATAAGACATTGATGCCAAAGGAGGAAAGCATTGTAAACAAAATTTGCCGGTAGTATGCACGTAAACTATTTATTTGTTTACAAGGAAGTCTTTCCTCTGCTGAATCATGCCTTACATTTAACGCATTTGGCTTGAATCATTTGATTTACCTCGATTGACATTGAGGGAAGAAATAGTTTTATCATTTGTCATAGTATTAATTTACGAAAAACAATTAAAAACTTACCTATGGTTTTAACTATCTATGTTTGAAATGAAACTTTTTTCTAGGTAGCAAAGTGCAAACCAGTTCATGTAGTAGCACATTACAAAAATGTTAAAATAATGCAGTTTCAATAGTATTTTTAAAATTCTTTACATAATAGTAGCAATTATAATTTTGTCATGTTTGTCTGACTATCTGCATCACTTTATGTCACACACTTTTAACTTGGTCTTTCCCAATCTTTTGTAATGAAATTTTGCAGGTAGCTATAGCCGTTTAGTTAATCCAAACACAGAAGTGAAGTGTAATTACAAAAAAAATATTTTATCATAACTTGATACGTGTTGAAAGTTGAGATAATTTTTTTCTTTCATCACCACATTCAATGATATCTCATTGAAAAGGTCATTTAAAATGTGATAACTTACGTTACAAATATTTTATTTATTCACATTATTCATTAAAAATAAAATATATGTCTTCCCAACTAAACATTCAAATATTTTAAACCTTTTGAAATGACAGCTTTTAGGAAGTACTTTTAACAAAAATTAATATGATTACGTTTCCTTAATAACAAGAATTATATCTCTGGTAGTCCATTATAATTCTTCACAAAAATTATAAAAAAAACCATGTATAATTATAATTTTGGGTAAAAGAATAAAAACAATATAGTAAAAAATAAATGAACCGTACATGTCTATATATTAATTCTAACACGTCCAAACTTCTACTGCTATGGAATCGTAACGTAATTTCCTTCTAACACTTACATGGCCAGTTTTTATCTGTATGATTGTATACATGGTGTTTCTACCTAGAAGGTCCAGTCAGCAATTAATTTGCCCTTACTTATTTTCTTATTCATTAAATATACTCCCATATTTTGTTCAATAAACATATTATGTGCAAATACAGTAAAATCACGCTAATATTGTATCGTCCCATGCAACCTCAATTGAATATATTTCATAATCATTCCTTGATTGCACAAAATATAAACAAGAATATAATAAAACTATAGATACAGCTGTTCGCTCTGCTGTTTTGATATTTTTTTTCCAATTACGATAGATTAGATTCTGTTAATTTATTAGCCTGATAAAATTAAGGAAATGTGACCAAACAATTCGTGTAGTTTTGAAAGTTGGTACAGCTATTTTTTGAGGTATCCAGATGAACATACTAAAAGTCCCCAAGGGGACTTTTCGTATGTTCATTTGGAGACCTCAGTGCCCGGCGGTGGGGGAGGGGGGAAAGGTTCCTTTTTTCAGTATTTTGCTTGTATCTCGGAAACTATTAATAATAATTTTACAATTACTTCTAGATTAATTATCTACATTACATTTTGTATAAATTACGTTATACAGATTTTTACTGTAGGATCAATATATTAGGAGATACAGAATATCTAATTTGATAAGAATAAAAAATAGAATTAGTTATGCAAATTTAAATTAAGAAAAATAACAAAAGAAAATTTTACAAAGGTATGCCGACTTATAAATCAAATTGTCTTTCATCATCGTCATCTTTTTCATCAACATCGATGGGGGCTCCAATAGTACATGCTCCTAGGCAGCACAGATAAGACTGCAATTAACACCCGCTTTACGACAAATGCATTTGCCAGAACAACCACTCCTGTATCAGGAGAAAATAGAACTCAACAACATGTTAGGATTAGGAGGATCCACGGCTGTGATTGGCTCTAGGTTTCCATCGACTCCTTGCTTCCAACCCCACATTTTAGGAGGCACGTGGTTCCCAAGCCATTTGTGTACTTGATGGAATACTCTATGAGCATAATATTTCAATGACCCTTTGGTAGGGGGAGAGAAGAAAGATCAGGTTTGGGCTTGGTATTTAAAAAAACCTGTGTATTGATGTCAGTTAAGCTTAGACTAAGTAGAGGGCGCACGGTATACTGCAAGAAACATCTTTTCTCCCGCTTCTACTATGGCGTCCGGAGTTGAATGACGGTAAAATGTGGTCCGTAATAACATGTTACATAATTTATGTACTGATCATATATATATATATATATATGTACTGATCATATATATATATATTTATGATCATATAATATGAGTAGCTATATTGCTATTTGGTACGGTGCAAAAGAGACCCACCATCGATAATCGTGACACTAGTCTTCAAATTGACACCTACAGTAAAAATGTATGTAATATAATTTATAGACAATTTAATGTACATAATTAATCTAGAAGTAATTGTAAAGATATTATTAATAGTTTTCAAGATACAAGCAAAAAACTGATAAAAATGGACCATTCTCCCCCTTCCTCCTTCGCCGGTTCGCCCCTCACCGTTGGCAACTATATTCACCTGGACACCTCAAGGAATAGCTGTACCAACTTTCAAAACTACACAAATTAGTTGGCCTGATTGACGATTTTTAAACTAATTTTCTTAGACTATATTGATATTTCAAATTTCACATTAAACATTTATACAGGTCTTGACAAATTTATGTAGGTATTACAGTTAACAGTACAAACTATCAATAAATTTACATAGAACAGTATAGACACACAACACGATCATCATAAAATTAATATAAATCTGTAGCAAAGTATTTTTTTTTGGTCTTAAGTAAATTTACTCAATGGTTACCTTAAACTACATTAGCTTTATCATATATTTTGTTAGGTTCTGTTTTACAATACCTTTATTTAAAGATACCTAATCATAGTGCCAAATTCAGTTCTCATCGATGACTTATTTAATTTAATATGCTATCTGCGTCTTGTCAGTGAGAAACTTGCAAATGTCTTAAACCAATTTAAAAAAAAATTCTATAGTGTTTGTATCATCGTTAGATGTTTCTTCTATAAACAATCTCACAGTGATCACTTGTGACTATAAACATTTTGTATTTATATATTTTAACCATATTGTAATTATATATTTTAATAATTTAGCAAGCATGAATTATTTCAGTGAAACTATTCAACTCACTTGTCTGCAATATTCATACTTCTTCAACGTTACATTGTAAGATATTTGTGACAATATTTGAAAAGGAATTCTTTTACTGATAAAGTTCTTTTAAATTACAGAATTGTTAAACTGAAAATGCCTCTTTAACATTTGATGTCCTTGAATGTTACACATGAACGTGAGAGCATTGTTTATGTCATCAATGTGGAGCACGTACTAAGATACTTTACTGCAAGCTGATGACAGCATGCTGACGCATTAAAATTTCCATAGTCACCATTACGACTGCAAACGTTACTATCTTGCAAATTTTATTACATAATATTTCACATTTTCTCTTTCCTATAACGGCTTGCATGTATATAATTTCATAAACTGCTCGTTATCTATTGGTAAAGTTTTGTGATGTGTGTGAGGTTGTAATAGATGCAAACTAATAAATTTTTTAACATAAATTTATGTAACTGTATCTGCATGTGATGTAATTCAGTTTGAAGCAAAAATATTTTCTATTTCTCAACTTATTACATTCGCTTAAATTTTTTTTTTCCTGAGATAGTGCAGTAGTGATACAATGCACATACATTAATTATTACATAAACATTACTTAACATTTCACAGCAATATGAAACACGCAATTGATCCTCTGTGCGATCATTTGCCATGTCGACTGAACATTTCAACTCATTCTTATAAAAATATTTGCAAATAAACAAAAAACAGAGCTTCTGTTCACTGCTGGACATAGACATCTTCCAATGTGTGTACCATTGGAAGTAATGCCCATAATAGTTACAGTTCCCAAGTGGAATCGGCAACGGGAAGCAGCACCACTGTTACCCACTGCTGGTCTGTGGCATTTTAGCTATGCGACTATAAACTTCGAATCTGGGAAACTGCAAAATGCCGCACCCTCAAAGGTGGTAAGCCTCTGATCAATCCAACACACATGATAGGTAATAAAAAAACCATATGAGAAGTATATTAAAAACATATTATTTCTTTATTGACTTCCGCAGTTCCCGTAATAATAGGTCACTTGAACTCCAGCTGTAGTAGTGAGTGTAGTAGTGCAACTGTAGTATTAAGTGTACAAGACTTCTATAGTTGCTGTAATAATAGGGCATTTGAATATACATGGTGTATGAATACATGTTTTAAAGGCTTAGTTATATTTGTGCAAAACTTCAAAACAATTTTTATTTTATTACTAAACTCTTTTGCAAAAAAAACGGGCACTTATAGGAATAAACCATATCATAGTTATTTTATTATTATTTGATTCATTTTATATGGCGTTATGATGAGAATATTGTTATTTATTATTGAGATATTGTTTTTACCTACTTCAGTCATTAAAAATGCGAATAAATAAAAAAAACGATGTAAAGTCCACAGACGAGCGTTTTCATACTGGTACATTAAAAATGGCTAATTTATTTTTGAATGTTTTTATTAATTTAACATAAAATTTGAAAATTTAGTAACGAGTATGGCCTCCTCTCGCTAAAATCAATGTGCTTAATCTGCTAAGCATGATTTCGACAACATTTTTTTATCATTTCCTGAGGAATACTTTCCCATTCAGCGACGATCACATTTTTAAGGGCCCGAATATTTTCTGGAGCTGTCGGGTGTTCCATCAGATTAAGGTCGGGACTTCTAGCTGGCCAGTCGAACCGACGAATTCCGGCCTCCTCCATATACGCATCAACGTCTCTAAAGCGGTGGGCGCGAGCGTTGTCGTCCATAAAAATGGACTCAGACTGCTGTTAATGCGGGTTGGACAGGAGGAATAAGAACCTCTGGTATGTACCTTTGCACATTAAGTGTGCCATTTTCAATCAAAACTAACTCGGTACGGTCATCTGAGTTAATAATAAGTACGGTCATCTGGCCAGCCCAAAACATTATGGAGCCTCCATCGTAAGGGGTGATTTCCCCTAAAGCACACTTCTGCGAAGCGTTCTCCAGGTCTTCATAAGACTCGCCGACGTTGATCCTCACCACTAATCGATATACGAGCTTCATCGAAGAATAAAACACTATTTCAGTCTTGTTGAGCCCATGACGAAAAATTTTGAGCGAATCTCAATCTGGCAACTCGATGCTCACGGAGCAATTTAAGGCGCCGAGCTGGGCGATAGCTACGTATATTGACGGCCTGAAGTCTCCTTCTGACTATCCTTAAGCTTACTCATGTACCTCTGACGTCCTCGAGGTTCTGTTTGAGATCCACATACGTAACTTGACAATTTTGTAGTGCTTGACTGACTATGAGGCGGTCATCTCGTGGCTCAGTGCACCGTTTTCTTCCAGAATCGGGCCTTCTACTGACGGAGTCCGTTTCTTGGTATCGTTGCCAAGTCCTCCTCAAAGTCCGTTGGACAGTGGAACGGCTCACATTATACTGCTGAGACACATAACATTGGCTACAGCCTTCTTCAAGCAGCACAATAATTTTACTAGCTCTTATCGTTTTTTCAACCATACTGAGAACAGCAAACAGAAGTGAACTAATGCAGCAAACAGCAGAAATTTAATTAAAATTTATTTGTTAAAATAAAAAACGTAACAAATGAAAAAGAACTTAATAAGAGATGGATTTCATATACCGCCAAAAAATATGTTTTTGTCAGTGAAATTGAATTTTCATTCAAAAATAATAAATTTCAAACGTTCGTTTATATGTGCCAGAATACACTATACCTGCCAGTAACAATTACAATTAATACAACCTGTTAATAAATAATATTTTGTTAATAATATGACAAAATCAAAACTGCCCGTTTTTTATGCAAAAGAGTTTATTATCTTCTGTGCTTCTAAGAAAATAAAAAATTATAATTATTAAAAATTCCTCATAATACCATTCTTACAATGAATTATGTATCAGTGTTTCTGTCCGCTATTCGCACACAAGCAACTCTATACTAATGTGAATATGGCCACCTTCGTTTTTGAAGAAACTGCACTCTGTCAACCCCTTTATATGCAAAAATTAACTTTGGTGCATTTAAAGAAAAATTTTAGTTCATTTCAGTTGCTTATAATCTGTCAAAGAGTACAGATGTGTTATTTCCTCGTATACTTTAAACGTATTGAGACCGCTCTCTGTTGATTGCAAAAGCAATAAAGATCGACAATCTACGCACACCAACTATATTGAGTCTTCAGAAAAGGCACTAAAATGGAGATTGAAATGGTATATAATAAATACCATTTCAATCTACATTTTTTAGTATATAATATATAATACAAAAATACTATATTTGAGTTTCCAAATACAATACTGAACACTAAAATGTAACAAGAGTTTATTTGTTTGTGTGTGCTATCTCTGGAACCAATATATCCAACATCAAAAATTATTTTTGTGTTAGAAAGCTCATAAGTTTGAGAAGATTATAAGCAAAATCATTGTGCTATAATTCATAGGATCAAAGCTGAAATAAAAAATGTAACAGAAGTCAGAGGACACTCTTAAACGGTACAAGAAAGAGAGACCTGCTTATTAATTGTTTGATCATCCGAAGTATACCTATAAAGATATACTCTATAGGTATACTCGGGATGATCAAACAAATAAGGGGTATATCGGCACATATATGGTTAAGGGTATAGACCCCTAACCATATATGTGCCGATATACCCCTAACCACGACGATCGATGGCATTTGGGGAATGAAGCGGAGATATTTAGTAACTACTGAGTGGAGATAGGACTATTATTACTTAAGATAAATCTACACGGATAAAACAGCAGAGTAGAGCTAGCATAATATAAATGGGAGATTAAATGTAAGTTCACAAGAAAAATTGTTATAACAACATAAACTTTTCCATAAAAAACACATACTTAATTATAATAAATTGTTTCCTTTCTTTCCAGTTATAATGTTTGACCCGATAGACTACAAATACAGCATTATGTTAAAAGAATTTTTAAGAAATGTTCAGTATGAATAAATCACTTTGAGAAATCACAATGTGACAGAATTTTTTTCAGATATTGTAAGTGACCTAAGAACGCATGCAACATGATGTGCATATAAAGAAAAATATAGATTCTAAGAAAGCATGTATTCATGTATATATGGGATATTTGTAATGAAGACAAGGCAATTACTTTGTCTTTTCTGAACCATTAAAGCACTAATAACATGTCTATGTAATATATGTGTATATCACTAAGTATCTACACACAACATTATAACTTCTACCTCTAATAATCACAAATTTTCAGTAAATAAATACTTAAAACCAGTAATGAAATGATACATTCAGATTATTGTTAAAATGTTTAGACGTCTTTATTAAAAAATTATTCACATTATACATTTAATTTTCACATTTTTTCATTACGTCTATTTTGACTGATTTTAAAGTGCAGATTGCAAGAGTAATAGAAAAGGATTTATATATTTGATAAAACTCAATCCAATTTGCTGACAAAAACTGGTTTAAACGAACATTTAAGCTTCATAAGCTTCCTCTCTCCATTGAATCTCTTATTAGAACATAAGTGCAACATTTTATGTGGAAATTAAAAGAATTATAGCACTTTAAACAGGGATCAGTAGAACAGTCCTTGTCAATTGTGTCAGCCGAGATTAAGCATCTAAATATTATATTGTTCTCCATTATTACAGGAATAACTACAGAAGAAATATTTGATAAAAGAAAGTGACCCTTTCTTTTATCAAATATTTCTTCTATCAGGAATTTCAACCAGTAAATGTTGTTAACAGATAATTAAAACTTGTGGTGTGTATGTTTAGTTGAAAGAAACTGTTCATAGACATATCTTATGTTCATGCTTTGAAAAATTCAAGTGACATTTAAAAAAAAACATAACTTATGAAAACAAAGCGGGAGATGGTGTGATAGCAAAAAATTTCATTCTCCTCTGATTCAACATGAAATTGAGCACTCGCAGATGGTTATTGCCCAATAAATATATACGACTTTATTGACCCTACTGATGGAATTAGAGAAAAACCTGAAAATATGTAACCTATGGACCTGAAAATATGTAGGTATTACATATTACTTGAAACTTTTATAACTTTTTTTTCAAAATCAATTTTCAAACTGGCATAAATAATGCATAATTCGAACCTAAATTCTCTGATATACAAAATCATTTTCCCAACATTTTTATAATTGCAATCACTAAAGTTAAGTGTAGCGGTTTTTATTTTCAATATTTAATTTCTTTTTACTGAAGCCCAAAAAGATGAAAAATCTGTGATATTTTTCTTCACAGCCACTTTGTCAACAATTTAAAAAAATTATCTAATTTAAGAAACCACTTATTTTATTTTTTCAGGAGAAGCAGTTTTAAGAAATCATATAAGTCATGAACCCACCCTTTACCGAAATGACCCTAACTCAACATACACAGCTGTTGTATTGATGTAGCAAGCTAACTTCTATGGGTACAGGACAAAGTAAAACAATTGTAATCAATGACGTTTTTTCGTATCTTATCCTGTTCATGAGATACACTATTTGAATATGTTAATGCAATGGTTAAGCGTCCTGCTATTCACACATACCAGGTGCCATGTGGCATTACTAAAACGTTATCCAAAAAGCTTATTTGACTTACAATAGTGACTAATACATACGATTATAATTTCACAGAAAGAAAAATCGATCATACTGTTAACTCAGCATTTTTGTCAAGTGTTTTATTCCATGGAGATTCTATTAAAAAGTTAAAAATAAAATATATTTTTAACCTATATATATAATAAAACTGTAGGAGAGTAAATTCTGTGTATTAAAAATATTTTATAGAGTGATTGATTTAGCGTATATAATGATAATATAAAAAACCTGTTTTTAGAATTGTCGTCTGTCAGTCTATTTGTCTGTCAATTTATTCTTCAATGACTTGGAAAAAAATCTATTGGAGGTAATGAAATTTGGCATAGCAATAATTTATACCTTCGAGCAACATTTAGGATATCTGGATATTACATCTTTTTATCTGCATATTACAGATTTTAAAGAAACCCTGACTTGGTGTATATTATGATATTGGTACTGCCAACACCAACGCAATGGTGTACATTAAGCGTTTTTAGTAAACTTTGTGATCATATAGTTCTTAGAGAATAAGAAATTTTTAAAAAATACCTAATAAATATTCTTATACTAAATTCAATACAACAAAGTAGCAGGTAAAATTAGTTAGAAAATAAATTACTTCTTTGTAATAAAGGCCCAAATTAAAAATATCATAGATTATTTTTTTATCATATTTTCAAAAGGAATCTAAAAAAAATTTAAGTATACCAATTAACCAATTCCTATACAACTTATAAACTATTGATCAATTTTAGGAAAAATTAAATGAAAAATAGTGTAATGTATGAAAAATAACACAACCAATGTGTAATTCCGTCAGACTTTATTGAGTTCCTCAAAATAATTTATAGAAACTCCTCATTTTAGGCTTTTAAAATGTGTAGACCGTTTCAGATTTATACCAGCATCATAATACAACATGCATAGTGAAATACTATTATAAAAAATATATATACAGTCAAAAGTTTAAATTAGAATTATGATATAAAATCTAGTATCATGATAACAAACAATGACTACTGGACAATGACGACAATTTAATTTAATAAGTTGCAAAAATCTAATTCAGCAAATAATTTTTGAGCAGTATAAAAATGTAGTGAGAGTTGACTTACTTCCTTGTGTCAGACACAATAATGAACAATTCAGTATGCATTTGCCAGAATGCACAATGGAAATTTCACACAATAATGTTAAACGAGGAATTTCGCTACGTTACTGATACACTAATTGAATTTACTTGTCATTCACAAAGATTGATTTTGAAAGTCACCATGGTTTAAAAATACAACTCTTAGCACATATTGTGTCAATTGAACATGATACAATATATATATATATATATATATATATATATATATATATATATATATATATATATACATATATATATATATATATATATATATATATATATATAACTTGTTGCTTGGGTCAAAAAATCTACATTATATAATAAAGGAGCATACAGTCACAAAATAAGGAATCGTGTGCATTGATAAATTTTGTATAAATTCACAAATAATTAAAAACAATTAAAAAGCAAAATTAATAATTTTGAAAAAATGATTTAATCATTTCTCAATTACAACGATTATATCTGTGGTGGGTTTTTTCAAAATTTTTAATTTTGCTTTTTATTTTATATTTTTTCAATCAAAACATTTACATTTGTCGTGGGCTTAATCAAAATTTTAATTTTCATTTTTATTATTAGTCTTAATAACTAAGCTTCTAAAAAAACATTTGTCAAAAGGCAAGCTTATGTGGCTCTTAGTAGAGTACGATCTTTATACAGCGTAGTAATAACTGATCTAAATCAAAGAAAACTCTTCAACAATCCACACAATAGCATAGCATTGAAAAAATTAGAGTGCTTGAGAAACATGTTACGTGGATCACACATCGACGAAGCCGAAGAAAGGCCACAAAATAGTTAATCTAGATAAATAAAATGTTTATTGCAGCGCCCCTGACGAGTTAACAACATAACACCTGACTAATAACCTTTGCCGTTAAATCACAAACATTTTACCGAAAACCATATCTAAATCGGTCCAACGGTTTTAGAGAAAAATGGGAGCATTAATTTGTAACAAAACGTTGCAACGCCCTCTGGTAAGCTAACACTATAACACCTATCTAAGAACCATCGCTGATTAGTCCCGAATATTTTGCAGAAAACCGTGTCTAAATCGGTCAAACTATTTTGGAAATAAACGGGAACATTCATTTACAACAAAATGTTGCAATGCCCCCTGGTAAGCTAACACCATAACACCTATCTAAGAACCATTGCCGATTAGTCCCGAATATTTTATAGAAAACCGTATCTAAATCGGTCAAACCATTTGGGAGATAAATGGGAACATTCGTTTTGAAAACCGCAAAATGTTTATTGCGGTGCCCCCTGGTGAGTAATCACTCTAACAACTATATAAGAACCATCGCCAATGAATCACAAACATTCTACAGAAAACCGTATCTAAACCATTTTGGAGATAAATGGTAACATTGGAATACACACACAAACAAACAACCTCTCACCCTAAACGCATATACCTTTTCCGTTCCGTCATGGGTAAAAATAATACTATTAGAGTAATGTAGCTTGTCTGTATGTTCGTAAGAGCCCAACTCAAGGTTGCACAATTTTTGATAAAATTTTCACCAATGTATAGATTATTTATTTAGATCGAAGCTCGACCCACTTCTGTGTCATAACTGCTTATGAAAATTAACAAAAGAAGATATGGTACATGATCTATGCAAAATTATATATTTTAAGAAATATTTAATATAATATAAACAGTATTTTACACAGAGAAATACATGTAATAAAGGAATAAAGACAAACATTATATACTGTAAAAAGTTCTCAAGAGAAAAAGAGATCAAGGTCTAAATTAGCTATATGCCTTAACTTTTGGAATTTTTGTCATCAGTATAGAAAACTAGAGAAACTACGAAAGAAAGGAAGAATAAGAAAACTAGAAAACTACGTTGTTCAATAACGTAGTTCACGCCAATACACACAAAGCTTGAGGTCCTAGAAAATAGCACTTCAACTAGTAAAATTGTACTAGTGAAATTTTGTCTTGAATTACATATAAGCAAGTCCACATCATAAAACAGTTTAATATTGAGTTATTGTGAACGAGAGTTATTATGAACGAGAGGTTCCTTTCCCATTTTCTAGATTTTATATTTGGCTTAACAAATATTTTTTGGAAATTAAACTGGATTTGTTTGTTTAACAATTTTTTCGCTCTTTTACATCCTTTTTTGCTCGGTTTTTTCTTTTCTTCTAAATATTTTGACACAAATTTATTTAGTAACAACATTTTAAATCAATAAAAATTTTAGAATTCCACATGGACAATCACAAGTAAAAGCTAGTTATTATGATGTACTGTTTTTTTTAATGAGTGATGTTGAAACCATGACTATAAATTTTGAAATGGCCAAAGCAATCTTGATGACATTTTCTTTTTAGTTTGAAGTCTTTATTAAAAAAGAATTTGGCATGATTTTGTCAAAATCTAGTCAGTAGTTTCAAAATTGAGACATAATTTATGAAAATGTGGCTTTAATGGATAAAAATGAAAAAATAAAAAGTAATGTACATTGTGGAATATTTTCGCATACATTTAATCATTGTTTTATCTTTATTGATCTTACATGAATTGTAATATATATTTTATTTTCTTATATTCACACAAAAGCTTAGTCCCAAAATTAAAAAAAATTAATATAAATGATTCATTAATAGTAATGAAAAAGAAATTATACATTAAATAATAATAAACCAATGCCGCTCTCAGTACATTAACTATATTCAATGTATCAACAAGTATATTACTTAATTTACATTTAAGTGAAACAAGTACTTAAATTACAACAATTTACAACAGGAAAAAGATCATAAAAATTTATGATAAAACTACAATAACTATTAGTAAACTATTGACAAGTTACAGATAGTTACGGTAAACAAAAGATAAGTACTCCGTAATAGTAATTAAACTAGAGAAATATTCATTATAGATTTTAATAGGGATAGCACAACTAAGATGGTGTTATTTAGATAAATAAAAAACCTGCCAAGCATGAATGAAACTCGCACTACAAGGGTTCTGTATATATTAAGGCATTTTGTAAACATTTAATGTTTATGTACCATTTAATGGTGCATTCATATTAAACCATTTACAAAATTTTTTAGAATGAAAATACATTGCCTATTATATCCTTCACATACGCATACTAAAAAAATATTTTTTTATGTGATATAACTACAAATTAACGATTTTTGGATTTTTTTCCTTTATTTGTGTTGTGGGTCCTTGCTTCTTGATAAATTTCATGATTCTAGGACAACGGGAAATATTCTATAGGTTTTAATTTATTTGCGTGTCAAAATATGCAGTATAAATGGTATTTTCTGATTGCGTTGATGTAGAAGTATGATTTTTTACTATCCAGTACTAGCACAATCTGAATATACCACTATACCAATACTAGCATAATCTAAACCTGCCTTTATTACGACATATATTGTCCAGAAAAACTGTGTCAACTAGCTTAGATTAGCACTATTCCCAAATGGATGATTTTCTTGAAAGTGAATTTCAATTAAAAATTGAAATTTTGTTAATTACATTAACAACAAATTGCCCCACCTGAAGATGTTGTAAATCAACGAAAGCTAGGTCATGGTAAAGAATTTAAATAAAGTAGAAATAATAGTACATGACGTAGTTACATTTAATTGTGAACACACAAAGGCTCTGTGCATTCTTTGATATTATTTACTTATACCATGACAAGATAAACAGTTTTAGAATATTTCTAAGTATTGGTGAATCATTCTCAAAATCAAGGCGACAAAGACAATAAATGGCACAATTACATATTATTTTCTTGCAAAAAGCTGGTTAGTATGTTTTTTTGCAATATTGCAATAAAGTTTTATTATTCTATTTAGGTTTTATAAAGTGTTTGCATTGTCGGACTCGTATAGCACTAATATTACAGTGCCGTGCCCTGCCCTCGAGGTACAAATACATGTAATATATAATACTTAATTTAAGGATGAAGAGATCGTTTGATATATATATGTATGTATATATATATTTATATATATATATACATATATATATATATATATATATTATATACATATATATATATATATATATATATATATATATATATATATATATATATATATACATATATATATATATATATATATATATATACATACATATATATATATATACATATATATATATATATATATACATATATATATATATACTATATATATATATACACATATATATATATACATATAGTTATATATATATATAGTATCTATAGTCAGATTTTTTCTCGCAAAAACAAGTCATAACATATGGTCATATTTATAATAAAATGAATAATGTGAAAAAATATGAAAGAAAAGTGGAAGTTTGTAAGTAAATATATTTTTTTCATTTTTCCTATGTAATGTATCTTAAATTTGAGATCAGACTTAAAGAAGTAAATGTAAGAATATGTTAATAAAATAGTTACAAATATTGAATATATTTGGCGTTAATTTTGTAGAAATTCATTATTCACAATTAAATGAGACTACATGATGTAGTATTATTTTTTACTTTCTTTAAGTTCTTTACCACGACCTAGGTTTCACTGTATTACAACATCTTCAGGTGGGCTATACAACATCTTCAGGTAGTTTGTAATACAAAGAAACCTAGGTCGTGGTAAAGAACTTAAAGAACGTAGAAATAATACTACATTACGTAGTTTCATGTCATTGTGAAAATAGTTACAGCCAAATACAAAATTTCATCAAAATCAAATATTTTTTTTAATTCCAATTTTTTTATTCTCTAGAATAGATTCCTTAAAAAACAAAATAAATACTCCAGATTTTCATTATGATATTCGTGAATCTATCAACCACCTCCTTAATACCATATCCTTGAGATACACAATTGAAAATAGTGACTGCATGAGGCGATTTTTTGGAAGTAGGCGGTTAACTTATCGTAAAATTACTATTTAATAATCAATACCTCAATATTATTAGAATAACAGAGTGCTTATTTGCAAATTTAATTAAAAACGCTAGTATTACCCAGTAAACTATAGTTTAGTACGTATGTATATCGTCTGCCTACGACTCTAACAATAAGGAACTGATTAACAGTCTCACGTTTACCCACATACCTAGTGTTTGTTATATACCACTGCACCGATAACCCACTAAACTATACCTACAAGACTCGTCACAAACTTAACACCACTCCGGTTAATGAAAACCATTTTACGACCCATTGTTTGAGGTTTGCAAACAAATATAGGTGAGGATTGGGACCCTAATACTTGTGTATGTGTGCGTATTTTGTTTAGGGCGCAAAAGCTTAGTAAATTACCTAATAATGTAAGTGTAAGTTGCTATCTATAATCAAGTTAGGTTTGACCACCATAGATAAAAAAAGATCCAGTGCTCAAATACTCAATATTGCCATGGTCATATGGCTGAGGTAAAGAAAAGTCCGAAAGATACAAAAGGACAGGAAAATGTAATAATTGGAAATGTGAGTCTAAGTTGCTATCTATGATTAGATTAGATTTGACCACATTTAGATAAAAAAGATTTAGTAATCAAATACTCAATATTACTATTGTTATATGACTGAGGTAAAGAAAAGTCAGAAAGATATGAGAGTGCGGAAAAATTTAATAATTGGAAGTGCGATCTACAACCTCAGAAAATTTCAATTTATATTTTTATCCTTCATAATAATTATGAAGTCAAAACATTTAACTGTTGACTTGTCCAACATTTTCTGTGTCTCATAATCAATGAGGTAATTGATGTAAAGGTATGAAATATGGATCAGTTGTAGGGAAACCAAATAACTAGGAAATAATAGCTTGATTATTAAGGTTAAATTTTTTCAAAATTTAAAAAAGGACATGAAAAAGTAAATATTTTTAGTGAAAAAAAAACAGCTCTATGTAAAGATAACTACATTAATTTGGTTTTGAAAGAAATGTAAATTTTTTAAATTCCAGTATGTGAGAGGAATTTATTTTTACCCAACATTGGAACTCCACAGCAATTATAGTGTTGGAGCTTGTCTTGTTTTTATTTATGTATCTTTATGTCTACGGTTTTTTTAATAAAATTTAATAATTTAATACTTTATTTCAACAACTCAACTGACACTCGATATATGAAAACTTGACAAAATTAAAAAGGTGCCACAAATCCAATTTGTAGACAGCAAAAAGCTGTAACATTGGAAAAAAAATTGTCTTCGTCATGTAAATTGAAAATATTTAAATAATCTTCAAAAAACCTACTATGTGTAAAATTAAATATAAAGGAAATAGACAATGCTAATTTAATGGAGATAAAATTTGAATTATTTTCAGAACTTAGTTCCTGTTACCAATTCTTTTGAGTAGGAGTCATGTCTAATAGGGGAAGTGGCAACAGAACTCTACCCCTGCTATCAATTTAAAATGGCGATAAGTGATTTTTTTTAGTTTTCTATCTCGAGCTAGATATTTTCTAATTCCAGTGATGTGTGCCAGTGAAGTTGTAAAAAGATTATTATGCTCCCCCATCTCCTTCAACAATTTTGGCAATTATTGTTTAATCAAAATGTAATTCTCATGAGAATTTTAAATATGTATGGAAACTCAGCATACGCTTTAATATTACGTGCTAAGACTACAGTATAAAAAAAACTACAGTAGTTTGGTTTTTTCCTTCTAAGGAATATAAATTATTTAGCATAATTAACACAAATGTGTTAACGTATGTATGTGCAATAATTAGATAAACAAGTTTGTTATTTTGACTTTGTCATTAGTTTTCTTGGACAACATTGTCAACATTTTCTAGTTTTAGACCGTATTTTTCCTGACAATTACATTAGGAAATTCATGTGTTTTGAGTCTATGTAATTACTGTAAATGCATATTTTTAACTTTTTCATTATGTAGGTTTACTAAGCCTTTCCTTTAGACGCTTACAAGCCTCAAGTAACTAACTACATTTAATATATACAATACAATTGCAACATAATATAACTAAGTTTATATGTTACATTGAAATCAAATTTACACAGTAACATCCACAATCAAGCCTATGGCTGAGAAATATCATCTCTTCTTGTGCAAGTGAATATTTTGAGTATCTTGTAAAAATTTTGCACTATATTTAGAAACAGGATAGTCAGCAAATTAGGTTTGGTGATAAGTTTAAATTTTCCACTTGAATATGTAAGGTAAAAAGTAAATTTGATGTTTAAATTTTTTGTTTTTACAAATGTTTATTTGGCTTTATATTTTATCTATAAAATGAACACTAGGAGAAGTGGTATAAGGTAAGGAAATACTACATTATGAAAGAAGTTTTATGAGTAAGATTGTAATATTATTTTATATTATGTGTTTTCAGCAGACACTGGATTAATTAGTACTATTTAAAGGTAGGGCGTAATTAAACCAACTGATTTTATCAAATTTTACTTAGCTTATAATACCAAATCCTAAATGTAGAGTTCTATAATTGTTAATGCTATGCTATACTTACAGTATTAAATAAAATTAAAGTTAAATTATACCTACATTATTTACCTATGATATAAAAAATGGTTATTCAGTAAATGGCCGCCAATTTAAATAGTGAAGAAATTGTCCAGTATTTGGCAATAATTGTCATATTTTATTTAGTATTTTAATACTATAGTGTAGAAATAACAGGCCATCTAGTAATTACCATTAAGACCGATAGCTTAATGTAACACTGATAAATAAAAAAATGTAAGAGAGAAATATTACAGCATTGTTTAAAGAAATCTCAGTTCATTAACTGGAAAAGTTTAATAAGCAGTTACGAGTGATTAGTGCACTGTTATCATTAAAGTGCATTAACCCTAACGATTAGACGTCCCAGACATGGTAATGACATAGTTTTAATCATCCATGACTCATTAAAATTAAATCTGTCTGCGTCAAAAGGATTTAGCCTTTGAAAACGGCGACGGTCGTTTAATTTGAGACTTTCATTTCCAGTCAACCAAAACGTCAATGCCTAACCACGAACAAAACACTTTTTTTAAAAAAATAAATCTGTAAAACCAAACTGAGGACAAATAACAGGATTTCAATCATGCTTCATTTACTAGGTTTCCTTCATAAGATCCTCATTCAGTGTATTGTCAATGAGTGAATTAAATTATTTCTGTAGTTTTAGCGCGTAATCATGTAATTATAATACAGTGCCATAAAATGAAAAGCATTGTTCTGGCACAGAAAAAAATTTTTGATGGGTCAACCTCTCCGGTGAAAAATTTTTGATGGGTCAACCTCAATGGTTATTCCAATTTCACCAAAATAAATAAATCATTCTTATTACCATTTTGGTTCGGTAGTTCAGATCTGAGTGCAAGGGTTTTATTATGCGTCTCTTAATTAACCAGTTTCTTTCCCTTATACCAAAATTCCAGTTTGCAGCGACAAATGCCCTAATAAGTATTAAACAAATATGCCTATCGTAATATTTAAAAAAAACACAAGAAGTTGGGCCTGTCACAACTTGGTTTATCATTAGAATTCCCCTTTCATATATAATTTATTGTCTTTGAAGTTCAGTTTCTTCAAAATTAAGAAAGAATCTGAACTTTTGTTTCAACTTCTTCGTTAAAAATGTAATATTGTTATGAACTATGCCACTTGATGCTGATTGTAACTATTGGACCTAGTTAACAGAATAAGTCTTTTTGTGAGTAGAACACAATAAGTCTTTTACCTGTCCCCTTTCCATAATATTTATTTTAAAAAAGGAACATTGTGTACATCAACTAGTAACTCGGTATGTTTTATAAATTTGACCAATAGAAGTGGGGTAAGAAGAAAATTACCATATTCATTAACAAGCTGAGATACATACCGTAAATAGCTTTTTTTTGTACTACTTTTAGTACTTTTCTTTAGTGTCTTATGTTCTTTAATAATTCAAATGGCCTATTACTGCCATATGTATAATGGAGTAGGAGAAAAAGAAATTATTTTAAAATATATCGCGCATCTTCGGAAGTGATAAATTTTCAGGTTGCGACTAAAAATAAGAAAAATCATTTAAAAAATTGTTTAGTCTACTTCACTGATAGCAGGATTAAATGACAAGACAAAATATATTTTTCCAAACAGGATTCCATATTCTTATGAGAGAGCCTTTCTTAATAGACATTTAGATATGCATCTAAAATGTTAAATTGATCTTTATATAAGATATTTTAATACTGCAATATGTACTTGCGGAATTTAGAAACAGATATTTTTCTTCTATCAATCCAAAATGATGATTTCTACGTTACATTTTCTATGCTACCTTGCTTGCTGTTTCACATGTCTTTCCTGATAGTGCCGACATTGAACACGATGATGAAAATCCTCATGTGCATTTATTCAAATTCTTCATAAAATTTTAGATTCTGATGGATAATTTTAGACTGGAGCCAGATGCATTGGAGTATAAAAAAAATAATATAACAGACTTAAAATTTAAAAATACTAACTATAATGGTAATGTAAGTAAAGGACGTAAATAACAATACTAAGAAGATATTAGTAAATTTGAGGAAAAATAGATTTTTCTAGTCAAAAATCTATTTTTCCCCAAATGTCATGGAGCTTTACTATACCATACATAGAAAGGCATATAGAGCGACATTTTAATAATGCCCTCAAACTTTTATTATTGGGTGTTAAAGGAAAAACTGCACTTTTAACAAAACCATATCAGAAATGAAAATTTTGACTCAGAAAAATAGAACATTTTTGCACATAACAGACATTAATCAACTAATGCGCCTGAGATATGCTTTTAATTTTTTAGATCGTCTAACTTAATATGTGAAATCTTAATGAAAATACTACGCTGCTTATTATTCAAATTGCAACACAAAAGGCACTGATGGTCTCAGCATAGCGTTGTGAAAATAGAAGAAAATATATAATAAAATGGATTCTTTTCCTATACTTACGGTTGTAGAAATATCCCCAGAACGGCAGACCAACGGCGATTGCTCCTACAACGAAACAAACAAAGCCGATGCACACCACACACACAGAAAACAAGGCTTTCTTATTAGCCATTGCTGCATCTCGACTGTTAATTAGTGCGATTATCAGATGGGATATTTATTTATTTTATTTTATTTCAATTTGCGTTATCAGTCCATTAGAAATGCCAACATTATCGTTTCGTTTTGTCGTTCGTTTCGATCACATCAAACTGGCTTTGAAACAGAGCAAAAGTTTGTTATTTTCACTTTATTTTATTGCACATATTAAGATATTTCATTAATATTATTTTTTTTATTAAACCTTTAACACGAATCATAAAAACTATTAATACAAATTTAATTGTAACCTTAAATTTTAAAAACAATTCAAATAAACAAGGCATGTACAACTATAGTATAAATACATTTGGTTGGGGGGGGATAGGAGTTAAATATAATATTGAGTTACGTTTTTTTTTGTTTTGTTTTCAATAGTGAAATCCTCTGGTTTCGTAAGTTTTAAAGATTTCGTAAACTACAACAAAAGGCTTTAACATAAAAGAGATCGGTGTTATTTTCATAATAAAAGAATACCTGGATCCATTACAATGGGCGGTCGCTTATTTATAACAATGGAAAGAAAGATGACCTGCATTAGTGCACATTGATTTCCCACAGTTGTACATTTTCATTGTAACACAGTTACAGTTTTCCGTATCGATTATCAAAACCTTTGACTTAACTACGCCCGATTAGTAAAGAATTATCTAATAATTATGAATGAATTGTTTTTGTAACACAATTTCTAATTCCGAACAAGAAAAAAATTTATATATTACAAACCAGATATTCACAATGTTTATAAATAAAACAATTTAAAGATCACTATTAAAACTGAGGCACTACATAAAATATATTAATATTTAACGATAACACTAATTTCAGTTATAAACAATTTATTTAATAATTTATATTGGAGACAAATAAAACGCTACAACTTCTTTTTGTCGACGTAAATCTTTTGAATACAAAACTCATGACACGGGCAACGAACATGTCAATACACTCCTAATAACAACGGTGGAAAATAGCACCATCTCTTTTTTTCACACAGGTTATCGTTTGACAGATAAACGCACCTGTTCACACGTGCAGTACTCTCGATTCACACGTAAAATTTGAAGAGGCGACACACCTACAAAAATTATTTTGCTTGTACGCCCGTTTTTGGATAATTGAATCATTAAAAGAGTTTATACAATTTCAATAAATATGAACTTCTTTAATAAAAAAACGAGATAAATAATGTAGTATCTGTAAAATTTTTATAACATTTGAAGGCACACGAATTCTCCAGTTAGATTCTAACTACAGTTATCCACCGCTACTACCAGTATGAAACTGGTTATTGTAGGGTTTCACTTTCTAATAGGAATGCGGTAATACGTTTTATCTAACTAAAGATAGGTGGAGTTGCTACTCGCTTTGTTAACAAGTAAAAAGATAGTTTCTGTTAAGTTTCGTACGATGTCGCTTGCTTCTGTACGTTAGGAATTATTTATCATTCCTTGCACACACAATCATTAATTAAACAAGTTGTATTTTTCTCACTGGCATAACAAATACTAAACTTTGTATTTGAACAAACTACATACTGTAAAGAACATTTTTTTGTCTACGTTGAGTATCTGTGAAGCAAAATTATTAATTTTTATATAATAAATCTATCAAAACCATAAACATGTCATGGTTTTGATATATTTTCATAAAAAAATGTTTTATGATTTTTACATCGGTCGCATTTTTTTTTAAACTTTTTTAAGATCCATAATACTCTTTCTAAAGTTTAGTGTAAAAATTATGGGAAATTAAATGTACTGATAATATTATTCTGAACTACGTCAAAAATGCTTGTAATATTTGACCCATTACTTCTTATTAATTATTAATATTACAAAAATTTATCATTGTTTGATATCATAATATGATAATAAATTATATTATGATGTGTGAACGTCTGATCAATAGTTTACGAAATAATTTGAAGAAACTAGTTTTTGTAAAATTTAACAGACTAAACTCATAAAAGTTATAAAGGTGATTTTAAGAAAAAAATTAAGAATTTAATACTACTCAAAAAATGGCTGAATATTTTTTTTTTCATAGTACCGACGCTTTACAAGATATTTTACTTTAAAATTTTTGGTAAATTGCGGATTTCGCATAAACTTTTAGGTCATACCAAAATGATAAATTACTCAGGACGTCCTGAGAATATTATAAAAAAATTATATTAAAAAACTTTACTTAAAATAAATTTGCAAAAAAAGTAAAATTTGCTGGTCTATATGTAAGACATATAACGTATTTGATATTTTTACGTAGATACACAAACGTAGAGCAAAACATGTAATTGCATAGTTTCTGTTTTTATCTTGTATATGAGTTATGCAGGCTCTATTTTTTTACCTCTCTACTTTTTGTACTTTTCTGATGACACTGTACTTTGCCCCCACGGTCACTAAACGTATCCGCTCCGTTCGCTAAGTGATATAAGGTTATCCTGGTCTCCAGTATATCGGTAGGACGATTAATCAATAAACAAACCGGTCTCCTTCCGCCTTGTATCGTTTCCACACAGTTTCCCAACTGCTGTTATATTTTTTGTCACTGCTTTGCTTTTATAAATGATAACCTAATGATATATAGCCTATATCCTTCTATTAAGTATGTGTTTTCTATACATAAAGAATTTTAGAATTTGAAAATTTAATTCTAGAGATTAATGCGAACAAACAAACGAACTTTTTCTCTTCAATGTTAATATAGATTATATTATTATTAAGCGGTTTTATTATATAACTTCTTCTTGCTGTTTTGAAAAATAATGATTCAAAGTAAACTATTTCAAATAAAAGCGCTTAAAAATACAGTTAAATAGGTTTTCTTCAAAAATGAAAGAACCATACAAAAGCGTATAAAATTTTTGGGATAAAAAATTTTCTATTAAACTATTTCTAAATATTTATATATTTTTCGCTATATAAATATATAGCGTCATATACATTTTATAGGCGTAAAACGAATAATTTGCTTCCAAGTAATTGTACGAGCCGTTATATTAATTTTTTTAGGTTTAGATTTTGGGAGGGAAACGCCGAACCAAAAAATATTGTTAAACATTTTTGATCGCATGTGAAGAACTGGTTTGAAACTGGGTTGGTTGGAGGAATGTGAAGAACTGGTTCAATGGGTTGCCAAACTTCCTAGAATTCCGGAATTCTCCCAGATTTTATTTCTTAATTTTCATTATCTCCCACACCCCGCACGTCGCATATGCAAAATGATTGTTGGAGCCAAAAATTATTTAAAGTCAATCGTCAAATTAACATGATTTTATTAAGTGAAAAATTTATTTTTTTCTCAAATATAATTTTATATTTGTTTTTTCTATCATTTTATATGTCTTGATTTTATGTTAAAATTGATTTTATTTTTCAATGAAAAGATAATGTATGCATGTTTTGTTAAATTTTTTCTAACGGTTTTTTTCCGTTACGGGTTGATGTTATGAACGTGGGGTGTTCATAACATGAACCCTTGGGTGTCATTAGGTATGTGTCTGGAATCCGTGAGAAAAAGTTTTATTGTTCCCAAGCCTCTGACTTGCAGTAAAAAAATAAATAAAAAATTCTTCTATTTTTTCTACGTTTTCCTGTAGAATTTCATCATAGGCAGAAACTTAAATGAAAGATATAGGATGTTATTATTTGTGTTTTTGTAGCTCAGCTACGTCTAAACCTAAAAATTAAATATAAGACACAATTTAAGAAAAGAAAAGTGTTTTTCTTAAAAAAAAACCTTATGTCTGTAATAAAGTAAAATACACATTGAAAAAACCGTTAAAAATATCCCTTTCCCTCCTTCCATTTCCATCATCTGATTTCCATCATCAGTACTTGAACCCTTCCTCCTCCCCACAAACAAAATACTTATCAAGACAAGCAAAAAAGGAATCCGAATTGGTTTACTATTCACCGTTAAGAAGATCCTTTGAAAGGTACCTTCATTCTCCAACGTCAGATCCTGACTCCACCATAGCTATTTGATTCTAAAGCTGTAAATTGAACAAACCAATTCGAAATACACACCACTTCCAATACCGAGTTAACCCTTTGAAGCATAGTGGTGTCACTGTGTTACCACAGATGTTGCAGTAAAAGGAACAATGGTATAATTTTTAAACCAATTTAATAATACTTTAGGGAGATTTCTCGGAAAGGAAATTAAATTATGAAAAGTTATGCAGAATATTCATTTGTCGAATAGTTGTAATTGCTTAAATGGCAGGAAATACTTTTCCACGAATATTTTTCATCGTTCTTTAAAAATTAAGCAAATTCGCCAACTATTAGGAATTGAATAGTTGACTACACCTAAATTATCTTTTTTCGTTCATAAAATATCAAATAGCAATATCAAACGAAATTGTATAAATTAATTATTTGAGTATTTTGAATCGTATATAGAGATCCTGTCTCATTCGATAGAGATCTGGCCTCATTCGATCTCTTAGAATACAATTCATTATATAGAAATCACGTCCCATTCGATAGAGATCCTGTCTCATTCGCTCTCGTAGAATGCAAAGAGAATGATTAAAAATGACATCACAACTCAGCATGGCTCATCTAAACATTAGGTTTAAACCTTTACACGCAGTAATTTTTTGAGATTCATCAAATTGGTACATGCCATACAACATACGAAACAGTGTACGTATTTCCGCTGTCATATAACAGTTTGAAACCAATAAAATTATAGTTTTACAAAACTAAAAAACACGCTTTTGTATATGAACTAAAAAATAAAAAAATAATTTTTAAATTTAAAGATTTTGGTCAACAGTGAAAAGATTTGTCTGATAAAAAAAAACTTTAATGTATAAAGAACGTGGGGTGCTCTGACTTATATTTTCATAATTATTCTACCTTTACAAATAGCCAGCTATAAAAATTACGACAAATGATATCAAGCACCTTACTCTTTTTTTACATTAAAGTTTTTCACTCTTGAGTAAAGTCTTTATACTTAAAGATTTTTTTAAATCTTTTAGTTCATATTGCTACAACAGCGTGCTTTTATTTTTTTTAATAAAATTGAAGTTATACTTCTTTTGACACTTTATAAAAAAAATATGAGAGTGAAATTTTATGATTGCATTAAAAATTTGATAGAATGAAGTTGCTCACTATGCAATATAGAATCTATAGGAAATCGACACCGTGAAGTTGCTCACTAAACATACATTTTACGCGTCACTAAACATGTAATAAACGACCGGGCAGATGATCGGCTTACATGAAAAGCCAGCAGAAATATAAAATGGTGGATCGCTCATCTGACAAGTAAATTTTAAATTGATATTTTTTAAAAATTTATCTATCAGGTTGAATTTAAATTTTACCAACCGTATTTATAAACACACTCCACTCCTTTTATTATTTCATTTCCATTAATTATTTGAGTCCTAAATGAAGTTATTCTTTTATTATGCCAAATAAGTATAACTTATAATGCGCGTGCGTTAGTCTTTTTTATTTTAAGACTAAAAATTGTTTTTCATGTTTTATGAAATTATTGCATTGTCATCGGGTTTTGATGCGTGTGAAATATTTTAAATAATTCTGATGTCTTGAAAGAGCATGTAAATTTAATGGATAAATATGTTGTTTTATGAAATTATTTTATTGTCGTCGGTTCTTGATACGTGTACAAATTTTTTAATCATTCGAACGAATGGAAATAAATGAAAATTTAATTGAAAGATTCCGTTACATTACTACGTAGATACATACATGTGAAAATTTATAAAAGCGCGAGAAAAACGATATCAGTTTAAACATAAATGGCTTTTCAATATAATAAATTAATACTTTGAATCATCTACTTGTTAAGTTCATATATTTTCTCACTTACACAGAGAACTATAAACGATTATGGTTAAAATGCAAACTTAGGAAAGCATGTGGGTAAAATTAATAAAACTTTTCTGTATTTTCTCTAAAACACAGACATTGGCAACAAGCAGATTTCTTTTCTGTATTTTCTCTAAAATACAGACATTGGCAACAAGTAGATTTCTGCATTTTCTCTGTATTTTCTTTTCTGTATTTTCTCTAAAATACAGACATTGGCAACAAGTAGATTTCTGCATTTTCTCTGTATTTTCTTTTCTGTATTTTCTCTAAAATACAGACATTGGCAACAAGCAGATTTCTGCATTTTCTCTGTATTTTCTTTTCTGTATTTTCTCTAAAATACAGATATTGGCAACAAGTAGATTTCTGCATTTTCTCTGTATTTTCTTTTCTGTATTTTCTCTAAAATACAGACATTGGCAACAAGCAGATTTCTGCATTTTCTCTGTATTTTCTTTTCTGTATTTTCTCTAAAATACAGATATTGGCAACAAGTAGATTTCTGCATTTTCTCTGTATTTTCTCTAAAATACAGACATTGGCTTCTGTACTTTCTTTTCTGTATTTTATCTAAAATACAGATATGGCAACAAGTAGATTTCTTAGCGATGTGTTGCGAAACTAACGCATGATATATAATTGAAGTTTATAACATTATTGTTTAATGCAGTTTAGCTGTATCTTTTTAAACATTTTATAAATATTCTAGAGAAGGGGTCTAATAGTATTTTTGGATATTTTGTAGATGTCCGATAGCGAAATTACGACGTAAATTGTTCAAGATATTGAAAACTGTCACAAAAGTCTTAACACTGGATGTGTGTTCTTTAAAAAGTCCATAATGTCTATCACACGCTAGTTCCCTAGAGACCGGTAGGCAAAGCTCGTTGTCGATAAGTCCCTTCATATGGAAATCAAAAGAATAAGTTCATTTCTAATTTACTATCAATTATTTGAATTGTTTTCTATTTTTTAAGATTCAATAGTGTGTTTGACCGCGTTGCGATAAAGTTGGCTGCAGCACAGTTTATTTATACGAGACAACTATGAACAAGCAGACATTGTTATGAGGACGAAACAGTTTTAGCTTAAAGTTCAAGGTAACATAGGATATAAATACATATAACAACGCCTCTTAGTAAATCCATTTCGTAAGTTCATATGTTTATTTCTTCGTTACGTTCTCAATTAAAAATTGACAAAGATGGTCAATAAAACAATGTTATTTTATTAACTTATGGCTCAGAATTAAATATAATTAATATATTATTCATATTTTATTGTAAAACAAAACAGAACTGATTAAATATATTTGGAAATAACTACGAATTTGTCACTCATTTAAAATATTAACCTCAAGGGATATCTCATGGATTTTCAATAGATATTGTATATTATAAAATAAACTGAAAATCGCGCTGCATTGTTAAATCAAGATACAATTAATTCAGAAAACAATCTATGTGCAGGCCGTAATTCGTATGGCAATATTTGTTCGGATCCCTATCGGAAATAATTTATAATACTTTTTACTTGAACTTTTAATAGGAAGAAATAATTTATTTTTCAATACTTTTTGAAGTGAAACTTCTTTAGGAGCGACTTGAGAGTAACTTAACCAAAAAAAATACTGATTCTAATCGTCTTATTATGTTCTCAGGACCCCATAGAAATCGGCTTGTTATACCAATTTAGCAACAGTTGTTAGCCAAGAAAAAACTAATTTTATCATTACAAGAATCGTGTAAACGTGGGCGGAGATGTTGACGAAAGCTGGTTCAAAATTATTTGTAAAAAGTAAGTCGCTTTATACGCCTTCTTCAAGACCAACGTATATTATTTTTCGTAACGAATGTATAATCAAAGTTAGCGTTACGTTGGATAAACATTTACCATTACAACTACGTGTCTTTCAGTTATTTTCGTAGTGAAATCAACCGCCGTTCTATTTTAGAACAAGCATAGTGTGCTCCGTTCGCGAACTACCTGTTGCTAGTACAATCGTTTTGTAGTTTTAATTTTAATTTCAGTTATAAAACGTAATTACAATTTCTGTTTACACTGTTTAATCAAAAGCATTTTTGTTGCTTTTAAATATGACTTCATTATTTCCTTGGATTTTATTGTTCGCCGTAGGTATGTGGTCTATTACTGTTTTGCATTCGTTTTGTTTAATTTTTACGTTTATTTTGATTTACAAACTTATTTCTTTTTCAATTCATATAAACTATAGACTTTCATATGTGAATATACTTTATTTTCATTCAAAAAGTTGTTTGTAAACATTATGGTGTTTAGTGGTTGTTTTAGTCAATCGCGTATATAGTGTTCTATTTCTGGATCATTTCAACAAAGTTGTTTATTATAAAACCGTTCTTCAGTTTATTTTAGTATTTTGTTAAACAGATAGGTACTTTTGTGGTGTAATGTTTGTATTTTACATTTTGTATAAAACATCTATATTTATACTAAATGTTTGTGCTCAGAGCTATGTACGCATATAACGGTAATACATTATGATTAAATTATGATAGCCATATTTTTCCATAGACCTATTATAAGGGTTCTAAAGAAAATATATAGAACGATATATTGTTCTTAGTTACTGATATGAAAGTGTTGTTATTAAAACTACACAACTACTAACAAATCTACACAGAAAATAATACAGTAAAAATTCTGTAATTAAAGACATTTTTGAAAAAGAGTGTTCGTAGGATTATAAATAAACTATAGACAAAAAATTGGCCGTATTAGGCTTCTGTCACTGACCTCTCTTATACTAGTATGATGAACTGGCTATTACTATTTAAAATTACAACTATTTTTGTGCCTATTTGAAGCGCCAGTACGAACGTCCTGGGAACTAAATTTGACATTTAATTACAGATGTCCAAAGTTCTCCTTTGTATAGATACATCGTATCGAAATTCGTTGTGTCGATACGAGATAACATGACATTGTTTCGTATCGATATTTTCTATTGTATTAGCTAATCTTAGGGGTATTAATGGAATAAAAAAATTACTTGCTTACGATTTTTAATTGCATTAAAAAAACGTTACCACTGCCTTTCAGTATTGCTATTTTAAAATAAAATAAGTACATTGAAAAAAATAGAATCACCATCGGTGTAGAGTACACTAATTCTGGACGATATTGGACTCTAAGGCGAACGAGACATCTAAACAATGTGTCGAATATATTGCATAATTTATCATTGGAGTGAATCGAAAGAAAACTAAGTGTGATGCTGCATGTGAATTTATAGAGAGAGGTGGTTTGACTATACCTTCTGCGAGTTTATTGGTAAATCTACAATAGAATTAAACTTTCCCGTTGTATTAACTGCGGAAGTACTTATGGATAAAACGATATCTTGTTTCCTATTTTACATCATTTTTAAAAATCTTTGGTAAAAAAGAGTAACGAATATATATTCCTTACTCGTAGTTGGTATCAGATAATTTTAATAGCCATTTCCAAATATTAGTAAAACAAATTATCATATGACATATTATTTATAGATTCATCTGACCGCAGCAATAATAAATTTTACACTATATATTACAGGTCTCAATTTCGAAATTTTTGAGTCGGAAAATTTTGGTTCGCCAATGATTATTGTAATAATATAATTATTTTCAATGTTACTTAAGTTTTTAATATATATCTTACATTTTATTTCCACCCATCGAAAAGTTTCAATTAGGTATCAACACTGTTTATCTGCGTGTTATAAGTTAATCGCATAAAAAAATCGATAAAACTTTGATAGGCTGCATACAAAATTAATCTTTCGAAATTGTTATCGATTTATTGTGTCACATTGCCTCATCTCTGACATTAGTTCCGTAGACGCTCGCTACTGTAGATGCTCACTATTAGCGCCAAAATGGCGAGAATCAAATTGCTTCATTACGACTTTGTATATAGTCAGTCTAGCGTACTAGTATAATAGAGGTGAATGGCTTCTGTAGTTAAACAGTGTAAAGTTATAATTTCTTAATATACGTGTGTGTATGTATATCAGTCCATCTGTTACACCCTCATAGTTTCTACAATTTTAGACCTACGTGCATAGAAGTTTGCAAGTAAATGTTTCAGATAAAGATATAAAATGTTTTTGCCTAATTTTAAGACACGTCTTCTTATTAAGGAGTGGCTATGAAAAAAATATCGTACTTCTTTGTCTTTGTCTGTCGTAAGAAAGGTTTTTTAAAACGAAGTTTAGATTCCGTTTACCACCTCTCAGGTTTTTACCTCCCTCCATGGGAAGGCCATTATGCTGACTTTCGAGAATGTAAGTTGACCGGAAGTGTCCTTTAGATTCTAATGATCATTGAATGAGAACATGCTATAAATAAAGAAATATTGCCTACTATATCATTCACAGGCGCATTTTTACAAAGAAAAACGTACAGTTCCACATAGAATTGAAAATCATTGATTTTTGGGTCGTAAAAAGTAAGACATTTATTCAACTCATTTTTCCTCCCAATATTTGATCTAAAATAATAGGGTATTTGACTGATTTATTTATTACATAAATTATGATTTCAATGTGTAAGCTGACCAATAATAAAAACGTCTTGGCAAACCTTAAAAAAGATTTAAATATAACATTTATGTACGCAGACGCCAAAACGAATTGTGTTGTCATTTTTAATACAGCGCGTTGTGTTCTCCAAGAGTGAATGCGACAGGGAGATTAGTCTATTTCCGCCAATAAATTAGGACTTTGTAACTCACTTATTTGTTTAATTTAAAACTTTTTGTAATTGTTTACTACTGTTTTTTATTTAACCTATATTGTGATATTTTACTAAAACAGCAAATTTAGGAGTAGTCAACTACCCTATTGTGAAAATAAGATACGAATCTCTTGCGTCTAGTCGTTAACGGAACCGGGATTTTTCTTACATTAAATGATACAAAACGTTTCAAAATAAACGCAATGATTGTTATTTTTAAATAAAAGCGAATGATCTAAGAATAAAAAAATATTCTCCTTGTCATTATATACATAGGTGTGGATTATTTGAAAACCTGAGTTTTTTCCCAAAGCCCTATTTTACCGACGTAGTTAATCTGTGTCTTTTGTAACCGGGACCATCAGATGTCACTAGGGATAAATTGAGTTACAATTAATTGAGTTAAACTGAGTGTAATTAAAATGAAAATCCCTAAAATAATCTTAGTGGCCACATGGCTGTTTTAGTCCCAGCATGACGTTCATCTTCTCTAAAGTAATTAACTTCAAAAACTTTACTCCCTAACGTCAGGTAGTGCCTGAACTAATCGTGCTATCAAAATAATGATACTCTTTCCGTATACAACACTATGTAGCTGAATTTTTGCAGCTCGGAAATTATATCGAGCTAAATTAAAAAAGAATGTTATTTGTACAATAATTTCTTCACGTTACAAACTCTACAAGAATAAATACATGCATAACAGATCTTTGATCTAAACATCAAGATACGCTCGAAGGCCGTTTAGCCAATTAGAATGAAGACGCCAGTTCATGTGCACCATCTATCACCGTTAAACGAAACTACATTGCCAGTCACATGGTCGTCTGTATGCGACCAAGAATGCAGCCTTGTCTGCCTTTTATGCTTTATTTTATTCCTCTTTAAACCAACAAATTAAAAAAGCCAAATTCGCATTTCATTGTTTATACTTATATTGATAAGAAAATGCTTAAATAATTTGGAATTTGTTTAAAATAATGAAAATAAAAAAGGCTATTATAACTAGTAGACTTAATGTTATTATACTGCGTTGACGTGTCATCAACTACTCAAAATCGCAGTTAAGGTAGGTTAATTGTCTCAACTTCATTCTACGCCAATCAGTTTGAAATTGTGCCCTGTATAGGGTGGTTGTCTCTCAATCGATTTATTTGAATGTTTTTGTTTCATACGAATACGCCGAAACGCCGACTTGTGTTATGTGAATACCTATTTATAAATTCTACCTCTGCTATTAGTAAAAGTAATAGAAAAAATTGCACAGTTACATGTACTTAATTATCATAATTTTTAATTAATCTTTGTAATATCTGTGCAGATTATCTTAGGAATAATAATAAACATATTTTTAATGCACAAGGGTGACGTAGTTTTAGGATACAAGAGTACCATGGATACCTGAATATTTTTTAATAATCGATTAAATTAAACGTGGAAATCGATTATATTTTTTTGACATTTCCCAACTCCATTTTCATGAAGTACTTTTATTTGTTGACGCTGGTAACGTCATTATGTAATAATCGATATGTACATCATAAGGGGTGATAAAAATGTTAAGATTAAGACAAAGAATTTATCTTAAAAAAGAAACTTAATACATATATTATGTTATAATTATGTCCTTGTATTTTATATTATTTTAATTTTAAATATTTCTTTATTGCTTTAGTACACAATGGGTAAATTGCAAGATATATAGAAAAATACCGACTAAGTCGAGCTCACGTTGAAATTCTATTTGTCCACGTAAAAAATCACGAGTTTCCATCAACAACTCTGTCGCAATACACTTTAAAGGTTATATAAAATTTAATTAAACCATCTTTTCTTACGTTATGCTTTTATGCTTTACGTAATTAAAGAAATGAAATCGAATTCTGTATTTGAAAGTAAATTTGACTTCGTCAACACATCTTTCCAAAGTTTTATTTTTAATTTTAAAATTTTCAAGGTGCCTTTGTCTAAGGTCTTATAATATTCCTAACTTCAAACTTCTTCATTAATAGTGTATATATCTTCAATTGCAGTTCAAGGAGCCAATTACAGTCCCACTACTGAATATTTAGAGGAATATATGAATAATGAGGTAAGATAACTGAATTTAATTTTTAAGTTATTATTTTCCTGAGCATGTAAGATTTTCCTTTATGGCTATTCATAATATATATGGGAGAAAGTAAAAAATTTTGTGGAATGGGGCGGAAGGAAGATAAAAAAGTGATGTTTTTTTTATTTTTCATTGTATTCTCCTTTAACCCTAATACATTTCTCAGATCTTTCGATTATTTTTTATAACCTAAAAATGTTATCTCTTTATCTTGAAAATAAGCCGAAATTGCAGACTTGAGCAATTTCTACGAGCTCTTCTTTCATTTTTTGAAAAAGATAATAATATCAGGGTTATTCATTTTTGGGAAAAAATCGATCTCTTTTTCCATTTTTGGGAAAAAATAATAATATCAAGGGCCAAGTCTGGGCTGCAAAGTATATTTTTTATTTGAAAGCCGCACTTGTGAAGAACAGCCCTCGCAACATGGCTCTTGTGTACAGGTGCTTTGTCGTGCAAAACTTTTTCCAGACGATTGCGACACCTTGAACCTCCAAGGGGATGTGGTATGCTTTGTATGTTATTGCAAGTACTGCTGCTTGGATTCAGACCTGTAATGTTTATCCAAGTTTTCAAAAATTCGTGTGAACACTCGACAACGTGTCGATGAATGTAGCAACGTAATTATACTCGGTGCCAATCTTTCGCTGACTTTTGATACGCCAAGATAGCTACGAAGAATCTTAACTGTTTTTTCCAACTGCTTCTTCTTTAATTAGGCATCTTCCATCAGATCTCGTTTTCTATCTAATCTCTGCCTTATGTGAAATCGATGACACAATTAAGATTATGCCACTTGCAAATTATGGTTTTACTAGGGTAGGAGTTCCCGTAAACTGATGACATCTTAGTAAATATAATTTATGCTGTTTTTTCTTGCTTTCTCAAGAACATGATGACAGCTCGAAACTAAATTTTCTCTCTAGTTTATGATCTATACATATATGTACATGATCTATATATATATATGTACATGATCTATACATATATGTACATGAGTGTCTCATTAGCGACTATCGCCACCCCTCGCCACCCCTCGCCATGTCCTCCATTCCGCCAACTTTTTAACCCCCCTGCGTATCACTTTATTTTTTCTTATTCGAATTACACTATGGTACTAGTTCTTCATAGCGCCTTCTTGAGGCCAGATTTCGAGATAAATCTCGACAAAGGTAAAGTCAGGTCCACAGGCCCGATCTACACAGAGTGGGAGATACTACTAGAACGAATTGATAAGTATGTGAACCTGGATCAAAAGGTCAGGATGGGACAATAAAAACAGGATAATGATATTGACAGGCTTAGTTATCTAGGATGAATCGCATTGGCAAAACTGAGAAACCAGCATAAAGCGTGTATATTCAACTAGTGTGTACTATTGGTTCTTTCCTAAGAAGCCGAAATTTGAGTGATGACTAAGGCTCTCCTTTAAAAACTTATCGTCATGTAAAGCGCGACGAAGAAGAAGCTAGAAAACTTACAAGTGGCTCCGAAAACAAGCAAGGTCTCTTAATATTGTAAAGCGTGTGTCTAAACTGAATGGGCCCGACACATAGTCAGCATCAGCGATTTTTGTCACATAAAATAAGAAAACACACCAAGATAATTCGGTAGAGAATTGGCAATGATAAAGAGAGCTGGAAAGCTTTCATCCAGTATTAGATTGAAAATGACTGATGATAACGATAGTTATTGATATAATTCTCTGAACGCACAGTTTCCGACTGTCGTATTTTTTTAAGTACCTGTCAAAAAAGTATTAATTGATTTATCAATCAATATTTTAAATGACTTTCAATTAAAATTAAATTAGATTTTCATCTTATTGCGGCCAAAGTTGCCGCAGTAAAATAAAAAAAATTAGTTGCCAAAATCATGTCATAAAAAAAGAGACGAATGAAATTAATGGAATAATTTTTTATGTCTGCACAACTTGTAACGATTCCCCAATAAAGTCTTGCCATTTAAAATAGAAGGATTTCTCTAAAGAAAGTTGTTTCAACCTTTCCTTTTTACAAAATCATGCAAATAAATACGGAATCATGCAGATTAAACATAAATTTATTGAGTACGCCGTAATAAAGCATCTATTGACTGAGAATATAATGTCTGAACTGAAAAGGCTATAAATATAACAAAACATGATGTACCGAATCTTTATCCACGACTTTGTCTAGTCCGATGAACAAAATTAACAAAGGTCTAGCCAGATCGCCGTTAATACTAATTAAATATAACCACTTCGGTATATAATGTTTCTAACAATCAGATTTTAAGTTGAACATAAATTCGTGTAAATAACGGACTCAAAATTAATTAGATTTAATACAAGGCTAAATTAAAAGAATTTCGTACGGAAGATTTATGTCTAAAAAGGAAATATTTTCAGTTAACCAAATTTAATGTTTTTTTTATATTTCGAAAACAAAACAGCAAAAAAATAAGGTATTAGTAATAAAATAATATTGGTCAACGTTATCTTACAAAGTATATTGAAGAACGAAAAGGGCATCCTGAGAGTTTAGAAGTAAGGTAAGATGAAATTAAGTTTTTTTTGCAATGCCATTATTAACGGTGAATTTCGGGTAAAGAGATAATCCGTCCAACAATCTCTTGAGGGGTTTCTGATGAGCATTCGAGGTTTCAATGGCGAGCCACTGCAATTGCGCCAATTATTTTCAAGTTATGGCAGAAATATTGAACCGTTGATGTTACTAATAAAATAATATTGGTCAAAGTTATCTTACAAAATATATTGAAGAACGAAGAGGGTATCTTGACTGTTTATAAGTAAGGTAAGATGAAATTAAGGTTTTTTTGCAATGCCAATATTAACGGTGAATTTCTGGTGTAGGGATAATCCTTCCAACGCTCTGTTGAGGGGATTCTGATGAGCATTCGAGGTTTCAATGGCGAGCCACTGCAATTGCGCCAATTATTTTCAAGTTATGGCAGAAATATTGAACCGTTGATGTTACTAATAAAATAATATTGGTCAAAGTTATCTTACAAAATATATTGAAGAACGAAGAGGGTATCTTGACTGTTTATAAGTAAGGTAAGATGAAATTAAGGTTTTTTTGCAATGCCAATATTAACGGTGAATTTCTGGTGTAGGGATAATCCTTCCAACGCTCTGTTGAGGGGATTCTGATGAGCATTCGAGGTTTCAATGGCGAGCCACTGCAATTGCGCCAATTATTTTCAAGTTATGGCAGAAATATTGAACCGTTGATGTTACTAATAAAATAATATTGGTCAAAGTTATCTTACAAAATATATTGAAGAACGAAGAGGGTATCTTGACTGTTTATAAGTAAGGTAAGATGAAATTAAGGTTTTTTTGCAATGCCAATATTAACGGTGAATTTCTGGTGTAGGGATAATCCTTCCAACGCTCTGTTGAGGGGATTCTGATGAGCATTCGAGGTTTCAATGGCGAGCCACTGCAATTGCGCCAATTATTTTCAAGTTATGGCAGAAATATTGAACCGTTGATGTTACTAATAAAATAATATTGGTCAAAGTTATCTTACAAAATATATTGAAGAACGAAGAGGGTATCTTGACTGTTTATAAGTAAGGTAAGATGAAATTAAGGTTTTTTTGCAATGCCAATATTAACGGTGAATTTCTGGTGTAGGGATAATCCTTCCAACGCTCTGTTGAGGGGATTCTGATGAGCATTCGAGGTTTCAATGGCGAGCCACTGCAATTGCGCCAATTATTTTCAAGTTATGGCAGAAATATTGAACCGTTGATGTTACTAATAAAATAATATTGGTCAAAGTTATCTTACAAAATATATTGAAGAACGAAGAGGGTATCTTGACTGTTTATAAGTAAGGTAAGATGAAATTAAGGTTTTTTTGCAATGCCAATATTAACGGTGAATTTCTGGTGTAGGGATAATCCTTCCAACGCTCTGTTGAGGGGATTCTGATGAGCATTCGAGGTTTCAATGGCGAGCCACTGCAATTGCGCCAATTATTTTCAAGTTATGGCAGAAATATTGAACCGTTGATGTTACTAATAAAATAATATTGGTCAAAGTTATCTTACAAAATATATTGAAGAACGAAGAGGGTATCTTGACTGTTTAGAAGTAAGGTAAGATGAAATTAAGGTTTTTTTGCAATGCCAATATTAACGGTGAATTTCTGGTGTAGGGATAATCCTTCCAACGCTCTCTTGAGGGGTTTCTGATGAGCATTCGAGGTTTCAATGGCGAGCCACTGCAATTGCGCCAATTATTTTCAAGTTATGGCAGAAATATTGAACCATTGTTCTTACTAATTTTCTGTTCTTCAAAAATATATGCGCTTCTGCTTAAAGCCAATTTTAATGTCTGTGTGACCTCTCACTTACTTTCCCCGAAAATGTTATTTTAACTTGACTAATGTTATTTTAACCTTTTTAATGAGATCGCTTGACCGACTTGTTTTTATTATAATGGTCTTCGACTGTCTCGAATTGGTTTAGCTCGTTATTGGATTTTTGGGCGAATGATCTGTTACATGTTATTATCTGAACCATTGATAATGTCTGATTATCGTATTATAGCTGTATGATATTGGTCAGTTTAAAATTTGTGCTTGTTAGTCGCTTAATAATAATACTTTGCACAATTACTGTCGGTATAAATTGTACGAACAAGACCCATCCCTCATCGATATACCTCGTACGAGGGAAATCTAAAGATGTTCAACTACTGACCATTAGGGTCTTCGGGGTTCAGTTTATTTTATAACCCGCATATAATTTTAGACCAAACAATATTTTTAATAATTAAACTCTTAAATTAAACAAAATAGTTTGTAACTCTATCGATATTATTTATAATCAAGACGAAAAGTTAATTTTGTAAATAAATTTGTTTTAAAATAAGAAAAAATTAATATAGGATTATGTTTATGAAGACCCTATAATACAAAAGAATTATGTAGCAAAAAATTAAGAAAAATGAAACTAAAATAAAACCGTGTAATCCCCCATATATTTAGTCATTAAAATAAACAAATTGTTCACAGTATAAGATGGATCCGAATTTGGATTGTCCTGGCGACAGAAGATGTGGATGCGACAGGTAAAAAATTATATTACATGATTTGACTATTAACATACAAGATGTAACAGAGAACAAGTTTTTGACATACTTTTTACAGAACTTGTCTATAATTCATACAGGTGATTCTATGCATCAAACCGAGTTGAAAATGTTAAGAAATTTTACAAAGTGCGTTTCTGTCAAAAAATATCTATTTTCAAAAGAAATAGATATTTTTTAACAGAAACACACTTCAAATATATTCAGTTTGATACACAGAATCACCTGTATGAATAACAATCGCGTTCTATGTTACAACTGTACACGTTTATACAACATAAATTAAACTAAGCAGAAAATCTCCAATTACTATATGATTATTTTTAACCACTTTTTACAGAAACACGCTTCAAATATTTTCAGTTTAATGCACTTAATTATGTTTATATTTAATAGACACGTTACTTGTTACACTGGATATGAAAAGAGGTTTTTCATTGTTTGATATTTCGAAGTGTCCAAGAATATTCTATATCACCTATTGAAGATCTAAATTAAATTGCATGTAAAATAACAAAAAAGTTGTTTTCTTTTAAATCTACTGGATATAAAAAGTGGCTCGTTGTTGTTTGATACTTCAAAGTGTCTAAGAATATTCCATATCACCTATTCAAGTCCAAAATCAAATTATTGTTTCTGTATACCTAGGTTTATAAACAATGAAATATTTAACTGAATATGTCTGTTAATACTTGTTTGTCATTTTATTTTTAGTATGTACGATTACAACGAAGTGACAAGGTCTTGCGAATTAAACCGTCACGCAACTGGCGTTATGTTCGAGAAATACAACACACAAGGTAAACTCTATATAAAAATGTATTTATGGTATAATTATATGAACAATATCGTGTGTCTCTACATGTCAAGTGTATTTAGTTCAATTCTAAACATTCAAATTTGACACCAGTTTAACACCAATAGGCCAAAAATAAATACGATATCATAAAGATGCTTTTCCAAACAATTCCACAGAAATTTGAAAAGAATTCTCCGGTTCTACTTCTAAGTAAAGTATTCTATCAATGAAGAAATATTTGGTATTTCAAAAAGAAATGAGCGATCTGGAAAACTCAGCTTACAAAATTTCTGTCAAAATTATTTTTTTGAGTATACATAATTATTGGGATAAAGGAACATTCGTGTCAAAGAAAACAATGTTTAAACCAAAAAAAATTAATCAAGTGTAATTAAAAGGAAAAAAAAGGTGTGTTTAAGACGTGGACAAAATCAGGTGTGTTTAATACGTGGACACACAAATAATTTGTTCTTCATGTCATATTTATAACTCGCCGCATCGCGTTACAAAAAAATTCGCTTTTTAAGTTAATTGAGAACAATGAATTATCGATTAACCGAGAAAAATACTTCAACGAAACAATAACATAGACAAAATTTTAAACAAAAATCAGAACTGTCAAATAATGTAGCTATAGCAACTACAATTATATGATAGTCATTTTTCTCTTGCATGTGCATGGCTTCTACACTATTTTGTCTACAAACTGGCCAGCAGCATTTAAGGATACGGAAAAAGTTCCCTATTGTTTGGCCAAATTAATAAAAAAAAATAGAATAAGTTTATCTCAAGTTTTTATATAACTTGGATTTAAATTTTTAAGATAATCTAGAGAACACTATAGTTTTCCGAACTATGAAATTCCGAAATTTAAAATATCATTATGTAAATACCATCAGGCACTTTGAAATAAAATAAGACTCGAGGCAATCGTGCACTCCGTTTTTGACAACTATTTAAAAGCGCGCGAAGAGTACACGCAATAACATTTATGTACATTTGTACATATACACAAACATATAACTCACAAACTAGTGTGGTTCTCACAGACTCTGATGTAGTGCTTATCCTCTATCATTTTGCCCTAAAATATCCTCCTTCCCTGATATCCCACTTAAATGTTTTCATCGTTTGGATGAACGTAAAAGCTAATGAAGTGCTTTTATCGTTCGGATGAAAGAAAAAGTGCTGTAATATCATTTTCACTGGACGATAACATCGGTACAGTTTCCACTCCCTCGGCTGGTCATTAAACCGCATTCTACCCTCATAAGCAGTAATGGACCACAGGTATACAGTAATAATTAGACCACATGGCTTTAATTAATTTCATTTATTGCCATGAGGTGGACTGCAAAAAGCTAGTCAAAGCGTTTCTGTTTCCCGTTTCAGTGTATCCTGTACTTTAGCTTAAAGTTTTCAGACAAGTTAATTACTTATAAATCGTAATGGTATATTGACGATTTTTTTAATTCTGTGAGTTTCTATTTTGAAGTTATCCAGCTTATTTCATGGATGGAGATAGGTATCCTATAATGGTAGTACATATTTTATCACTTTTAATAAACCGATATATAGTTATAATTTTTTTCTTCAGAAACGCTCATATTTTTTAGCCAGTTCAATATTTAAAAATGGGGTGTGTTAGACGAAATTAATTAGCGATTTCTCTTAATTTTTCCTACTGGAAAGCATCAAAGCAGCTATTACGATATGCTATCATGTACCTATTTATAACTTACACGTTGCTGAATAAACAAACCGTGCATTAAGTGACGTAATTAAAGTCCGCACTAAAGATTGTTTGTATGATATGTCACTGACTCATTTGTCCATATAATATCGATGTAATTTAGGATAATTATGTCACATTTCACATTAGTATCATCGAAACCTGTTACAAAACCTACAAGATACTAAAATTAGTAATGTGGCAATGCGATTTTGGTCGATAACATCGAACATATCATCATTTTATTCAACTCTTCAGTCCGGAGAATTCTTGAAAAGAATGAAGCCATTTGCTTTCTGTTTGACGTTATTTATATCCTCATACTGGAGATAATATTAAAGAAGTTTAATGGGCTTTTGTGTTACAGTAAGTACGGATATTACCCTTATTTTTACGGGTATTACCCTTATTTTTACGGGTATTACCCTTATTTTTACGGGTATTACCCTTATTTTTACGGGTATATCCCTCTTTAAATTTTATAGGGGGCATGATTGGATACAACTCCATTCAACTCTGACGGGAATCACTTTTGATCCTGCATTTTTTAAAATGATTAAATCATTGTTAACTCCCTGGTCTTGAGTTTAGTAGCGCTTTATGTTTATGTTATTGTTTATTATGTTATTATTTTTTATGTTATTGCTTTATGTTTATGTTATTGTTTATTTTACCTACCCAGAACGCGCACGAATATATTGTAACTATCACTTATCTTTTTGCACTCATATTTTTCAACACGAGATGCGCTCAGTCTTGATATATTTTCTGCTTCATTGTCCACTTCACCAATGGGGCCAACTTCATAATCATAAACGACTGATCACAAGGTAGAGTGATGTTTATCCGAATTGCTATGTGTTTCCGTCTTATTCGTTATTGTTTATATTATATTGTGTAACTATTTTTTTCATATGGCACTTCCACATATACGCTTATATATATATATATATATATATATATATATATATATATATATATATATGTGTGTGTGTATGTGTGTTCGAGATGTAATGTTTTTTTATTATTACGTCACTGTGGAAAAACACGAAATTGACAAAACTTCCAGCAATAGTTGACTTAAGATTTAATCCCAATATTATTCAGTTTGTTTGTTACCTATTATTCAGTAAATATTTTTTTATCGGAAGCAGAATTTGCATACGTATAGGTCATATTACAGACTAACATGTGAATCAAAGATCTTTAATATGAATTATTATTTAAACTCTTTGATGTGAATCGTATAGAATCCATGTTGGCAATCTGTATTTTCTTGTTAAAATGAGTTACTTTTATGGCAATATTTGATTATATATTTAAAATGAAATATATATTTAAAATTAAGCTCTTTGTTTCGATATTTTCGGATAATTAATGCAATATTGCTTTGAAATCCCAGTTATAATTTGAAATGAAATCCGGTAATTCATAAATACTTTAAATCAAAACAATACAACCTTACGCCATCGATCAACCAGGAAAGTCTATTGTATCATGTGCCATGTCAATTAGGATCAAATACAGAAATATGTTAGCCGTTGGGGATCAAATATGACGTTGGCAATCTGTATTTTCTTGTTAAAATGAGTTACTGTTATGGCGATATAATTATATATTTAAAAAGAAATATATATTTAAATTGAAGCTTTTTGTTTCGATATTTTCTTATAATTAACATAATATTGCTTTGAAAACCCAATTATAATTTGAAATGAAATCCGATAATCCGTGAAAACTTTAAATCAAAACAATACAATCTTACGCCTTCGATCAACCAGAAAAGTCCATTGTGTCACGTGACGTTTCAATTAGGATCAAATACAGGAATATGTTAGCCGTTAGGGATCAAATACGGTGATGGTGATCAGTATCAAGCTTGATGTCAAATATGGCATTCTTAACTTTTATTATCGAATCAATGATTATTCCTGCCATCAAATTCTATTTTGAACCATGTATCGAATTACCACAGACAGAATATAAGTTGCCAATTTTCTCACGAAATTGACGTAGTTGCTCATAGAATAAACAAAAATAGTTTTTTCTTCCGGTTAGATTGCATTACTTTGCCTCTAAATACTTTTTTTTGTTTTTTATTCGGTTTTTCTCAATCTTGTAACAGTTTGCAAGTGCTTTCTTATAATAAAAGTTTTTTAAAATATCAATTTACATATTAAGCACATATTTTCTGCCGTCCAGCAACATTGGAAAGAAAATATTGTATTCACCCAAAAAATTCAAATAGAGATTTTGTTTCAAATAAATTCAGCACTATGATAGCACAAAATACGAAATGAAAGAAATATGTGAGTGCATTTATATATCCATAGCACGGTCTAACACCTAAATTGCATTTTTTATTTAGGAACTTTTAAAGGTATCATCAAACATTTCTTCCTTTTCTCTAACCCTAAACTTTCGGTACTTTTCACGAGATAAAAAATAAATAAAAATCTATTTTCTCGAAACTATTCGCAGGATTTTCTTTATATTTTTCACAATGTAACTCGTTTTACCCGAAAAATTCACCATCTACATATACCCAGCACTCTATTCGCGTTTATGCTACGTGCTATTAGCGTCTACTTTAAACTAGTCCTCACTCTTTTCGTGTTTAACCTACCTGCTATTCGCGTTTATCGAACATGCTATTCGTATCTACTCCGCACTAGACTGCACTCTATTCGTGTTTAATCTACATGTTATGTTCGTTTACTCCACACTAGTCCGAACTCTATTCGCGTTTATACTACGTGCTATTTGCGTCTACTCCGCACTGTACTCACATTTATTTTACGTGCTATTCACGCCTATTCTACGCCCTACTGCGTTTATGCTATGTGCTATTCGCGTCTACTCCACATTAGTCCACACTTTTTTCGTGTTTATCCTACCTACTATTCGCGTTTATCCTACATGCTATTCGTATCTACTCCGCACTAGACTGTACTCTATTCGGGTTTAATCTACATGTTATATTCGTTTACTCCACACTAGTCCGCACTCTATTCGCGTTTATGCTACATACTATTCGCGTCTACTATGCACTAGTCCGCACTCCATACGCGTTTATCCTACCTGTTATTCGCGCCTACTCCGCACTCTATTCGCGTTTATCCTACGTGGTATTCGCGTCTACTCCGCACTAGTCCGCACTCCACACGGATTTATCCTACCCGCCATTCGGGCCTACTCTGCATTCTATTCGCGTTTATTCTATGTACTATTTGCGTCTATTTGGCACCAGTCTACACTCTATTCTCGTTTATCCTACATGCTATTCGTCTACTTCACACTAATCCGCACTATTCGAGTTTACCCTACGCGCTATTCGCGTCTATTCTGCACTAGTCCGCTTTCTATTTTGTTTTATCCTACATACTATTCGGGTCTACTCCACACTAGTCCGCATTCTATTCGCATTTATCTACCTTTCTATTCGCGTCCGCTCTGCGCTCCTGTACCATTATTGCTCCCCACGTTATTTTTGTTTACCCACCTCAATTTGTCTGTAAAATATCGATTTATTTCTTGCTTACCTGCTATTTAAATTAAATATACTCAATAAATAGCATTTAAAACTACTAATAACGAAAAATAAAATCAAAATATGAAAATAAAATTTTTATGTACCGTTCGAAAACGCTTAACCAATTACACGATATAAGTACCGGACATTATCAGTTAACTGCAGTAAATCGGTTTCCCCCTGAGTCTTTCAAAAATTTTGGTTTATTTTATTAAAATTTCATTCTAACAGATCTTAGAGCTATAATTTCTCTTTGACGCGTATTTACATTAATGTGAATATTTTCGTAAAAATGGATGAAAGCAAAATCTTAACATTGAAGGTATTTACTATCTCTCATTTTTCCCCTTTTGTTAATGACGTGAGCTAAACCAACATGGGCTTCAGCTGTTGACGGCGGACACATGTGTCACATGACATATTTCTAATGGAATTTAGCAAGTTCTAACGTTTATAAAATAATATAATAAATGACTGAATAACTTACCAGTTCTTCAACGTATAATATGGACAAATGAGTCAGTGACATACAATCCGAGCAATCATTAGTGCGGACTTCGATTACTCACGCGCAAGCAATCCGCCTAATGCACGGATTGTTTATTCAGCAATATGTAAGTTATAAATACATAAAAGAAAATCGCTCGCAATAAGGGCTTTGATGTTTGCCAATAGGAAAAATTACGAGAAAAACTTCATCCACACATTCCGCTTATTTTATTTTTGAAGTCCGTGCCAGCACTGTCGACAAACTTGAACAAATTTATAATCTATAACTTAATGTAAATTTAAAACTTTAACTTCTAATGTACTTTTAATACTAAATAGATTCATAAAGGGCATATTTAAATTTCCATTTGTTTAAGTTGATCGGCGATGCAGGCACCGACTTCAAAAATAAGTAACTTAGTTATTTATTGCAAAGTGCTAATAAAGTAACAACTAACCAGTAGCGTATATATGGAATCACGATCGATTTATTCATCCTCAGAACTTATTATCACTGACCTGGGCGATGGTACAATAATTTTGCAAAGTAAAAGCTACCAGTAGTAAATATCTTGAATTACGTTTGATTTACTACCACCCGATAAGGAGTTCAACTATTCATCTTCAGAACACATCATCAGACTCTGACATGATCGATAGTGTAGTTATTTTCCAAAGTAACAACAACCACTAGCGTATATCTTGAATCACTTGTAATTTACTACCACCCGTTAGAAGTTCCATTGTTTATCTCCAGAACTCATCATCAGACTCTGATATGATCGACGGTGTAGTTATTTTGCAAAGTAACAACTGCCAGTAGCAAATATCTTAAACACGGTTGATTTACTAATATCCGTCAAGGAGTTACATTGTACATATCCAGAATTTATCATCAGACCCTGGCCTGGTAAGTGGTGTAGTTATTTTAATAACAACTACCTGTAGCAAATATCTTGAATCATATTTGATTTACTGCCATTCGCTAAGGAGTTCCATCGTTCATTTCCAGACCTCATAATCAGATCATAACCTGTTTTGAAGTCGATTAAAAAGTATTCTTCTCACTCAGTATCCATCTTGCTCAGCCTTTCTTCTATCTGTGGAGGTTTTCTAGAATGTTTTTGGAGTTTACTTCTTAAGAATTTTTCTTAAAAATTTTCATGCATAGCGCCTAGTATGAAGTTTTACGAGGAGTAAAATTAGAAGTTCAGAGCGTTAAAAAAGTGTAACCTTTCCGCGCAACATTTCGCGCATCTTTAGAGTGAGATATCAATATGTTTAATTGGCATTTTCTTATGGCGTAATTTCACTGACGGAGTGTGACATATATAGTTTACTTATCATTCGCTTATATCAAGATGCAATCATTAAATGTCATTATGAGTGAATATTTGGTATCTTCCTTCCTACGAAATTAATCTTAATTTAACTTCTTAGTCTGACGTTACTAAATGTTTTTAATTTTGTTGTATAAATTTGATCTTATTCATTTGTGTTTTATTTGATTAATGAAATAATTATATTTTCAGCACTTTTTTATTAAAGATTTTTTCAGTTACATTTAATGATATTAATATTTATATGTATTTACAGTGTTACCTATTTTATACATTCCAAGGCTATCGTACTTAAGGAGTAAACTCCAGTCGTGCGTTAGAGCTGATAAGCACAATTTTTTTTTCAGAATACAGCGGCTTTTCTCGAAATGGTTTTTTATTTAATCGAATCAAAATATAGTTTTTTAATTTCAATTTAAATATTAGTAACCCAGTATGTAGGTGCAAGGCTATGCAACGATTATGCAGGCCATAAGATACTCATGGTTGCAATATAATCAAGTGAGGTATTCGAGTATTAAATAAGTTCATTTGTATTTAAATATTAAATTTCAGGGAAAAATGGATCAATGATGAGGAAAAGAGGTCGATCATATTACATTGGGTCCATGTGTTTCAAGAATAGAAATTACCCTTTCATAAATAAAAAATTAAGAAAATCATCAATGAGAAAAATAAGAAAATTTATTTTTTTTTTATGCAAAGCTAGCTTATTTTTAATGATAATTTGGAATTGCTATTTCAATGGGACTGTTTGAACTAGTAAGATGAAACAAAGTACAAATTGTGTTCCATTGCGTGCTCCATACACAGATGTATACATGAATGTCACAGCATAGTAATACATGAATGTCACAGCATAGTAATACATGAATGTCACAGGCCTGACAGGATTGTCAAATACGTAAAACTCGGATAGAGCGAAAATTATATTCATGCTAACAAAAAATAAATGTCAACATCAGTTAATAGTTAATTTTTAAGTAGGTTAAGGTAATGACTAAAACTTAAATAAAAGCAATCGATATTGGTTATATTTTGTTATATTTTTTAGATATTAATTTTCTACTTTGTTTGATTTTTATCGTTATTATTATCTCTTACAAATTGTATTTTCTCTTATAAATTCTTACAATTGTATTTTATCTCTTACAATTGTGGTTACAAATTGTATGTAATTTTTTGCTCTTTCCTGATTGGCAACCTCGAAATTGTCTGTTTTTTCTATTCTATAAAATTATAAATACCTTTATAAATTTATATTTTATTTCTGCAACGCCAGTTAATAAAAAAAAATTAAACATTAGCGTAGAACAAAACAGTGGGTGTGAACATATATATTAACTTGTTTAGAATATAACACTTTAATTATCTGATTCGCCTCTCAGTAAGAGGTTTTTTTAATGTTCCATACGATTAGGTGCTTACCTTATTAATTTCGCTCACCTTCCTGTTCAGTTAGTCATAACAAAACTGTATCTTTGAAAGGTTAGGTTCAAAAGCTCTCAAAAGCTTTTACAAAGTTAATGCTACGGTTCAAGAAAAATGAGAAATGTAGAGAAAAATGAAAAATGAGAAATGCGAATGAGAATGTAGAATATCGATATTTAGAATTACTTGGAAAAAAATCGAAATTGTTTTGTAAACATTTTAAAGAAATTGAGAAATATAAATGTTGCGACAAGCACGCTTATCTGAATATTCCATAGATGGCGTCACGATGTTACGCACGTTTGCATCGTTTGTTTATTAGCCCAAAAGCCGATGATAATATTTATAGGTCGTTAAACGTAAGAATAGAATGAATTTTGTCAGACAGTATCGAACCAGAGACAAGTGTAGCCACCGCCTGGTATTGGTGGTTATAATGATATGACGTCACTTTTGTTTTCATTCTTACTGTGTTTTTAGTAAGTCGCGGAATACAAGGACACAATGGATGTCAGAATGTTAGAGTCAGAAATACTGACATTATGTAGGCAGGTTCCATCACTTAAATTAGGTCAATAACAATCCGGCAGCATGGTTTTTAGTGTGCTGTGGCGAACTTTTCAAAACGGCACACTTACGGAATCACTTCGTTTTCCATCCATCCGTAAGTCTTTTTGTCACAGGCGATTTTTCCGAAAACTGTCTGACGTAAATTTTTCAAATTTAGGTCGGACATAAAGTATAGTGGTCCAATCACAGATGTGTTGTGATAAGTTTATTTATCAGGGTGTAAATTGGAAAATAAAAAAAATTAAGGGGTTCATGTAGTGAGTCAAACGCAAACTTACTGAAGAACGAATTTAACAACATACAGCATGTTTGTTTATGAATTTGTTTAAACTTTTTCTGGGGAAAATATTTAAATATTACACCCTTAACGCTAATAGGATAAGAAAAATATTTAAAATATCATGAATAAAGTGAATTTGGTAAAAAAAAGTTGAAACGAAATTACCAAAATTTAAAAATTCCAGCGGCTTTAATTGGTATAAACCATTTTATTTTGTGTTTCCTTATCACAACTAAACCATTGGTTTTAGAGAAAAAAAATTTGAATAAAAAATTTTTCTCTTGACCTAAAGAACAACTTTGTTCTTACAAATTTATAATTTTTTTTAATTGGCTCTTTCGTAACTCTCCTAACTCAGCTTCGTATATACGTGATATGATATGATATCGGTGTCGTCGGCGGCGGGCAGCCAGCGGCAGATGGCTGGAAATAGTGCGACCGATGTTTTTTAAAATTTAAAATTGAGGCTTATAGCACGGGTCAGTAATCGCGCAAGTATAGCTTGCACATAGCTAATTTTTTACTTTCTTCTGAAGTCATTGTTCACATGGATGAAGTTTACATTAAATTAAAAGTTATGCTCCCTTCAAACAGAATAACAAGGGGTACTACACCTTTCGGCTTAATTCTCAGTAAGTTTTTTATTTTTATCATTTTTTTTGGTGAAGTGTTACCATTAGTTGTTAGAATGTAGGTATATTATAATTTAATATATTTAAATCCAATTCCATCAATACTGCTTGCGGCTCGTTTTTTTAATTATTCATGACGTCATATTATTAAAATGATAATTAACACATAGTACTTTATTTGACGGTAATTCTTTGTCAGTTTAATAGATAATCTGTGCCATAACAATCAGATTGCACAGTGTGTTTTTAAAGTACAAAGAAATAGGTTCAGTCACGAGTCCGTCTTGTGCTTATTTATATATTATATTCTATTTTGACCATGACTTGCAAGTTTATTTTAATTTTCTATTCACTCTTCTATTTCTGATATTAATTTATTATAAAAAAGGTTCTCACAATGTTGGCAGTTGTCCTTAGATATTCTTTAAAACGTTTCCATTACGTCTATGTTTACGTCTAGTCTGTAGACTGATTTGTAAACTTCTTCCGTTGTTCGCAAATGTTTCGCTTTTTTGTCAGCGAATTCGAATAAAAAACCAGATGAAGATTAAGGTCTTTGCAATAATGGGTTCATTGTTCATCTAATATTAGAGAACGTGAATTTGGTATAATTGTTTTATGATGTAATATAAACAATATGATAGTCATTGGCTTTCAGAATTCCATAGTAAATCGTTTATTGCTCACTAGCAAGATTGATTTCTTTGGTTAAGGACACTATTATTCACATTAAGTGGAACTAATAAACTGCGTCAAATGTGAAACTATGTAGAGAATAAAGATAAGTTGTCTTCATGCTGCATCTCTCATTTTTGCTGACTGTACTTAGTTTATTGTTGATCAGACCGTGCTATATACACGTGTCCGTCGATCATAATAACTAGGTAAGTGTGAACTTTTAAGATAACTAGATGATAAAGTTCAACTTTCGTATATAATTTTTTACAGATCTGCAGTTAAAATGAATTACCAGGCAAAATAAAGTAAGAAAGAATTATTCGTTGAGTATTTTATGGTATGACCAGATTCGTTTTTTTTAAATACAAAATTGACTAACATCGAGATAATGAAAATCAATACTTATTTAACAATTTCAAACAATTGTTGAGGAGAAAACAACCTTTAAAATCGATGTCGTGTCAGGGGAGATAATCGCGTTCAAACGAGCGGCAGTTTCTGTAGAGATACTTTCAAACTTTAATAACTCGGCTAAAAATGAACAAAGCTCCGCTACGATTTTCGACACATAGTATAACATAGCTTTTTTTAATTGTATAATTATATAACGGCGGGTTAATTAGCATATCCGCCAAATCGAGTTGCAATAATATAGCATCCTTTTCTGGAAGCAATTTTACATTGTACTGAACAGATTTAGAAAATTAGTGGGGAGCTTAAAATTACCGTTATGAAGAAAACTTTATGAGCTTAATCAAATGTCTTAATTTCATATTCCCTTTTAGGTATTAAGGTAAGTTTTCACTATTTTAACTCAACCTCGCTTAATCTCCGAGAGATTAAATTTGGTACAGGGACACAATCAAAGAGAAAATTTAAAAAATCCCTATTTACCCGAGAAGCTATGTGATGAGCATGCTGTTATGTAAAATCATTCGGAAGTTTAGGGAAAAGAGGTGACTTGAGTATATATTGAATACTTTTGAAAAAATTTGCATCCTGCAAAAACTTTTAGATCAATTTTAAAAACAAAAGAGCAATTTTAGTAGCACTTTTATCAAAATTATGCCTGAAATTCAGCTAATTTAAATATTAATAAAATATTATGTAATACAATTATTAGGACTTGCAAAATAGGAATAAAGAGGACGGGCTTAAGAGTTAACGAATAGAAATTATGGAAACCATCGCAGCGAATGCGCGTAATGAAGATGACCGAAAATTTTCAGTCCGACAATAATTGGATTTTCGGTCCGATAATAATTTGATATGAATGTTCCAATAATAAAAGGAAATAGAACGTGTGATATTTAATATTTTAACGCATACGTCCCAATAAAATCGGTCCTACCAAAAAGACGGAGCGACTCTGACTGACCATTGCCAATCCGAAAGTTATGAGTTAAAACGTGCTAACTGAGAAAAGAATATAATTTACGACTGAAAATATGCTAATGGAGATGACATACATATAGTCAGTGGCACGCGTGTTTTGATTTGTGCGGTGTCAATGGAAAGCTGGCGGAAAGACGGCCACTGATCATGTCTCGCAAAAATCTATAGTTCTCAGTCGCCGACTCACCACATACAAAATTCGTTTTTATGGTTCAAGCCAAGAGAATATTTTTCCTCAGAAATCCCGAGACTACTAGTAGTGTGCTGCAGTCGGCACTAGTACTGCACTGCTGGTACTACAATCGGCACTAGAGCCGACTGCAGTACTAGCTAAAATACCACTAACCTGTGGTTAGTTGTAATTTTTTTAGTGGTTAGTAACTATTAAAAAAATGTTTACCCACTAGAGAAGAATTAAATCCACTAGATTTAGTGATAAAACCACTAGTTGATAGCAATGACAATTATTATTTATCTTTAAAAAGAGACCAAGATGGAGGAGATTTTTGCTTATTTTTAGGAAAGAATACTTATGATACACAGAAAGAATATTTTGATAGTAAAACTAAAAGCCAATGGCCACAAAGAAGCGCTTGTGACACGGGCGATTTTTTCGAAAACTGTTCGATGTATTTATTTAAAATTTAGCACAGAAATAGGGTATAGTGACCTATTTTCAGATGTTAGGTATAATAAGTTCATTACTTTCGAGGTTTCCTTACAGGGTGTAAATTGCAAAATAAAAAGGGGATCGGCAGTTGATTCGGCTTTTTTTGTTCTTTTCATGGTTCATATATGCACCTACAAAATGTCCTATATTTAAATACTTTATTATTGAGAAATAATACAAAAGGTATTTATACAATTTATACCTATGAAACTGTAGACGTGGAATGTGTGTACATTAAATATATTGAAATTTTTATTAATGAGTCAAAATAAAATAGTAGCACACAACATTATTTTTGGAACCACCAAAGGGTTTTGACAAGTTCCTTGAATTTTGCAGGGCCTGGAGTAGGTAATATAATGGCTTCATGTAATTTGAAATTTAAACGCAAAACACATTTGCTTGAAAAAGTTTTATAAGTATTATTGACAGCATTACGTGTATTTTTAATCTTTAAATATATATATTCAATTTAATAATATTTTCCGAAAGGCCCTCGTAATATGAAGTCTGCGCCGCTTTCAGAATAATAAGCCTTTGTATAAACTATAGTCTTCAAGTCGTAATAAAGTTTGTAATATACTGAGTGTAACCGATATGTGTGAGATATGTTTATCACCTTTTTGATTTGTTATGTTATCTTCAAGAAGAGTCAGTGTGTATAAAATTCTGACGCCTGGTATTTATATAAAAAAAAAAACATAACTATATATTTATATAAAATTATTTAACTAAAGATGTAGAAACCTAGTGAGACTGATGGTTTAAAATGCCAACTCAGTAATAAGGCTTGGCTTTATATGAGATTTTACTGCCTTTTATGGCCGTCTCATGAGTCACCAGGTTTGGTCCCTGTTTTTACTAACTGCTTCAAATTAGGATCCTATTTTCACACTGCACAACTATTTTCACACTGCAATTGATATTTAAGAGCTGGTTCTCAGCTGATATAATTGAGATACGTTCAGTGGAAGGTATGTAAATACAGACGTTAAAATATATAAAATGCGCTGTCATTAAACATTATTTTACCCGTGGGTCTTTCTTCTAGTACATTGTTTTTGAAATTATAAATTTATTTTGTTTTTTAAAAATGCCCTGTCATTAAAGATGCTCTTACCCATGCGTCTTTCTTCTAGAACATTGTTTTTCAAATTATCAATTTATTTTGTTTTTTTAAAATACGCTGTCATTAAATATGCTTTTACCTGTGTGTCTTTTTTCCAGAACATTGTTTTTGAAATTATCAATTTATTTCGTTTTTTAAAAATGCGCTGTCATTAGAGATGCTCTTATCTGTGTATCGCTCCTACAGTACATTGTTTTTGAAATTATCAATTTACTTTGTTTTCGTAAACGTAAAAAATACAAAATGTCATTAATTTGATAATATTTTACGTTTAAAGTATTATCAATAAGGTTTTATTCATGTTTTATTTCAGACGATTTGAAGTTCTACGGAAGTATAGGAAATTTATTAAAATTAATTAAATGTAAATAGAATGGAATATAATTGTTGAAATAAAAGATGCTTTAGGATTTTATATTCCACTTTTGCTTAAATACCGTGATAATCTTCTCTGCATTGCGTGAACTTGTGTATAAGTTTTACTAAAGAGAGTATAATTGAGAAAAATTGCGTGCTTTATATATAGTGTTCGATATTAACATTTCGTTAGTGCGATGTAACTAAATTAATAAACAAGTAATCATTAATTATAAATATAAAATCTTTATTGAATTCGGTAGAAATAGTTAATGTTAAACCTTGGATTAGCATATAGCAACTCCTGAAAATAATTTTTAATTTTTTTATATTTTTTCCTTAGATCAAAATCTCATTATCATGTTCCAAAACCGAGCGGGTAAAGTAGCATGGAAAATATATTTTTGATTTAATATTTCTCATATCTTGGACATTGCCTTCCGGTATTAACGTAGAGTAAATGTGGAAAGACTTTAATTAAAATATATTCTTAAGAATATAAAGATATACGGACGTAAAAAGAGACGAACCAAGACCTACTTGGCACTTCCTTAAATATCTTGTAGAAATATCCCTTCGATAGATAAATTCTGAATCTGACCACACTGACACTTTTACAATGACGAAGCTTTGTGATTTATTAGTGAATCTTCCGAGAAAAGGGAGTACAATGTAAACATGAAGAGTAATTGGCTGAATATCGATCGCTGAAGCTGTCAGCGTCTTCGTAAGTCACCGCGTCGTCACGACGGCGGAACAATGAAGGCCAATCGCGATAATAATTTTAATAGCTATCTATTTACCTACAACATAATCTGACGCGAATATTTTATTGCGCGATGAATCGAGAAACTTCTGTTATTTAATATCGTTATTATAAAGATATTTAATATCGTTATTTTTTAATATCGTTATTATAAAGATATTTAGATCAACGATAGGTACTTTATGAAAATGAAACATGCATATTGGGAATTAAGGTTCAAAATTCATTTGTAATCTAACGTTATATTACCGGTTAAAATTCATTTCTAATCTAACGTTATATTAACATTATAAATTGTAAGTAAATGTTGGCACGATATTTTTAATAAGATAATTAAATTAACACTTAATTTATTTTATTAATTCATGTAGTAGTTTCCTAGGTAAATGTTAGAATTTTAGCTTTGTGAGCTGATCTATACAGAGCGTAATAATAAACATATCTATTATCTAAATATATTATTTCTAAAAGGTGTTTTTTGGTCGAGCGGCTCGATCTCTTTAACTACCGCACCAAAAAAAAATAAAAAAATACCCACTTAAAGCTTATGTTTTCTACTTTGGGCGAAAAATATAAAAAAATTCGAAAAAAATCTTTTTGTTAATAAAAAAATTAATTTTTATAACAATTGGCATGAGCGCCATCTGTGGGCGACACATCAAAAATCTTAGCCAAATTGTATACTCGCAAGATGGCGATATAGTGCGAAGACTTCGCACGGGTCAGCTAGTATTATACATATTCGTACAGCTGATTCAGTACGTCAAATTAATTGTACTTAAAACATGGTTCTGTAAAAAAGGTAAATTTTTAGGGTTCCGTTCCTCAAATTGAAGAAAACTGAAACCTTATTGGATCACTTGATTCTCTGTCCGCCCGTCCATCTGTCAAAGCCCTTTTTCTCAAAAAAACAGATTGAGATATCAAGTCGAAATTAATGTAATATATTGAAGCCTAATAGCCTTCTATGTCTGTAATTTTTTGGTTTACGTAACAAAAAGGCATGGCCCTTTAAACGAAATTTTACTCTGATCATCAAAACCTAAATGGTACTTCCGGTCGACATAACATTTTGAAGGTCGGCATAAAGCCTTATAGCACAAGCAAAGGGGAAAAATCCAAATATCAATGATTTCTAATTCTATGTGAATTTATACATTTTTATAATTAAGTTGTGTTTACGCCTGTGAAAGATATATTAGGCAAATATATTTAAGTTTTGAAAATTTTGTTTTTTTTGTTTTAGTGTTACTATGTGGCTAAATTCCTCGTGATGCGAGATTCCGTCCACATATTGAGACACTCGTAGTCGTTCTCTACTTGTCCTTGACAGGTTTTTTCATTGAAATCACAATTTTGCCAGTGATTTCTTTAGAAAAGGGTCAAAAATAGTTATATATTCTTTAGTATTTTCTGCTCAGTTTAATACATAGAATCTCGTAGTAACAGTAGATAGGTTTACGTCTCAATCTGCATATATGTGTACAATGTGTAATAAAGAACGTGTTTGTTATTTGTATCTATTTATATTTATTTATTTATCTACTTTAATGCGTACTTATTGCTACGAGAGCAATCTCTTAAAGCCAACAATAACACCAGTCCAGCTCCGTTCGGCGAACGGCCGGGAATCGTACCCGAGTCCCCGCGGTACGCCGCATTGTCAAAGGCTGTACGCTTTGTGATCAACTCAATATACCAAGGAGACGAGATTTATACCGGTGATCTTGCGCATCAAATTGAGTACATGCGTGTTTCTGTAAAACCTTCCTTATTTTTCTTATTTCTAAGAAATAAGGAAAGAGATACGAAAAAGTAGATGTCTAAAAAGAAACTCAATAAAATATCATTTATCCGACACAAAGCACGAATTCAAAATTAAGTTGAAGTGTCTATAATACCAAAATGTTTAAAAGAAAACAAAGAAAGGTGTAAATCAATAGAGCATTAGGATGACATCACTATTACAACACCATCCACCGAGTGGCGGAAGAAGGCTCGTGACAGAAGGAAATAGAATATACCCTTAAAACGAATCTGTTAACTTGCGCACACCTTAAAGGTCATATGTGTCGTTTGTATTCATTTTAATATTTTAAACAATTTGGAAAGTAAAGTGCTTTTTGATAATAATAATACCTTTTTAACCCTCCTTTAATCATTATTATTTTATCAACACCAATATTATTAATTTTTTGTTTATATCACTAAACTTGAGCGACAGAGTCGATAAAATTTTCACTTCGATGATAGACGGTGGCAATATTTATAATTAGAAATAAAAAAAGGAATGTGTTTCAGAACTTTATCAGTATCTGCTTCTAAATCGTGCTCTGTTTATAGAGCCAATACTCGTGAGTCGATTGTCTATATTAGTGTATTGACCGAGTTGATGAAACTTGTATATTGATAATTAAGAGACGACGGCAGTATCGATAATTAGGAATTAAAAATTGTTTTTTTGTAGATTCGGAGCATTGATCAGGATACGCCATTATTGAGCGCGCTCTCATGAGTCAATTGTTTATATTACTTTATTTTTAGCGGTCGAGTCGATCGAACGTTTAAAACGATAATGGTCGACGGCAGTATCTGTAATTGGAAATTAAAAATTGTGTATTGCAGAATATTGATCTTGATATGCTTATAAATTGCGCCCTTCATATTAACTACTGCAGAATATTGGTTAGAATAAGCTTATAACACGCGTTCTCTTCATTAATCTTACAGAACATTGGTTAGGATAAGCTCATAACACGCGCTCTATTTATTAACTTTTACAGAATTTTCGTTAATGTAGCCTCGTAACAGGCGCTCTATTTATTAACTCTCACAGAATATTGGTTAGGATAAGGTCCCAACACGCGCTCTCTTTTATTAACCCTTACAGAATATTGGTTAGAATAAACTCCTAAAGCGCACTCTCGTAAGATGTCTGTTTATATGGCTAAGCCGTAGCCACAAAATGATGCCAACACAAGTATATTTGGAGTTAAAAGAACTGTGAAGCTTACATAAATAAAACGTATATTTAGATACACACCAATTCCTGCGATTGTATACAGTTTGCGCCACAAAACTGCGAAGGTTACAAAAACAGGATTGGCATTTGTTATCTTGTCGTGCACTAATGGAGATTGGAACCGGTACCAAGGAATGGCGTCTAGTTTCACGCACATTGCGATGGCGTCATCGCCGAACGCGGAGCGTCCGCGGGTTCACGAACTTTCGCATTAGCGCGCCAAAAGAATTCTCGAAAGGTACGCCGAATACTTGGTGTCTTTATACGATTCATCATTGAGTATCATTTGAGTATGTAGATTCTATTCTGTGTGATCGCCGAGTTTAACCCTAATTGAATTCGTCAGGCTGTTGTCTAATCTCCATAACTGGATTCGTCAGGTTGTTGTCTAATCTCGTTACTCTGTAAACGAATGCCTTCAAAAACTTTAATAGTTGCAGACAGTTTAATCGAAAAAAATATTATTCTTTATAAAAGGAAAGTTCATTAGGAGTATTCAAGGAAATCTCCTCTTGAACTTGAAAATATTCGATTATTATATTTATTGACTTCTTATAAGGAAGAACATAGATAAAGGTCGATAGTTATAGTTTTAGTCATAACTTTATTCAATATTTGTACATAAATCACAATTTGTACATAATAAATGCCAAAATATATTCAAATGTAAAATAAAACAAATTTTAACATAAATAATTAGATACAACACTGACGCACGAGTCAGAAACAAGTTAGATAAATTAAAACAAAAGTTAGATTCGGTATATTTTAAAGAATCATTTAATTAATACTGAATAATAAGCATTTATACTAAATTATACAAACGTCAATGTAGTATAAATATGTTATTATCATATAAATTTAAACCATCCATAAAAGTGTCGTCAAATATAAAATTATATTGCCAGTCAAACAGAAAAAATCATCATATATATTAATACGCTAAGGTTAAGATGTTACTCTCCCTTTTTAGAAAAAACCTCACAACTAATCCACATAAATTATATATCATTTTATAGATAATTGCTTGCTCTACCGGCATCCACAACTAAACAATTTATTATTGCTATTGTTTTTGTAAATTAATTGATTATTAAAATTATATACACAAAACAGCAATGCTGGCAGCACGGCTCAACGTCAATATGATTGACGGTCGGTAAAATTTTTGTTTAATTTCAAATCCACTCATGTATAAATAAAGTGGCGCTTTAGCTCAATGCTTTTGATACTTGCGCCTCTATATGTCAATTTTAGTAAAATATTTGTTTGATCTGTCATCTGAGCTTCATAATGGAATAAATAATGCGAAGACTTCGCACGGGTTACGCTAGTTATATAATAATAACAATAACATTGTAAATATTAAATGTCAACTAATAATTTCATATTATTATAAAATAATAACACAAAATGTATTTGGCGTTAATTTTGTAGAAATTCATTATTCACAATTAAATGAAACTACGTGATGTAGTGTTATTTCTACTTTCTTTAATTTCTTTACCACGACCCAGGTTTCGTTGTATTACAACATCTTCAGGTGGGGATATTAGCAAAGATCTAATGCTTATTATTCAGTGTTATCTTTGGTAATATCCCACCTGAAGATGTTGTAATACAACGAAACCTGGATCGTGGTAAAGAAATTAAAGAAAGTAGAAATAATACTACATCACGTGGTTTCATTTAATTGTGGACAAAATGTCACTTAAAAAAGTTGCCAATGTTAATATTGGAGTATAAAATTAATAAAATATTTATTTATTAGATAAAGCTACATTTACTGTACAATAAGCTTTCGCTATAAGTATTTTCTTCATCGTACTCTGTAAATGAATGCCTTCAAAAACTTTAATAGTTGCAGGAAGTTTCCTGAAAAAAACATTATTCTTTATAAAAGGAAAGTTCATTGTTTTTAACGTGAATTTTGTCACATTACTTAAAATTACCTAGCTTTTTACTTGCAACTTCAATGTCAGATTTCGTGTTAGATAAATATTCCTAAAATGATCTAGTTCTCCTTTGTAGCTAATTTGTAGCAAATATTCACTTATATTCCCCCGAATTCACTTATAGTCCACTATGTACCTTATTTTTTGTTAATTTCTTTAATGTGACAGACTTTTCGGTGAATTTTGTAGAAATCTACTTATCGCGGAGATGTTGATATTTGAATTTTGATTGTGTCTTTCAATAAAAGTACACAAGTAATAACAATGTTATAAGTACTTTAAAAATACCACAACTTTTTTTAGAATATTTTCTCATCACTTGCGTGACACATATATTTTATTTTGAAAAAATGTTTTTTTTTGAGAAATAATACCATTAATTCGTTCTTTCATTGAGTTCGTTAACCAAATTGTTACAAATTAGTTAATTTGTATTTAATTTTTGTCATATAACATAGGTACGCCGTGTAAATTAATTACATAAATAAAGTCGTACATAAAATTAACCAATAATTAAATTTTTATTAGAATATGGCGCTATGTTATTTATATATAAAAATTAAAACTAAATTTTACAAAAAAAGACCAATTAAGTTTCCAACAGAAGTCAACTAGATGGCGTTGTGTTATTTCGCACACATAAGGAATTTATTTTCACGATTTTTATTTACGCAAATGAAAAGATTTTTTTAATGCAATTTATTTGTGTCTCATACAAATTTTCCTTATCACTTTATTTCCCTTAGGAACATAAACTAATATATGTAGCGGAAGTCTAAGAAACTCACTTTCCCAACGAACGCTTGTCATCGGTTTTATTTAAATCTATTATTTTACTAAATGTACGATTATTATTAGAAATTAATAATTAAAGGATAATTAACAGGTTAATTATTAGGTACATATTTACATGCTTTTACGGATAGCTCATAACGTAAATTCACAGTTTATGTCCCTGCCCCTGTGGTTTGATACAAATATATTTCGAATAGTAGGAAAATTCAATGACGTATTAAAAACCTGTCAAGTACAAGTAGAACTAGCATACTTCCATATACATTTAGGTACTTATAAACATTTAAGAGTACACATTATTTTTAGTAAACTATTTACAAATATTAATTTTCCACAACATCAATATATAGCTTACTATATCTTTCATAGGCTTAAAAACATGGTTCTTATTTAAATATTCTTATTTCTTGTTATATAAAGACATAAATTTACTATCTAGTCTATCTTTTACAGACATAGTAAATATGTATTTTAAAATACTAAGTTAATTTTACAGCTAATTTTAGTCACCTGCATGGAGTTTCTATGAACTTTTTATAGACCTAACTAACGCCCGTATGCACCACACACGGTTAGTCGGATTTACTGGCAGTTAAAAACGTATTTCGCATACATATTTATCTATTGTACCGTGCAATAAGACACGGTCAGTAAAGTAGACACTTGTTCAAACTAGACTGATAGTAAATGAGAAACAGAGATACGTTCTTCACCTTCAGTAAGTCTGACTGACAGTCCTGAACGTGTGTGGTGCATACGGGCGTATATGACATAGGTCGGTCGGCTATTACCCGTAAAGTGGTGGAGCCTACTCAACTGTGCCAATTTTTCTTTTAATTTCATTGTTTATACAACCATTGTGATTCTTTTTTGATATTCAAAAATATCGGTTTAGCTAGTAGAGGTGGATACACTTAACTCTGCTGAAGTGATATGACCATTTTAAATTTTAATTTTTTCGTAAATGAATCCAAAAAAGTGTTCATGACATACCCACAATATTTTTGAAAGACCTATTTAACAATACTCTACACGATAAAAAATCTACCCCGACATATTATATATAGGGGAAGACCCTAAAAATTTTTTTGTAACATTTTATTTCATAAACTTGTTGACGTTATAAACATGTATAAGTTTGCCAAATTTAATTTTATAGCACTAATAGTCTGCCAGTAAAACGGCTGTTACATATAGGCGGAGTAATAGTCGTTTTACTGGCAGACTATTAGTCTTTGTTATCTATATAAAGACACACCGATATGACGTATCTATAAGGGAAGTTTGGCTACGTAACCATAAAAACTCAAACCAAAGAATTATTTCTTTATATGGGCATACATTTCTTCATGTGCGATTACTAGTCCTAATTTTGGTCTGTTTTTTAATTATCTTGTTCCTTATTGTTTTTATAATTTATACAGTGGAGTAACACAGAGTCATCGAACATAGGGTGATACTTACATGTTCCATATGCCGTGTTTTTTATCCTTCATTTAATATTTTTTTCCCTTCTATTTTTATATGTGTCTTGGATCAAGGAAAATGGTTTATTTACTTTCGGAACTCGCGAACAAAGTCGTGGAAAAAAGTTATTAATATAAATACAACTTTTTCCATTAGAAATTGACTTGAATAAATTGAATTGAATACAAATGCGAAACACAGACCGACTGTTCGTGGGTGGTAACTTCCGGACGACAACTGTCGACTTTTATGGGGTAAGGTCGGTGGCCTACTTTCCCCCGACTTACCGCACAAAATCAAGAGCGCGCGCTCCTCCGACTAAATGCCTGTCATCATGTTAGCGTGTGTCCAGCCGTATAGTTTATCCTTTTCTCTTATCGCAACGTGCGGAGAGGCGAGAGTCGACCAGAGCCAGCCGATTTTTTTGTAGGACCTATTTCCGTAGTATACGTCCTACAAAAATCGGTTGAAGTATTAAATATCATACGAGTATGTTCTCTTCTCCCCGATTATTGCCGGCAGATTGTGTTACCCTAAAGGGCAGTTACCGGGAGTAAATCGTTCGGTCTGGACTCTCATTAAAGAATAAGATAGACATAACGTACGTAACACGGGAGTGAGGCCGATAAAGCTAATACAATTTCGAAAGCAAATACAAACCTTAGTTAGTATGAAACAGAGAATCCTGCTTATTGCCCACCTCGTGCGTACAACATTTTTTTTTACTAAAATGCCATCTTGTATTGTTAAACACTGAAAAAACCGTTCCCAAAAACAGAAGGAGGGAGATACAATATAGTTTCATACGTAATTATTGATAGTTGACTGTTTCATTATATATTTTCCATTTAAAATCGTTACCAAAGAATTTAAATACGAAACGTCAACTAAAAACCATTAGTGTTACTAGTTTCCATTGAAATATTTTCGCTGTAACCAAGGTAAATAAAGATGGATTTAATTACAAATTTTTGATTATTTTTTAAAGTATAGGTAGTATGTAGGGTACGTTTACGCAAATTTGATTTATATTTTTAGGTATAATTTTTAGGTGTGTTTGCATACATTAATTTCACTTTAGTGCTTTACGACTGGATCAATTTAATTACAAAAACATTTGTAATTAAATCGCACCAATCGGATCAATTTAATTACAAAAACATTTGTAATTAATTTGTAATTAAATCGCACCAATTAATCGCACCAATCGGATCAATTTAATTACAAAAACATTTGTAATTAATTTGTAATTAAATCGCAAATTTGTAATTAATTTGTAATTAAATTGCACGATTATTTTTTAAAGTATAGTGTGTAGGGTACGTTTACGCAAATTTGATTTATATTTTTATGTATAATTTTTAGGTGTGTTTGCATACATTAATTTCACTTTAGTGCTTTACGACTGGATCAATATAGACAAATAAGGTATCCTTGAATTTGTTTTTATACTGCAGTTGACAGGTACGGTGACGACGTAAATATGTATAATTATAAGTATTTAAACGCATGATTATTAATTTCCAAGAATTCTGTCATCTGACGTTTTATCAATATTTTTTATTTCTTTTTTTTTTTAAACGGTAAATGTTTTATCTGTGTCAAAAATGTTAGTCGTATATGTTTTTTTCACTTAATACATTCTGAAAATTATAATCATTAGTAGATTTTTTCAAACCTAAAATCATTAATCCGAAACTTGTATTTTAAATGAAATTTTACGGCCGGTCGTGATCCAAAGTACCAGATTATTTATGTAATTTATATATATATATATATATATATATATATATATATATATACATATATATATATATATATATATATATATATATATATATATAATATTTCATTGATGTTATAAGATGGATATTAGTTCGGCGAATCAGGAACAATGCGAGATTATTATTTTAAAATATAATAACGTATTTTATTAAATTACTCTGAAATAAAATATTAATAAAAAAGAAACTTAATATTTAAAACGACGCATTCTTTGTGGATAGTGAACTCGCTTGAAATGTGTTATAAATACTTTGGTTTCAAATTTAATTAAATATCTAAAAAAGTGCGCGTGGTGCGTCTAAAAATTTAGTTTACTTGGCCGATGCCGAAGGGATTACCCCGTTCAGTATCATCAACCCGAGCGTGACGCGTAACCGATCCGAGCGTTACGACTCATTTTCGTTCACTGTTCAGAAAAAGTGCGCACGTGTGCCAAAAGAAGTTTTTATTTCAAAAACTAATCACATATAACTTTATATGTGATTAATATTTTTTTCCAAAATTATGACGATCAATCAAAACTATGCTAATCAATGTGAATAATGAAATAGTTATAATAAATTAAATTAAAAATATAGTACACGTATCTAACCTATGTTTTCAATTTCATTTATTATAATTATATTCAGATAAATTTATTATTACTTAACTAATTAATTATAAAATTTTAATTAATAAATTTATTATTACTTGACTAATTAAAACAATAAAATACTGTGTCAACAGAGGGACGTTTTTTCGTTACACTGGCAATCTTCCGCACACAGTGACATGCATCTATTTACATCGTGACACGCACACTTAGAGAATTGTGGGCCTCACTATATTTGTTCCGTGTGCTATACGCTTATTCTCTAATCTGAGGGTCAAATGAGAGAGAGAGAGAGTAAAATGACTATTTGCACTAATTCACAATGAAATTTCATAAAATGTTATATGAAATAAGCCACTTCTTTCTAACATGAAATAAGCCATTTCTTTCTAACATGAAATAAGCCGCTTCTTTCTAACATGAAATAAGCCGATTCTTTCTAACCTTTTATTAATTAGAAAGTAGTGGCTTATTTCATGTTAGAAAGAAGTGGCTTATTCCATTATAGCATTTCAGGAAATTTCATTGTGAATAAATTATTTAATTGATTATAAATAAAAAATTAACGCTGTTAAAACACATATAATTGAAGGCTGCTTCTTAGTAATGATGTGAAAAAGAATTTTGCTACTTTTTCTTTCATTTATATCCTAAAAATGCTTTTGTCTCAGGTTTTATGTTTTTATCTCTAACGAGAAGTATCATATTGGCTTCAATTACTGAATCATTGATTTGCGCTTTGAACCCTATTAAGTAGCAAATATCGAACTACGATCTAGTCCAATTCTAGAGTAAAGATCGATTAAACTAAGTTTATTTTAGAAGTGGAATAAAAATTGATTAAACTAGATTTATTTTAGAAATGGAGTAAAGATTCATTAAACTAGGTTTATTTTAGAAATGGGGTAAATATTGATTAAACTAGGTTTATTTTAGAAATGGAGTAAAGATTGATTAAACTAGGTTTATTTTAGAAATGGAGTAAAGATTGATTAAACTAGGTTTATTTTAGAAATGGGGTAAATATTGATTAAACTAGGTTTATTTTAGAAATGGAGTAAAGATTGATTAAACTAGGTTTATTTTAGAAATGGAGTAAAGATTGATTAAACTAGGTTTATTTTAGAAATGGGGTAAATATTGATTAAACTAGGTTTATTTTAGAAATGGAGTAAAGATTGATTAAACTAGGTTTATTTTAGAAATGGAGTAAAGATTGATTAAACTAGGTTTATTTTAGAAATGGGGTAAATATTGATTAAACTAGGTTTATTTTAGAAATGGAGTAAAGATTGATTAAACTAGGTTTATTTTAGAAATGGAGTAAAGATTGATTAAACTAGGTTTATTTTAGAAATGGAGTAAAGATTGATTAAACTAGGTTTATTTTAGAAATGGAGTAAAGATTGATTAAACTAGGTTTATTTTAGAAATGGGGTAAATATTGATTAAACTAGGTTTATTTTAGAAATGGAGTAAAGATTGATTAAACTAGGTTTATTTTAGAAATGGGGTAAATATTGATTAAACTAGGTTTATTTTAGAAATGGAGTAAAGATTGATTAAACTAGGTTTATTTTAGAAATGGAGTAAAGATTGATTAAACTAGGTTTATTTTAGAAATGGAGTAAAGATTGATTAAACTAGGTTTACTATAGAAGTGGAGTAAAAATCGATTAAAATAGGTTTTGTTTATAACTTAAAATTGATGTGAACCCAGTAAACGGACACATTTCAGGCTTGTATATGGTTTACATACTTGATTTTCTTATAAAAAAATTTGATTTGATAAGTTTAGAAACTACACGGAGTATTATGAATACACGTGTCTCCGACAGCTGATGCTTTTTCTATAGGTGCTGTACAAGATACTAAGGTTTTAAGATTCTAGCTGTGACCCAATTTCCAAGTTTCTAAATCTTCTGGAATAATTTTATAAATGTTGATCGCGGCGGATGTCAAAAGGCAGATGTTTCACGTCAAACTTGAATGCTTCACGGCCTTATTACTTGAAGCGGCAGCAAAGTTTTGTTTAATTTTTAGACGAGCAACTTTGTAGAAATAAGTGACGACCCTCGAAAGTAGAGAAGCTTCTTCATGTCTTTATTTAAAAGTTTGCCTGTGAACGAGCAATACTATGTAGCTATCTCGAGGGTGGGATATTTTTTTAATTTAATCTCTTACAAATAAAGAATTTCAACTAAATTAACAAATTTCATAAGCAAAGCAACCTTTTAGTGAATTTGTTTTTTCAAGTTACTTCATAATTCAATTAATTTTCAATTGTTATTAAATAGCGGAATTAGGAACACGTAAAAAACATTTTTTTTGTCTAAATATTACAAGCAACTCAGTGATGTTAACCACATATAAGGTAAATATTATTTTAAACATAATTTGCCATATCTGACTTCTCATTGGTTGTGGCTAGGGTTGCCACCTTTTTTTTAAACAAATAGAGTATATTTACTTTCTAAGGTAAAAAAAATAAAGTATAATGTCTAAAAATAAAGTATTATTTATTCATTTAGATATTTTTTCCATACATATTTTTTGTTACTTCTAGCAACATCTAACAAATATTTGATATCAAAAAACGTCTAAACCGCATCTTTACAAACTATGTCCATGTTAAGATAGATAAATAATTCGGTTTTTATTATGTTTAGGGACGCTCTACTTCGTTCCTCCCGCCACTTAGCATTCATCAGAGAAAATACTCTCTGTAAATGCTGAAGTGGTGGAAATGGGTAGCGGAAATGACACGATTTTGCATATATTTACAAAATAATTACTATTATGGAAAAATGTTTGCGACTCATGCGATGTAGATAATTCTGAAAAATGTACAGAATTATTAAATTGTGCATATAACTCTTTCAATAAATTAATTTCTGAATACAAGTCATCCATGTTAATATCAAGCTTTTGCAGTTTCAAAATCATAAGTATGTGAACAAAATGCTCATATTTAACATTACCTACTTTTTGAATTTAGGACGCTCAATGAAAAGAGCCAATTTGTGTGACTAATAACGTGACTCCAGGTACTCTATGGCTTTATCCAAGAACAACATGAAATTTTTTATAATTTTCTGACTAACTTCAGGCGAAGACAACTCAATTTCTTTAATCTTTTTTTCAGTTTCATATCCAAAGAAGAGATTTTCTTTTCTTTTCATTAATTCTTTTCTGCGATTGTGCATAACATTGTATACATCAAAATTGTTATCTTATTCCATTCTAAAAATTTTACAGTTTTACTAAGCACATATAAAATGTGGTTTTCCAATTTAATAATATTGTATCCACATAAGGTAGGCCATCTGGTTCCTACATGGCGTTTGAGTTCACGAAAATCTCCATCTACCGATTCTATGCATTTTTTAAATTCTTATCTCCGAACAGCCGAGTGGGAAAAATGAGCATAGATTTTAAGGATAACATTCTTAATGTCATAGGATAATAAGTTCCTGGCATGTTTCGAGCAATTGTGTACATATGTGCAGAACAATTTCCCTTAATCAAGTCCGGTACCAAATCTCTAATGTTTAGAAATAATGAATGGTTTATTCCAAAATTGGCATTTGTGTTGTTAGCACTTAGCCCAGAGATATTCCCATTAAATGATAATTTGCATTGCTCTACTGACTTTTGAATTGCATGAACCATGCAATCAGCTGATTCATTGCTATTTTCATAGAAATCAGTTAATTTTCTTTGAATGCCATTTTCAGCTGTAAAATATTGCACAACTAATGGAAAAGTTTATATTTTTTGTTGGAAGCATCCGTTTGCAAGTAGAAAAATAAATTGCCTGTATTTAAATCGTTTATTACATTTTGTAAAGCATATGGCTCCAACACCTCTGTAACTAGAGTTTCCATTTTGGTCCTGGCTAAATGAATACTTGTAGCTGTGTTTGAATTAACGTAAATCATTTTATTTAACTTAACAGTACATTCCATATAATTAAAGGACAAAATATGCTTAACAGTGTGATATGTTAAGGCTAAGTAGTTCAGCAGCCGTAACAGCGTCTTTATCACTGTAAAATTAACTTTGAGAAGAAGTGGAAACAGAAGCAGACCCAAGAAAACTTTAAAGCAGTTCAGATGATTTTTAGCTTATATTTCGATGTATGCTGTTTTGTTTCCAGATGTTGCTTAACCTGCAAACAAATAATAAACCCTTCACCTACCACCATACACACTAGACACCCCAAACCATCACGAAACCATAGAGTTATTGTGATTCTATCCCTGCATGCTTGTTTGTCCAACCTATACTCACACAGGTCCACCACCACCTAAGATTAAATTTTCATTTATTCAGTGTACTGTATTCAGAGTTACAGATGCCGTCCAATTCTGTGTTAGAATTCGATTCCTGTATTCGTTTTTCAGGTGTATTTCGTGAGCTACAATTAGATGCATCCATAATCGAATATTTATCACAACACTGGACAACATACCAAGAACAAAAAATAATATTTGAACAACAAACAGTAAAATAATTGACATGGACGTTTTAGGTTACGTTAAAAAACGACAGTGCTGCTTAGCATTTAACTTTGTCGTTTTATGCTTTATCGATGTAATTCATCCCGTTACACGCAAAAAACACTTGTATTTCTTGTTTTTTTTATAAACAGTTACATAAAACCTTCAACAGTCGAAATAGGTAAAATAAAGAACTTTCACGTACTTTTTTGCTTTAATAAAGTATAAAGTACGTTTCCCCGAAATAACGTACAATATTTTATTATAAAGTACGGATGGCAACCCTAGTTGTGGCACAATATTTTGCGATAGCAGTCTGAACTGATATGCCGTACAATTAATAGTCCATGAAGTTGACATATTAAATGGAACATGTTCCGCTACTTTTAAAAATAAATTAATAGACGTGTTTTGCGATAGCAGTCTGAAATAATATGCCGTTCAATTAATAGTCTATGAAGTTGACATATAAAATGGAACATGTCCCGCTACTTTTAAAAATAAATTAATAGACGAGTTTTGCGATAGTAGTCTGAAATAATATGCCATACAATTAATAGTCCTTGGCATATTAAATGGAACATGTTCCGCTACTTTTAAAAATAAATTAATAGCGACGTATTTTGAAAATATGCGTAATTATGTATAACTTATGTTTCAATCTAGGATATATATTATCTATAATATTTGAAATTTTATATATCCATAAAATTTCATTGAAATTCTTTGGGTTCTTTAAGAGGATAGGAAAGATAAATAAATAAATAAAAAGGCAACGTTTCACTTGTATTATATTAGTAGGAAGGTGCGTTACATTAGAATAGAGATCTATTATTCACGCTTTGCATTGTAAAATACTGAACGCAATACAGAATAATTTTATGTATAATATTATAGTATTTCTACTATTATATTACTCTTATATTATAGTACTTCTAAATAATTTTTTTTCAGAAACATGTTCTTTTTTTAAATTTTATTCTCTTTCTTCTTGTTTCCTTTATCGATTCAAGATGCAAAATTTTAGGTATTTTATAGTTGATTATAATTTTCTGAAGTCGTATTAGGTTTGTGTATTGTATACATAATTATTTGTTCCTATTGATATATATATATATATATATATATATATATATATATATATATATATATATGTGTGTGTGTGTGTATATTATTGTTTTTTTACAACAATTTAATATTTGTGCAAACTTTTTAAAAAATACACAGTTTTAATGCCAACAATATTTTGCTGACATAAATTCTACTTGCTTAATAATTTTTATTATAATATTTTGTTACAAAAACATTATTATGCTACTCATCGAAAACTAAACACCAAAAAATCGAATAATTATTAAAATAAATTATTTATGTATATGAGTATTGAGCATCAAAGATTGCTAAAAACAATTACGCGAGTTACTTCTGCTTAAATATAATTACATACAAAAACTTAATATAAATGATGTCCATAATACAAAACCTAACAATCGCAAGTTGAATTTGTGCGATTAGAATTCCATTCAAGCAGTGTTGGCTGAATTCGATTAAATTTCTTAATCGATTCATAATTGAAAGTTTTAGTCTATTACATTAATCATAACTAAATTGACCGTAATTAAAAACAAGTAGTTTTAGTCATGACTAAATATTTCAATAATTTGTTATGAATCAGAATATTTTTTTAGTCATAAAGTTATAATACATTTTAAATTAATGTTTTAATAATGTGGGGTCATGCCACTTACTTATGATTCCTGTTTTCTTATTTATCAGTCGGGGGATTGGGCGGGGACTGTCCCCCAGGTAAAAGATAACCCCGTTAGTGAACTTAGCGAGCTGTTTTAAAAAAGGTTCTTTATGAAAAGTAGTTTAAACTTTATGAAAAAATGAAAAATAAATTCACGGTTGTCACTTTCTTAAACCGTTCCTTAATGCTACTCTTACCATGTTACCTGTGTCTATTATCACAGATAAATAAGTGGTTGTTTAATAATGTTATTGTTTCTTTTTTCTTTCTATTAAGTCGTATTTATTTTTTTATTTCCGTAATTGTGTTTTCTTAAGTCTTTTAAAAATAACTATAGTGGTAGTTACTACTAATTATTACGAATAAAACTAAATCAGTCATCATCATCATCATCATCATCATATATATTAATACGCTAAGGTTAAGATGTTACACTCCCTTTTTAGAAAAAACCTCACAACTAATCCACATAAATTATATATCATTTTATAGATAATTGATTGCTCTACCGGCATCCACAACTAAAAAAATTATTATTGCTATTGTTTTTGCAAATTAATTACTTATTAAAATTATATACACAAAACAGCAATGATGCCATCTAACGGCTCAACGTCAATATGATTGACGGTCGGTAAAATTTTTGTTTAATTTCAAATCCACTCACGTATAAATAAAGTGGCGCTTTAGCTCAATGCTTTTGATACTTGCGCCTCTATATGTCAATTTTAGTAAAATATTTGTTTGATCTGTCATCTGAGCTTCATAATGGAATAAATAATGCGAAGACTTCGCACGGGTCACGCTAGTTAGTAATAATTAAGGAGTTTAGTCATTCGTTTTTATTTATTAGTCATGCAATACACATGTGTAACACTTGATTTAAACATACGCGGGCATTGAAGTATATGTATAGATATATTGTATGAAGTCAAAAGTTTCTATATTGTCTAGTACAATCAAGCAGTATCAAAAAAAAAAATTTACTTATTTTAAATTCAAATATCGAATTGCTAATTCTATAATTAGCAATTTGATATTTGAATTTAATGATTATATGGCATATGTAGTAAATGAATTTAATTATAACGAACACTTGGAGGCTTTGGATTTACGTAGTTTCGCTCATTTATTAACGATACGCAATTCGCATATAATCAGAGAATTACCGTTTAGAGATTTTTGGAAATTTTTGATAATAGAAAAAAAAATTTTGAACTCGCATTTTGAAAAGCTTTACTTTTATATTCCACGCGAGGGCTTTTAAAAAATATTTGGCCTTACCTCTCACCCTTCATATGAAATCATTTTCGAAATATCCCTTGTTACTCACAAAACAGACACGAAGATAATTCTAAAAGTGTTCCTTTTTTAAATTTTTGATGGACAATATTAAGAAGAAAGTTATACTTACTTACGCGTCACACTGAAAAAAAATAGCGGCCAGTCTTATACAAGTGTCAATTTATTACATTTTTATATACAAAAAAAAATTAATTATGGATATTCTCAAACGAACTGATTTATTCCGTTTTTCATAACCGTTATTCTAATCGTTTACATTTGAATATCTCATTTAAGTGTAGCCACCTACGCTCGCACAACTCCGAATAAAGGTCGGGAGACGTCGAGCGACTTTACTTTTAACTTTTGTCAAATCCAGTTTTATATAATTCTTCTATCCACGTGTCAGCCGTCGCGTTTTATTGTAGCCCCCTCTTCCCCTCCCTGTGACCTTACTTGTCGAAGTTTCGGAGAAATTAATCACGTCACGACGAGATGAAAAACTCCACCTCGTTAACCACCACAAAGCAAATAGTCTAACAATTGTAAGGCCGACTTTTTATTAGACTTATTGCCGTAATCGGTCCATTGTATTGACGACTAGGTTTTGCCTTCGTGGAAATGGAAAACGGTCGTTGTTCATTCCTGAACAATTTTTTCATAATTAAAATTATTATTTCTAAAGTTAAGACGATATTATTCACTTAATATGTAAAAGTATTTACATACTCATGTTCACACTCATTACCTTATCGGGGTTTTAATTACAAAAAAATGTATTCTTTTCCTGGGTTAAATATACCATATATTAAATGTACCATGACCAGATTATATGTATGCAAATTCAAGATCGATTTAATAGTTAAAGCGAGGGAAATTACAAATAAAATTATTGTCGTATTTATAATATTAGTCAGAGAGTTATGGTTAGGATTATAACATATATAATAGTAAAGGTTATTTTCAATAACTCAAACGTCTTTTCTTAATATGTTCTATGGATAATTAATTCCATAATATACAATACATGTGTATATAAATTACACCTGACTGATTAACGTGTGATTAAAATGCCCAATCTTAACCACTGGTCCCAAAAACTTGTCAAAAAAAAATAAACTTCATTTGTAACATTAGTATGTTGATAATATGTGGAAAAACTATTATTGAAGTCATACTTTTTCAGGCGCATTATAAAATGAAATTTTCTGCGATTTTACTTAGGAGCGTGATAAGGGTGAAATTTTATTGCGCACTCATGATGCAACAAAAATCGACAGGATGAAGTTGCTCACTAAACATATATTTGCATGCATGTAGTGACTGATAGTATATATATATATATATATATATATATATATTTTTTTTTTTTTTAAAGGCTATTATTTACGCTATTTATTAACACTAACAATAATTCCGTTTTTGTCGAAATGAATGTCTTTTTAGCTCTTTTCGAATTTTACCTGAATTATTTTCGACGACCTTCTCGAACCTGCGAGTTTCAAGGATTAATATATCACACCTATGGTTGGAGGCACTTTATTTAATCTCGCTAATTCACAGACGCAATCAACACTTTGTTTCATCACGTTAATTCATTGACACAATCAGCAATTTATTTCATCTCGCTAATTCACACAATCAGCACTTTGTTTCATATAGTGAATTCATCGACACAATATGCAATTTATTTCATCTCGCTAATTCATATAATCAACACTTTGTTTCATCTCGTTAATTCATTGACACAATCAGCAATTTGTTTCATTACGTTAATTCATATAAACAGTACTTTATCACATCTCGTTAATTTATTGACACAATCAACAATTTATTTCACCTCGCTAATTCACGCAATAAGCAATTTGTTTCATCTCGATAATTCACACAATCAGCACTTTGTTTCATCTCGTTAATTCATTGACACAATCAGCATTTTGTTTCATCTCGCTAATTCACACAATCAGCAATTTGTTTCATCTCACTAATTTCTATAGTTCCGTAGAAATAATATTTATAAACAATTATGACAAATAATTTGACATTTTATATAAAATTAAAAATTTACATTTTTGACAAATAATTTGACATTTTATATAAAATACAAAATTTCTCATTTGTCTAATTGACGATATAGATAAAACATTTAAGGAGCTTATTTTTTCATTTTCTCTATATAACAGTGTCATTTTTGTTCTTGTAATACCTTTTTCACTTTTTCTAGCATACTACGTTAGCGTGACCCCTTCCACTTTTTATTTATGTAAAGACAGCTACTGTTTTTTAATAAGGCACGACAACAAAAATATGCACAGCCGTGTAAGTTATAATAATTTTATATTTAACACTTTAACGTACAGGTCCCACAAAAACAGGTTTTGCAAAAATTGGGTCAAAAAATTGGCACTCTCACCGATCCGAACTTTACAAGTTAAAATGTGCTAACGGAGAAAAGGATAGAATATACGAATGGAGTATATACTGATGGAGATAAGCGGGATACATTTAATCGATTGCCCGTGCCTCTTGACGTATGCATTGAACTACGGAAAGTCGGTTTTTTGCCTTGTCTTTAAAATGGTTTGCAAATCAACTGCGCCGCACCATTGGACCGAAATTGTAGACGATTTTGACATTTCATCAAGTTAATTCATAAACGCAATCAGCAATTTATTTCATCTCGCTAATTCACACAATCAGTACTTGGTTTCATCTCGTTCATTCATTGGCACAATCAGCAATTTGTTTCATTTTGACACACACACGCCATTTTGAGCGTTACATTGTTCATCAATGGCCATCTTGATATAGAAGAGGTATTCCCCTTGAAGAATATACACTAAAAACAAAATTAATTTATGTATTATGTATTCCATCGAGTGTGTAAAAATTAAATAAATAAATAAAATTACAAACAGTTGAATCTAATAGACTACTGTAACAGATTACTGAATAGATTTCAAACACTATTTTTCGGGCTTATCCATTACTGTGTTCTTAGCTTCATGTTCACATAAAACGAATTATGTATTTATATTTGCATCTTAAGCAAATTTATTAAAAATATGAGATTAAAGATTATGTAGATAAAGACGTGTAGATAAAGATTAAAGATTACGTATATATGTTAGAATAAGACCAAAGCTAATGTCTAGAATATAGTTAAAGAGTTAAAGAGACCTGTAAGTCGCCATGGAAACTTGTCAAGATTATTCAACGTGGCACGACTTTGCTATTATGCGCCCCGCTATGGTTGGAGATGGCGTGAAAGATAGCTAGCCAGACGCTGGGGTAGACCTTGAACTCTCCAACAATCCAAAGGAATGCAATATAAAGAAGTGTGACAACATCAACACATTCACACGAAAATCTTTCTTTGTAGATATGGAAGTGTTACTTATTTCTTAAAAATTATTATTTTCGCTCTTTTAAAAGGATAGTGGAATAGATAGACTGACGCATTATAGTAATGATGAATAAACTAATAATTTTAATAGTCATATATAAATAACACTTTGGTGGTTAAGCACTCGAGTAATCATGAAAAAATGGAAAGGCAAAAACGCGATGCTTATGCGAACGTAGGAAGTAACTAATTAAAAAACCTGTTAAGCACGAGTGAACTCGAACTACGAGGGTTCCGTATACATTTAGGTATTCATAAACGTTTAATGAAATATAAAATTTCTATTAAACAAAAATTCCTATTTACAAAATTTTAATTTTTTTGGACGAAAATATGTTGCCTACTATATCTCTAACAACAAATGAACGATTTTAAATTTTTTATATTACTTGTGCTGTGAGATTTTGCTTCTTGATTGATTTACTTGCGAATATCAGAAAATGCGACACAAATGACCATATTTTTAGGGGTTTTTATTACGTTGACTTATAAGCTTGATTTTATTACAGCTCTAAGGGACCATCGATTTAAGTATTTGATATTAACTTCCACTAAATACCTCCACACGTTCCTGAGAATAAAGGTCTTCACAGACAGACAGATAGACGGACAACACATTGATCCTGTAAGGGTTCCTTTTCCCCTTTCAGGTACGGAACCCTAAAAACATGCGTCTTACTATTACCGCGCATAAAATATTAATCATCGGAACTAGAATTATGTAAGAAGGAAACAAGTAAGAAACAAAAAAGGACAGACACGATATTGTCTATTTAAATATATCTCACATACACGTGCAAAGATCTTTGCATACGTATTTGAAATATCACTTATTCCAGACATTTACCACTTATACCAGGTTATCGATCTTAGTGGTAATTTTTTTGCCCATTAGTGAATTGTACTTACTAGTAAAAAAAGTTTCGAGGACGAGTAGAACTCGGAGGTACTAATGAAGGTTTAAGGGCACATAATATTTCTAATTAAACTATTTACGTATATTCATCCATTTCACACCGTAAATATATCGCTTATAGACGTGAAAAATTGTGCATATTTAACAAATTATAAGATCTAGGATAATTGTAGTAATTTTCCTAAAAGCTTCTAGGTAGATTTTGCCAAAACTACTTTTTCATGATTATTGAATCGGTAGTTTCGGAATCGTGGATGCTTCGGTCATTGGAATGAAAAAAAATCAAGTCTTTGAGATGTGATATTGGAGAAGGATGCTTTGCATACCACGGCCACTAAAAGAACAAACATGTTTCCCTCGAGTAGCTGAACATCAAAATTAGACTTTCGACTATCTGTTACCGAAGGATACTTTGGTCATATAACCGCCATCAAATAGATAACTACGACAAGTTGGTTGGATGGGCAATGTGGAAGGAAAGTGACATCGCGGTCGATCAACCAGCCACTGGTGTGACCATGTAATCGCTACCATTTTAGCCTTTTTGTAACAACCGCCCTGAGAGAAGCTGAAAATGACACAAAGTGGAGGAAGCTTGTAAATAAAGCCACGAATGCCTTTCAAGGACACAATCTTCAAAAAAAGAAGAAGACCATCAAGAAGAAAGGCAGGAAATAAAGGGGAGGAGTATTCCGTTTTCGCATATTTTTTTGGAATATCTTTTTAAAAATGCATTTTAAAATTATGAAAATTAAATTTCTGCTTTACTTACAAAAAGCCCTTTCAAATGACATCCCACATGATACATCAAATTAAAAAAGTTTAAGACTTATTTACTCCCTTTTTAATTCTAATATGAATATTTTGGAAAAGTTAATTAGTACAAAATATCTGGGTTAACAAGATGTATTACTATGCCACATTTCAAGTTTCTACGTCGCATGGTTTCTAAGAAAATCGGCTATGAATATAGAAAAACGAAAATAGATTGCCTACGTCATCCTCCACAGGCGTGAAAACATGATGCATATTTAAAAAAATATGATATTTAGGATCATTGCTATTGTTTTCCTTTAAACTGTTTCTGGGCTTCTGAACATCTATATTCTTTAGTTTGAGTAGGGGGGGGGGGTGTGGTGTAGATATTTTTGGTATATTTATCAGTATTTGACATATCTCTTAAGAATAAAACGAAAATATTTTTTACGTAATTTTATGTTTTATTTCCTAAAATTACGTGACAAAAAGTGGAGCTGCGACAAAGGTAAGAAGGCAAAAAAGTTTTTTTTAAAGAAAATAAAAGTTTATAAAAATTCAAAATATTTAACTTGTTTTTGAATGAATTTTTTTTACAATATTTTTTCGAAAAACCTATCCTTTCACACTACCTAGAAAAGTATTGTTTAGAAAAACCTTAAAGAAAATTAAGTATAATATCAATAAGGCATTTCTAAATAGAGTTGAATGAAAACAGTCAGTATTGAATTAATTAACAATATTTTAATTTAAATCTAAATAACAACCAAATTACAAATGACAATCGTATAAATTCTTCATATCAAAATGTATTAAAATACATTGCAATTTTTTTTTTAATTTTAACATTTATCCAGTTCTCATTACGTTTGTGCAACACCGGTCATACTAATAACGTTATACTATACAGAAATGCCGGTAACACTCTAAAATTAATCCAAAAAAATTAAGGTAATTGTCTTAATTTCAATACAACCATCTCTTTTATTTACGTGATTTTGCGAACTCATATATCTTTCATTTTAATTTGTGCATGGCAAATTATCTTCATTACGTTACTTTCCATCTCCCTGGGACGCCTCCTTTTCGTTTGGGAAACAACATCGATCGTCGGAGTTGGGGGTAATTATTGAAAGTTGATCTCTGTCTATCTTGCAACGGTTAACCAGTGTTAATCTCTGCCTCTAATAAAAGAGAACTGTAGCATAATAATTATAACCTATATTTTTTCTCAGAGTAAAGCCTTCTTAACACAAAAATAATTTTTAAAATTGGATTTATAGTTCTGGAAATAAACGCGCACAAACAGACAAATTTTCCCCTTTATAATTAGTATATATTACATATACGGGTATATTTAGCATAATGTCATTGGTTTAAGCGAAAGCTACAAATCTAAAAGTTCTGTGGGCATAATACGCGGTTGCTACGAACTTCACATATTCTTTGATCTTTCTATATGTCTACACGTTGGTATAGAACTTGAATTTGGCCAGTTTGTTCGTAATGAATAAGAATATTTCATTCGCGGGATATCGGAGTGACAGGTCGTAGCATAATATAAGTATGACCTGGGACTCTAGCATAAACGCAATCGCTCTACCTTAGCGGAAGTATTGACAGAAATTAATTTTCTTTCCAGAAAAACTCAAGCGACAAAGCGATTACGTTTTCTCCGGCGCCATTGCGGCCGCAATACTATTCGTGACGCTCGCAGGCGCGTGCACCGTTGCAGCCTGTGTCTACTGCTGTCATATGAATCGTAGGTGTGTATACATGTCGGAACTTACAAAATAATTATATATTTATTTTATAAACACACGTATTGAAAAAAAGGGCCATCCAAAATATAAAGGTACTATTTAAAATAAAGATAACGAAAACGTAAAGATAATATTTCTAAAACTATATCTAAAACCACATTTTTCCACAACCACAAAATTGGTTTACTTCCGGAAAAATTCTATATGAACTTGTATCAGGTTTTCTTTCATTATTTGTCTCTATAAATGATATACAAAAAGTCTTATTTTCATCAAAATCCAAAAAAGTTACATATGGCAGCCAAATTTTCATCGAATACGTTCGTCAAGCATATAGAGAGGTTTTAGATTTATATAATTTTAATTCTATTTCCCAACAGATTTGTTGTTCAATTACTATATGAGAAGTTTAATTTTGAACAAATTAAGCCATATTTAATTTTGTACTCACTATTAGTTAGCAGTAATAGTTACTATTCTTTGATTTAACTATATCACGAACAATAAATTTAAACTACATTTTATGCATCAATGACAGTGAGATCAGTTAAACTTTGTTAAATCGAAAGAGGGTAGAAAATCTCACAATATTAATTAACCCTTTCATTTTTATTCCAAAATTCGCCACTTACAATTATAATAAAAAATGTTGATATTGAGTGTCACTGAATATCCAAATGGCTCAAGACTAGCTCCATGTTGAAATGCTTCAAAATATTTTTGTTAAAATTTCTATAAATACTGAGTCTTGACTAATACACTCCACAACTGACATTAAACCAGTATACCATCTTTCGCTATGATATTTGGTTTCTCGTAGCTTGGTGTAATCTGTCGATGTTTTCAGTTGAGAACTCTTGTGTTATTTATCTCTCTATTCTGATCTTGAATATATATTTCTAATTTGAGATGAGATTTTAGTGAGTAATCCTAGTTTTTTTATTTCACTTTAGTGAGTATTACCTGATATGTTTTCTTTACTAAAGTAACTGTCTATTTTAACATTATCAGAATTAAATTTTGGTTCCTATGTTTTGAAAGAAAAATTTGTTTAAACTCAATTTGCCTTTTGTTCATCACTAAAAATATTTTATAAACCTTATAAGATGGAAATGGAACACTGTAGCTAGGGTAAAAATATTACCGCAAAAATAGACCTAAATATAATTTCAGACATAATTTTTTAAAAACTTTGAAATTATAGATTTTATTTTTTTCAGTAAGTACGGTACTATAGATTTACTTTTATTTAAAAATAATATTAGAATTGGTAGAGCCCGCTTAGGAACAGAATACTATTGCTATTAACTGCTCTTTATAATTACCAAATTATAGATTTGTATCAATTAGTTAAGGTACTATAGATTTACTTTTATTTAAAAATAATATTAGAATTGGTAGAGCCCGCTTAGGAACATAATAGTATTGCTATTTGCTGCTCTTTATAATTTTCAAATTACAGATTTGTATCAATTAGTTAAAGTACTATAGATTTACTTTAATTTAAAAATAATGTAAGAATTGGTAGAGCCAGCTTATGAACAGAATAATATTCCTATTTGCTGCTTTTTATAATTTCCAAATTATAGATTTGTACCAATTAGTTAAGGTACTATAGATTTATTTTTATTTAAAAATAATATTAGAATTGGTAGAGCTCGCCTAGGAACAGAATACTATTGCTATTAGCTACTCTTTATAATTTCCAAATTATAGATTTGTATTAATTAGTTAAGGTACTATAGATTTACTTTTATTTAAAAATAATATTAGAATTGATAGAGCCCGCTTAGGAACAGAATACTACTACTATTTGCCGCTCTTTATAATTTCCACATTATAGATTTGTATCTATTAGTTAAGGTACTATAGATTTACTTTTATTTAAAAATACTATTAGAATTGGTAGAGCCCGCTTAGGAACAGAATACTATTCCTATTTGCTGCTCTTTATAATTTGCAAATTATAGATTTATATAAACAAGTTAAGGTACTATAGATTTACTTTAATTTAAAAATAATATTAGAATTGGTAGAGCCCGCTTAGGAACAGAATACTACTACTATTTGCCGCTCTTTATAATTTCCACATTATAGATTTGTATCTATTAGTTAAGGTACTATAGATTTACTTTTATTTAAAAATACTATTAGAATTGGTAGAGCCCGCTTAGGAACAGAATACTATTCCTATTTGCTGCTCTTTATAATTTGCAAATTATAGATTTATATAAACAAGTTAAGGTACTATAGATTTACTTTAATTTAAAAATAATATTAGAATTGGTAGAGCCCGCTTAGGAACAGAATACTACTACTATTTGCCGCTCTTTATAATTTCCACATTATAGATTTGTATCTATTAGTTAAGGTACTATAGATTTACTTTAATTTAAAAATAATATTAGAATTGGTAGAGCCCGCTTAGGAACAGAATACTACTACTATTTGCCGCTCTTTATAATTTCCACATTATAGATTTGTATCTATTAGTTAAGGTACTATAGATTTACTTTAATTTAAAAATAATATTAGAATTGGTAGAGCCCGCTTAGGAACAGAATACTATTCCTATTTGCTGCTCTTTATAATTTTCAAATTATAGATTTATATAAACAAGTTAAGGTACTATAGATTTACTTTAATTTAAAAATAATATTAGAATTGGTAGAGCCCGCTTAGGAACAGAATACTACTACTATTTGCCGCTCTTTATAATTTCCACATTATAGATTTGTATCTATTAGTTAAGGTACTATAGATTTACTTTAATTTAAAAATAATATTAGAATTGGTAGAGCCCGCTTAGGAACAGAATACTACTACTATTTGCCGCTCTTTATAATTTCCAAATTATAGATTTGTATCAATTAGTTAAGGTATTATAGATTTACTTTAATTTAAAAATAATATTAGAATTGGTAGAGCCCCCTTAGGAACAGAATACTATTCCTATTTGCTGCGCTATATAATTTCCAAATTATATATAGATTTATATAAACAAGTTAAGGTACTATCGATTTACTTGAATTCAAAAATAATATCGGAACTGGTGGAGATGCTTTAATAACAGAATAATATTTTCATTTGTTGCTCTTCATAATTTCCAAATTATATATAGATTTATATAAACAAGTTAAGGTACTATCGATTTACTTGAATTCAAAAATAATATCGGAACTGGTGGAGATGCTTTAATAACAGAATAATATTTTCATTTGTTGCTCTTCATAATTTCCAAATTATATATAGATTTATATAAACAAGTTAAGGTACTATCGATTTACTTGAATTCAAAAATAATATCGGAACTGGTGGAGATGCTTTAATAACAGAATAATATTTTCATTTGTTGCTCTTCATAATTTCCAAATTATATATAGATTTATATAAACAAGTTAAGGTACTATCGATTTACTTGAATTCAAAAATAATATCGGAACTGGTGGAGATGCTTTAATAACAGAATAATATTTTCATTTGTTGCTCTTCATAATTTCCAAATTATATATAGATTTATATAAACAAGTTAAGGTACTATCGATTTACTTGAATTCAAAAATAATATCGGAACTGGTGGAGATGCTTTAATAACAGAATAATATTTTCATTTGTTGCTCTTCATAATTTCTAAAGTTAAAATGAGGTTAAAAGAAAATTTGAATCTTAAGAACAATTATGGAAAACTGTCCTAAATACTAACTCACAAAAACATCCTCTGATCAAATCTATTAACTTTCCACAGTGACAAAACATTGAAGAAGCAACTGAAAAAGATGGCGGAAAAGAGTGGGAAGAAACTATCTCTGCATTCGAAACGCACACAAGCAAACACGCAGGATGCTTGTCCCATAATAATGGAGGAACCAACGATTATGTGCGCTTAAGGAAACATCTTCATAAAATTGGTATTAGAAAGATCGATTGTGCAAGGACCATAGAGGTTGTGTCAAACCGACATGGATAAGGACTTTCGGTTGTATGTTTGTCAACGTCAGTATTTTATCGACTGAAAATAGTCAAACTTCATTGAATGTAAAGAAAGTTAGGTTACGAATAAATATGGAATAAGATTTCTGAAAAAAAAACTAAACACTGTATTGTTTTTATAAATTAATAAAATGCTTTTATACAATGTGGATTTGACCGTTCGACATTAAACGAATCTTTATATACCAAATGGTGAAATTGTTTATGGTGTACCATCAGTACACCATAAACAACTTAACACAATTCATTAGTTTAGTGGTAGGAAGAGTTTTAGTTAGTTTGTAATTTCAAACACGATGTATATAACTTCAAACATGCCGCGTTGTTTTGCTACCGGTGCCGACAAAAATAATAACCGCGTGCCGTCGCCGTTGTCGCGCAACAAAGTTGGAGTTTACATTTTGTTTAAATTAAAATTTTATTTAATTTGCTTGTAATTTTTTTGGTGTAATTGTTTATTTGACTATTTTAAAGTATTTATGACAACTAGTACCGACTGGATTTTCGTTTAATGTCGAATGGTCAAATCCGAAAAATACTTGATGTCGTTAGAATAAAATTTAAAAGATGATTTTTTTTTCAGAAAATTGATAATAATATTCATAATTATTTGTCTTCTTTTCGTAACCACGATACTTGGCACATTGTTAAGCGTCGCTTGGGAGAATAACCCGCGAATAGCTGCGAAGACATCTAGCTGCCCGGTAAGGACCGCGCAAGTATTGAGTGTATTAAAAAGAGTTATATGTAGTATTTTTTGGCACTCAATTAGAAAAAGGGTGTATTTTATGTTTTATTTCTACGACATTATATTTCTTTATAGCCAACGAATAACGTATTTCTTTGTCCGATACTTATACCCGGACACTGTGTATAATACAATTGGTACTTTGCGATTAGAGTATTATTTAAGTATGAATGAATGTATTTGTATCATTTAATTTATACAGTTATAATTACATGTCTATGGTTGATTATTTAACTGAAACCTTTAACTTTACAGATGATTCTGTGTATTAAACTGGAAGAGTATTTAAATCGTATTTATATAAAAATGTAATTTTTTTCGCTAGAATTGAAACTTTGACAGTGATTTTTTTCAAAAACAGTTAAGAATTAACATTTTTTACTCAGTTTTATACACGTAATCGCCTTTATCAATAATAAACGTGTTTATTTTAATAAAGGCGATATTATTAAAATAAACACGTTTTATACACGTAATCGCCTTTATTAATAATAAACGTGTTTATTTTAATAAAGGCGATATTATTAAAATAAACACGTTTTATACACGTAATCGCCTTTATTAATAATAAACGTGTTTATTTTAATAAAGGCGATATTATTAAAATAAACACGTTTTATACACGTAATCGCCTTTATTAATAATAAACGTGTTTATTTTAATAAAGGCGATATTATTAAAATAAACACGTTTTATACACGTAATCGCCTTTATTAATAATAAACGTGTTTATTTTAATAAAGGCGATATTATTAAAATAAACACGTTTTATACATGTAATCGCCTTTATTAATAATAAACGTGTTTATTTTATAATAAACGTTTTTGTTACATTATACTGGTTAAGATAATAAGGATTAAAAAATAGGTAAAATAATCTAGTAAAACAATGCGAATATTTTTAAATAATAAAAAAATGAAGACGGAAATACAAAACGTGTTAGAAAAGTAATGTATTCTTTGGTATCATGTCGACATCTTCAAAAAGGCGAGTAGCGTGATGCGGTATTGAGCACCGATGCCGATATCGATAATCCACTGTCCGTAGTACAACTTTATACGATATTGTCGTCAATATTATCGTTTCACTCTCGTTTAGTCATTTAAGCTAAGGAATCTAATTTAGGTTTTAAAATGTAAGTCTTAGAAAAAAGGCTTAAAAGTTTTAAAACGAAATTTTTGATTGATAAAAAACTACTAAACAAACAAAATAATTAATTAAATAATCGTCCTGAATCTATTTGTTTATGTTGAAATGCGATACCTATATCCAGTATTAACACATCACTCGCATTACGCTTATGATTGAAATGCGATACATATATCCAGTATTACCACATGAATCGCATTACGCTTATGATTGAAATGCGATACTTATATCTAATATTAACACATCACTCGCATTACGCTTATGATTGAAATGCGATACATATATACAGTAATAACACATCACTTGCATTACGCTTATGATTGAAATGCGATACTTATATCCAGTATACCACATCCAATAAACCAAATTGTTTTTGTTTATCAGAAATACATGAATCTCATGCGATGGATATGCACTGTCTATGAAAACTATATAAACATGGGTATTGTTTATGTGCACATTGTCTAAAGCTAAGTCATAAATAAACAGATGTCGAGTTATGACTTGCAACCAAAGAAGTTAGCTGCACGTATTGAGCCAAAGCAGTTATAATTTATAAGTCATAACTATAAGTATTGATCAAATTCGTTTTTTTATAACCTGTGTTTTTACAATTTTTACTGTATAATATAGACATTATTATAATATACCTCGTTTAATAAGTGTGAATTTAGTATTAAAGTAAATAAACGTTATTTCAGAATATATATTTTGAGTAGATTCATTAAAATTATATTCGTGTGATTTATTAAATAAATAAAAAAAAATTTGAAATACAAGTTTTAATTAAGAAAGTTTGTCCAAGCAAACCTAGAATAAATAGAACCTGTCAAGCACAAGTAGCACTCGCACTACGTGGGTTTTGTACACATTTATGTCCTTACAAAACATTTAAAGGTACATAATATTTCTGTTAAACAAGTACATAATATACGGTACATAATATTTCAGTTTATTTATAAATATTAATTTTTCACAACCTAAATACGAATATACCGCCTACTGTGTCTGTTATAGGCGTTAAATATGGTACATGTTTAAACTATTTACAAATATTAATTTTTCACAACCTAAAGACGAATATATTGCCTACTGTGTCTGTTATAGGCGTTAAATATGGTACATATTTAAACTATTTACAAATATTAATTTTTCACAACCTAAATACGAGTATACTGCCTACTGTGTTTTTCACAGGCGTTAAACATGGTACCTAAACGCCTGTGAAAGACAAAGGCGTTAAACATTATACATATTTAACCAAAATACGTACCATGTTTAACGTCTGTGAAAGACAAAGGTGTTAAACATGATACACATTTAACCAAAATTTGTACCATGTTTAACGCCTGTGAAAGACAAAGGCGTTAAACATGATATATATTTAACCAGAATACGTACCATGTTTAACGTCTATGAAAGACAAAGGTGTTAAACATGATACATATTTAACCAAAATACGTACCATGTTTAACGTCTGTGAAAGACAAAGGTGTTAAACATGATGCATATTTAACCAAAATTTGTACCATGTTTAATGTCTGTGAAAGACAAGCGTTAAACATGATACATATTTAACCAGAATACTTACCATGTTTAACGTCTGTGAAAGACAAAGGCGTGAAACATGATACATATTTACCCAAAATACATACCATGTTTAACGTCTGTGAAAGACAAAGGTGTTAAACATGATACACATTTAACCAAAATTTGGACCATATTTAACGCCTGTGAAAGACAAAGGCGTTAAACATGATATTTAACCAGAATACGTACCATATTTAACGTCTATGAAAGACAAAGGTGTTAAACATGATACATATTTAACCAAAATACGTACCATGTTTAACGTCTGTGAAAGACAAAGATATTAAACATGATGCATATTTAACCAAAATAGGTACCAAGTTTAACGTCTGTGAAATACAAAGGTGTTAAACATGATACATATTTAACCAAAATTTGTACCATGTTTAACGTCTGTGAAAGACAAAGGCGTTAAACATGATACATATTTAACCAGAATACTTACCATGTTTAACGTCTGTGAAAGACAAAGGCGTGAAACATGATACATATTTAACCAAAATAAGTACCATGTTTAACGTCTGTGAAAGACAAAGGTGTCAAACATGATATACATTTAATCAAAATTTGGACCATATTTAACGCCTGTGAAAGACAAAGGCGTTAAACATGATATTTAACCAGAATACGTACCATATTTAACATCTATGAAAGACAAAGGTGTTAAACATGATACATATTTAACCAAAATACGTACCATGTTTAACATCTGTGAAAGACAAAGATGTTAAACATGATGCATATTTAACCAAAATAGGTACCATGTTTAACGTCTGTGAAAGACAAAGGTGTTAAACATGATACATATTTAACCAAAATTTGTACCATATTTAACGCCTGTGAAAGACAAAGGCGTTAAACATGGTATATAATTAACCAAAATAGAGGCAACAGTAGGCAGTACACTCGCATTTAGATTGTGAGGGATATTCGCTATAATTTCCCTGCAGTAAGCCGTATATTCGTATTTAGATTGTGAAGATTATTCGCTATAATTTGTCTGTAATATTTTAGTCAGATTTTACCAACACTATTTTGTCCGTGATTTTTGATTCAGTAGTTTCTGAAATAAGGGAGAATGCTGTATTTTTGTATTTCTTGGAATATCTTTTTAAATGTACAAATAAAATTTATGGAAATAACGTTATTGTATTTCTCATAACAATCTCCTTGAAATAATTACCCACATGGCACATACAATGTTTTTAAGACCTTCATTTATATCTCTTTAACTCATATATAAAAAAATGTTTAAAAATTAGTTATAAACAAATGCGTCCGTTAATGATATGTATTACGAGACCAAATTTCAAGTTTTTATGTCACACGGTTTCTGAGAAAATCGGTTGTGAATATAGAAAAACATAAATTTATCACTTGCTCTATCTTTCTTGGGCGTTAAACCATTAAAAACCTTATTTAAAAAATTATGATATCTAGAGCTATCGCTAAACATTTTTCCTACAACGCTTGCTTGGAATTATAAAAAGCCATATTTTTTTATAATATTAGATTAAGTAGTTTCATTCGTTACAATATTAGGTTGAGTAGTTTCATTAATTAGAATAATAGGTTAAGTAGTTTCATTCATTACAATATTAGGTTGAGTAGTTTCATTCATTAGAATAATAGGTTAAGTAGTTTCATTCATTACAATATTAGGTTGAGTATTTTCATTAATTACAATATTAGATTAAGTAGTTTCATTCATCACAATATTAGGTTGAGTAGTTTTATTCATTGCAATTTTAGGTTGAGTAATTTCATTAATTGCTTATTTTTCAGTATATCTTTGAAAATATATAACCAAAAAACTTTTGAGAACCACATAATTAGCTTATATAACCTTTCAATCGGTATGCCACACTAAATGGAAATAATTATATTTTCGAATATTTATTATGCCCACTCCAAACTTTCTAAACAAACATTGTCATATTTTAGCTATTTAGATATGTACGGGTTAATATATTGTATTACTGTGAAAAAATTTATTCAAATTTCTACGTCAAATGGTTTCTGAGAAAAACGGGTGTGATGGAGCAAAAACAGACAGGTGAGTGATATTATAATGGTCCCATTTGTTCTTTTGAGGTGAGAAACCGTAGTGTAGACGTAAAAACATAAAATTTCGTAAAACATAAAAAATAATGGCTATTCTTTTCAAATTGCCGACCTGAAGAAGTTGTCACACAACGAAACCTAGGTCGTGGTTAATAATTTAAATAAAGTAGAAATAATACTACATCACGTACTTGCATTTAGTTGTGAATAAAAATGAAGGCCATTTCTTTATTTGCACGGCCGATATTTGTGCGTGACAACCTCTCCTCGGACTATTTTATAATCAAACGATATTTACTTTCGAGTGCGTCTCAGTTCACTCAGCTCATCATGTGATTATAATGAGACTATTTCTAATATGAGGTCAACGAAATAAACACCGAATGATAACATTAAATAAGTCTTTGGATTTGTTATGCACGTCTAGAATTCAAACCGTGACTAAAGTCGTGACCGAAGCTCATAAATACAATCCCATTGCTTCATTTCGCAAAATGTTAAAAATTCACGACAGATGAAAGCTTTTACGAAGCCCAAACTAAGAGACAGTTGGCTTCTGAACAGTTGCCTGCAAAGGTAAAGAAAGGACGAAGTAGTGGAAGAAAGGTTGTCGTCTCAACCACCCAAAGGACGAGTTATAATGCGACGATTGTTTTAGAAAATGATAGAAGAATTACCGCAGACTAGTATACCAGTAATCGTTCATCTATTGTTTTGGATAAAGTTCGAGACCAACACCCTCACGGTAGAATCCTCCTTCATCACAGCGAAGCTTTTGCATATTTAGCTTTATAGCTGCTTCGTACCAACTAAAACTTCAATGACACCTGGAGGATCTCTGAGTTATAACAAAAGTCAATGAAAGGATGGCATGATGCCCATGGGTGAGGATGCGACATTTGCTAGATGGACCGTGCAAAATCAGAAAATGATGACTAGAAAGTATGTAGCATAATTTGAGTGAGGTAAGCTTAGAAAAAGGCTCAACAATTAGACCGGGCTGCTTGGAATCGAATAGTATTAATTGTTATACCTTAGAATAATTGCTATAATTAAAAAGATGTGATAATTTTAAGAACCATAAACTACCTTACGTAAACATTAAGACTACAAGACAAAGTGAAGAAATGAATAAATAAATTGACATAAAATAAAATGACGTTAATGAAAATTTAAAGTCTAGAATTAAACTTGATTTAAATCATTAAAGCTACATATTTAAAACATCATGTATGTAACTACGACCAGCGGCGTTTTAAATTGCTTTATCACTTACAGAGTACTAATGACACGTCTCCGTAATATGATATCAATGAGTATTATCTTCGTTGTTATAAATTATTACATAACAGAAGATTAAAAAAAGTGCGCTGATAATCCATAATCAGGAATTTGAGGTGAAAACGTTTTATTCAGAATAAATTACTAAGTTTTTTCGCATTAAATTGACATAGCCTTGTATAAGTTAAGGCTTTAGGTCACGACGTTGCGTAGAGAACGAATTATTATTGAACGCTGTAAAAGTATTTTAGATACTTTTTTGCTTTCAGAAAAACTATCTAAGGTTATTATCAAAATATTTTTAAGCCTCAGATGAAAATCTAAATTAAAAAAAACGATATATCATTTTATCATAGTTATAAATATTTACATGATAAATGAAATATTTTTGGTTTGAATTTCTTTATACAGAATATTTTAAATTTAATCTTCACGAATTTTCATTTTAATAATAAAAAATCGTTCAAGGTTTCCAGTACATGAGAAATCAACGTACAACCGGTCCTGTGAAAATAACCCGAGTGAAGTAGACCTGCTGAAACATTCAATCGACACGAAATAAATTTTATTGTGAATTGTACAAATATTCGCTAGAATTGTCCAAATTCATTCAGTAGAGTGGACAGGCTTAGAGAATTAAACAAAGTATTTTGAAAAATTAATGTTAAATAAAGTTACCACTGATAATGCTAAACTGTAATCTAATTCCTTTATTCTCAAATGTCAAATACCCAGGCCCATTAATCGATTAAAATCTTACCTGGCAGCCTCAAGGAAAGCTGTACTCTAATTCCTTTTCTCTGAAATGTTAAATACCCAGGCCCATTAATCGATTAAAATCTTACCTGGCAGCCTCAAGGAAAGCTGTACTCTAATTCCTTTTCTCTGAAATGTTAAATACCCAGGCCCATTAATCGATTAAAATCTTACCTGGCAGCCTCAAGGAAAGCTGTACTCTAATTCCTTTTCTCTGAAATGTTAAATACCCAGGCCCATTAATCGATTAAAATCTTACCTGGCAGCCTCAAGGAAAGCTGTACTCTAATTCCTTTTCTCTGAAATGTTAAATACCCAGGCCCATTAATCGATTAAAATCTTACCTGGCAGCCTCAAGGAAAGCTGTACTCTAATTCCTTTTCTCTGAAATGTTAAATACCCAGGCCCACTAATCAATTAAAATCTTAGCTGGCAGCCTCAAGGAAAGCTGTATTCTAATTCCTTTTTTCTCAAATGTCAAATACCCAGGCCCACTAATCGATTAAAATCTTAACTGGCGGCTTCAAGGACAGCTGTATTCTAATTACTTTTTCCTGAAATGTCAAATACCCAGGCCCACTAATCGATTAAAATCTTAGCTGGCAGCCTCAAGGAAAGCTGTACTCTAATTCCTTTTCTCTGAAATGATAAATACCCAGGCCCATTAATCGATTAAAATCTTACCTGGCAGCCTCAAGGAAAGCTGTACTCTAATTCCTTTTCTCTGAAATGTTAAATACCCAGGCCTACTAATCAATTAAAATCTTAGCTGGCAGCCTCAAGGAAAGCTGTATTCTAATTCCTTTTTTCTCAAATGACAAATACCCAGGCCCACTAATCGATTAAAATCTTAACTGGCGGCTTCAAGGACAGCTGTATTCTAATTACTTTTTTCTGAAATGTCAAATACCCAGACCCACTAATCGATTAAAATCTTACCTGGCAGCCTCAAGGAAAGCTGTACTCTAATTCCTTTTCTCTGAAATGTTAAATACCCAGGCCTACTAATCAATTAAAATCTTAGCTGGCAGCCTCAAGGAAAGCTGTATTCTAATTCCTTTTTTCTCAATTGTCAAATACCCAGGCCCATTAATCGATTAAAATCTTACCTGGCAGCCTCAAGGAAAGCTGTACTCTAATTCCTTTTCTCTGAAATGTTAAATACCCAGGCCTACTAATCAATTAAAATCTTAGCTGGCAGCCTCAAGGAAAGCTGTATTCTAATTCCTTTTTTCTCAAATGTCAAATACCCAGGCCCACTAATCGATTAAAATCTTAACTGGCGGCTTCAAGGACAGCTGTATTCTAATTACTTTTTTCTGAAATGTCAAATACCCAGGCCCACTAATCGATTAAAATCTTAGCTGGCAGCCTCAAGGAAAGCTGTACTCTAATTCCTTTTCTCTGAAATGATAAATACCCAGGCCCATTAATCGATTAAAATCTTACCTGGCAGCCTCAAGGAAAGCTGTACTCTAATTCCTTTTCTCTGAAATGTTAAATACCCAGGCCTACTAATCAATTAAAATCTTAGCTGGCAGCCTCAAGGAAAGCTGTATTCTAATTCCTTTTTTCTCAAATGTCAAATACCCAGGCCCACTAATCGATTAAAATCTTAACTGGCGGCTTCAAGGACAGCTGTATTCTAATTACTTTTTCCTGAAATGTCAAATACCCAGGCCCACTAATCGATTAAAATCTTAGCTGGCAGCCTCAAGGAAAGCTGTACTCTAATTCCTTTTCTCTGAAATGATAAATACCCAGGCCCATTAATCGATTAAAATCTTACCTGGCAGCCTCAAGGAAAGCTGTACTCTAATTCCTTTTCTCTGAAATGTTAAATACCCAGGCCTACTAATCAATTAAAATCTTAGCTGGCAGCCTCAAGGAAAGCTGTATTCTAATTCCTTTTTTCTCAAATGACAAATACCCAGGCCCACTAATCGATTAAAATCTTAACTGGCGGCTTCAAGGACAGCTGTATTCTAATTACTTTTTTCTGAAATGTCAAATACCCAGACCCACTAATCGATTAAAATCTTACCTGGCAGCCTCAAGGAAAGCTGTACTCTAATTCCTTTTCTCTGAAATGTTAAATACCCAGGCCTACTAATCAATTAAAATCTTAGCTGGCAGCCTCAAGGAAAGCTGTATTCTAATTCCTTTTTTCTCAATTGTCAAATACCCAGGCCCATTAATCGATTAAAATCTTACCTGGCAGCCTCAAGGAAAGCTGTACTCTAATTCCTTTTCTCTGAAATGTTAAATACCCAGGCCTACTAATCAATTAAAATCTTAGCTGGCAGCCTCAAGGAAAGCTGTATTCTAATTCCTTTTTTCTCAAATGTCAAATACCCAGGCCCACTAATCGATTAAAATCTTAACTGGCGGCTTCAAGGACAGCTGTACTCTAATTACTTTTTTCTGAAATGTCAAATACCCAGGCCCACTAATCGATTAAAATCTTAGCTGGCAGCCTCAAGGAAAGCTGTACTCTAATTCCTTTTCTCTGAAATGTTAAATACCCAGGCCCATTAATCGATTAAAATCTTACCTGGCAGCCTCAAGGAAAGCTGTACTCTAATTCCTTTTCTCTGAAATGTTAAATACCCAGGCCTACTAATCAATTAAAATCTTAGCTGGCAGCCTCAAGGAAAGCTATATTCTAATTCCTTTTTTCTCAAATGTCAAATACCCAGGCCTACTAATGAATTAAAATCTTAGCTGGCAGCCTCAAGGAAAGCTGTATTCTAATTCCTTTTTTCTCAAATGACAAATACCCAGGCCCACTAATCGATTAAAATCTTAACTGGCGGCTTCAAGGACAGCTGTATTCTAATTACTTTTTTCTGAAATGTTAAATACCCAGGCCTACTAATCAAATAAAATCTTAGCTGGCAGCCTCAAGGAAAGCTGTATTCTAATTCCTTTTTTCTCAATTGTCAAATACCCAGACCCACTAATTGATTAAAATCTTAGCTGGCAGCCTCAAGGAAAGCTGTACTCTAATTCCTTTTCTCTGAAATGTTAAATACCCAGGCCCATTAATCGATTAAAATCTTACCCGGCAGCCTCAAGGAAAGCTGTACTCTAATTCCTTTTCTCTGAAATGTTAAATACCCAGGCCTACTAATCAATTAAAATCTTAGCTGGCAGCCTCAAGGAAAGCTGTATTCTAATTCCTTTTTTCTCAAATGTCAAATACCCAGGCCCACTAATCGATTAAAATCTTAACTGGCGGCTTCAAGGACAGCTGTATTCTAATTACTTTTTTCTGAAATGTCAAATACCCAGACCCACTAATCGATTAAAATCTTACCTGGCAGCCTCAAGGAAAGCTGTACTCTAATTCCTTTTCTCTGAAATGTTAAATACCCAGGCCTACTAATCAATTAAAACCTTAGCTGGCAGCCTCAAGGAAAGCTGTATTCTAATTCCTTTTTTCTCAATTGTCAAATACCCAGGCCCATTAATCGATTAAAATCTTACCTGGCAGCCTCAAGGAAAGCTGTACTCTAATTCCTTTTCTCTGAAATGTTAAATACCCAGGCCTACTAATCAATTAAAATCTTAGCTGGCAGCCTCAAGGAAAGCTGTATTCTAATTCCTTTTTTCTCAAATGTCAAATACCCAGGCCCACTAATCGATTAAAATCTTAACTGGCGGCTTCAAGGACAGCTGTACTCTAATTACTTTTTTCTGAAATGTCAAATACCCAGGCCCACTAATCGATTAAAATCTTAGCTGGCAGCCTCAAGGAAAGCTGTACTCTAATTCCTTTTCTCTGAAATGTTAAATACCCAGGCCCATTAATCGATTAAAATCTTACCTGGCAGCCTCAAGGAAAGCTGTACTCTAATTCCTTTTCTCTGAAATGTTAAATACCCAGGCCTACTAATCAATTAAAATCTTAGCTGGCAGCCTCAAGGAAAGCTATATTCTAATTCCTTTTTTCTCAAATGTCAAATACCCAGGCCTACTAATCAATTAAAATCTTAGCTGGCAGCCTCAAGGAAAGCTGTATTCTAATTCCTTTTTTCTCAAATGACAAATACCCAGGCCCACTAATCGATTAAAATCTTAACTGGCGGCTTCAAGGACAGCTGTATTCTAATTACTTTTTTCTGAAATGTTAAATACCCAGGCCTACTAATCAAATAAAATCTTAGCTGGCAGCCTCAAGGAAAGCTGTATTCTAATTCCTTTTTTCTCAATTGTCAAATACCCAGACCCACTAATTGATTAAAATCTTAGCTGGCAGCCTCAAGGAAAGCTGTACTCTAATTCCTTTTCTCTGAAATGTTAAATACCCAGGCCCATTAATCGATTAAAATCTTACCCGGCAGCCTCAAGGAAAGCTGTACTCTAATTCCTTTTCTCTGAAATGTTAAATACCCAGGCCCATTAATCGATTAAAATCTTAGCTGGCAGCCTCAAGGAAAGCTGTACTCTAATTCCTTTTCTCTGAAATGTTAAATACCCAGGCCTACTACTCAATTAAAATCTTAGCTGGCAGCCTCAAGGAAAGCTGTATTCTAATTCCTTTTTTCTCAAATGTCAAATACCCAGGCCCACTAATCGATTAAAATCTTAACTGGCGGCTTCAAGGACAGCTGTATTCTAATTACTTTTTTCTGAAATGTTAAATACCCAGGCCTACTAATCAAATAAAATCTTAGCTGGCAGCCTCAAGGAAAGCTGTATTCTAATTCCTTTTTTCTCAATTGTCAAATACCCAGGCCCACTAATCGATTAAAATCTTAACTGGCGGCTTCAAGGACAGCTGTATTCTAATTACTTTTTTCTGAAATGTTAAATACCCAGGCCTACTAATCAAATAAAATCTTAGCTGGCAGCCTCAAGGAAAGCTGTATTCTAATTCCTTTTTTCTCAATTGTCAAATACCCAGGCCCACTAATCGATTAAAATCTTAGCTGGCAGCTTCAAGGACAGCTGTATTCTAATTACTTTTTTCTGAAATGTTAAATACCCAGGCCTACTAATCAAATAAAATCTTAGCTGGCAGCCTCAAGGAAAGCTGTATTCTAATTCCTTTTTTCTCAATTGTCAAATACCCAGGCCCACTAATCGATTAAAATCTTAACTGGCGGCTTCAAGGACAGCTGTATTCTAATTACTTTTTTCTGAAATGTTAAATACCCAGGCCTACTAATCAAATAAAATCTTAGCTGGCAGCCTCAAGGAAAGCTGTATTCTAATTCCTTTTTTCTCAATTGTCAAATACCCAGGCCCACTAATCGATTAAAATCTTAGCTGGCAGCTTCAAGGACAGCTGTATTCTAATTACTTTTTTCTGAAATGTTAAATACCCAGGCCTACTAATCAAATAAAATCTTAGCTGGCAGCCTCAAGGAAAGCTGTATTCTAATTCCTTTTTTCTCAATTGTCAAATACCCAGGCCCACTAATCGATTAAAATCTTAACTGGCGGCTTCAAGGACAGCTGTATTCTAATTACTTTTTTCTGAAATGTTAAATACCCAGGCCTACTAATCAAATAAAATCTTAGCTGGCAGCCTCAAGGAAAGCTGTATTCTAATTCCTTTTTTCTCAATTGTCAAATACCCAGGCCCACTAATCGATTAAAATCTTAACTGGCGGCTTCAAGGACAGCTGTATTCTAATTACTTTTTTCTGAAATGTTAAATACCCAGGCCTACTAATCAAATAAAATCTTAGCTGGCAGCCTCAAGGAAAGCTGTATTCTAATTCCTTTTTTCTCAATTGTCAAATACCCAGGCCCACTAATCGATTAAAATCTTAGCTGGCAGCTTCAAAGACAGCTGTACTCTAATTACTTTTTTCTGAAATGTCAAATACCCAGGCCCACTAATCGATTAAAATCTTAGCTGGCAGCCTCAAGGAAAGCTGTACTCTAATTCCTTTTCTCTGAAATGTTAAATACCCAGGCCCATTAATCGATTAAAATCTTACCTGGCAGCCTCAAGGAAAGCTGTACTATAATTCCTTTTCTCTGAAATGTTAAATACCCAGGCCTACTAATCAATTAAAATCTTAGCTGGCAGCCTCAAGGAAAGCTATATTCTAATTCCTTTTTTCTCAAATGTCAAATACCCAGGCCTACTAATCAATTAAAATCTTAGCTGGCAGCCTCAAGGAAAGCTGTATTCTAATTCCTTTTTTCTCAAATGACAAATACCCAGGCCCACTAATCGATTAAAATCTTAACTGGCGGCTTCAAGGACAGCTGTATTCTAATTACTTTTTTCTGAAATGTTAAATACCCAGGCCTACTAATCAAATAAAATCTTAGCTGGCAGCCTCAAGGAAAGCTGTATTCTAATTCCTTTTTTCTCAATTGTCAAATACCCAGACCCACTAATCGATTAAAATCTTAGCTGGCAGCCTCAAGGAAAGCTGTACTCTAATTCCTTTTCTCTGAAATGTTAAATACCCAGGCCTACTAATCAATTAAAATCTTAGCTGGCAGCCTCAAGGAAAGCTGTATTCTAATTCCTTTTTTCTCAAATGTCAAATACCCAGGCCCACTAATCGATTAAAATCTTAACTGGCGGCTTCAAGGACAGCTGTATTCTAATTACTTTTTTCTGAAATGTTAAATACCCAGGCCTACTAATCAAATAAAATCTTAGCTGGCAGCCTCAAGGAAAGCTGTATTCTAATTCCTTTTTTCTCAATTGTCAAATACCCAGGCCCACTAATCGATTAAAATCTTAGCTGGCGGCCTCAAGGAAAGCTGTATTCTAATTACTTTTTTCTCAAATGTCAAATACCCAGGCCCACTAATCAATTAAATATATTTGTATGCATCTCATAATGTATGCATTCGTTATATTTTTGTATGCACCTCATAATGTATGCATTCGTTATATATTTGTATGCGCCTCATAATGTATGCATTCTTTATATATTTGTATGCACCTTATAACGTATGCATTCGTTATATATTTGTATGCACCTTATAATGTATCCATTCGTTATACATTTGTATGCATCTCATAATGTATGCATTCGTTATATATTTGTAAGCACCTTATAGTGTATAGATTTATTATATATTTGTGTGCATCTCATAGTGTATAATGCCTTCCTTATATATTTGGCGTGAGATAATATGACTACATTTCAAAGTTAGCTCACGTCTTAACAGAACGGAAATACGCGACTAATTAGTAATTTACATACTCCGTCTCCTCTGAAAATACAGAGATTCAGAATACGGCCAAAACATCACTTGGCATCTCGACAATCAAACTCAAATCACAGTAAATGTAACAAAAAGGATTATACCTTTGTTAGATATACATTAATAAACATAGTTAGAAAAAATTATAAGTAACAACATGAAGAAAGATTTTTAAAATTATTTTTTTTAAATTAATTGAGAAATTGAGTCACAAATTCTTCAAATTTTTTTTTTAATTTTTTGAAGTTATACTTCTTTAGGCGCGTTATGAAAAAATGATGAGAGTAAAATTTTAAGATTCGTCACACAAAAGTTACAGTATGAAGTTGCAGCGGTTGCAGTCTCGAAACAAAAGCTATTGGCACCATCGTCGCCTCTGTTCACTGTTTTCATATTCATAGTATTTATTCACATGTTTCTAGTGTCTACATTCACACACGTGTTTTAGTTTCATATAAGTGCGATTTATATATGTGCTGATAAATTATATTCAGTAGTGATTTAAATTCAATATTTTGATTAATATATTTACTATTCGTAAATATTAGTGAAAAAATTGTGTTTATAGACTTTTTCAAGTGCTCCAATATAATTGAGATTATCTATCCGTATGTATTATTATTTAATGATGCCAAAGAAGTATAACTTCTCACGCGCGTACATAAGTACACGCACCCTTTTTTAGAAATCAATAGTGAAATATGACAAAAAACGTTTAAAAACGCCTGTGGTTTCTGGTAATTCACGCCTCTTATAGATGTATTATTTTGAAAATGTCTAGATATTCTAGAAGTTTTTAAGGCAATAAATAATATAAATAAAACGAATATCTTATATATTGTTTTTTCCATAATTCACGTAAACTTTCGAAAAAAAATATTCATTTGCCGGCGCAATTTCCATACATCTATCGGATCGCTTCGCAGCATCCGTTTTTGTTATAATTTATACGGACTCTAGAAATCATTCTAGCTCAGTCGCCTTTGCGTTGTCGATTGGGAGGTGTCGTTATTTTTCTACGCACTCTGCTTTTACATTTCGTAATATTTAATACTGCACAGTCTTATTGTTATCGCAATAGCAGTGTGAATTTAATATTAACGTACGTCGAGTAAATTTATAAGGATAATAACAATAGTTTCTAAGCATGATTATGAATTTATTTTGATTAACTAGCATATTTTTGTTAACAATTATATATGTATATGTATTAAATCCCGCACATGAAAAGGCAGCTTAGAAAAATATATAAGGTGCAATGCAAAGTAAAGACATACAGTTTTGAAAATGACTATACATGTATTCTGTATGTTTATAAGATAAAGATAATTATTAAGAAATTAAAAAATTAAACACTGCACAATTGTGCATTGCACAATTGCACCGATAAGCGTCGTACAACAATGTGTGGCTCCAAAATAATTTGCTTTGTCTTCTATTGCCTATTGTTCTATCTATCGTAGCAGGATGTAACTTTTATTACATTTGATGTAACAACATCTGGCCATTTCATTTAAGCCCCGTGGAACAAGACTCAAAATGTAATTTCACGTAACTTTTCATGTCTGTCTCGAATGCGCACATATTTTCGAAGCCTCGTATGCGCACAGACTTGAACAAATTATGTGAAAAGGAACAGAACGCCTCAATTCATTTTTGCAATGCTATCTAAAAGAAAATTACGCAAAGGAATCATATACACGTCACACTTAGGAAAAAATTATCTTTTTCTAAGCTTAGCCGTGAATAGAATATTAGTGAGAAAATAATTCATTTAATTATAAAGAAAATTCTTGTACACATTTATTTCAATTTTGCACTTTATTTTCATTGCTTTTGAGCTTTCTAATGTAGACAGATTGGAAAGCTCAAAGCTCAAAATAGTACATAGTCTAATTATCCCCTTCAATTAAAATACTCAGGTATTTCAGTCAATAATAATGATTTTGCGTAAAAAATTAATCTTTCATATATATATATATATATATATATATATATATATACATATATATATACATGATTTTTAAATTCTATCTTTAAATAGTGTTATTATAATGAACTAAGCCAATTTTTCGGGAACAAATATTAAATGTAACTTTTTTATTCAAAATAACTTTTTTATTCAAATTAACGTTTTGTAACTTTGAGCTAGAGGGTTTCTATAACACTACTACTGTCTTTATATTGGCAATCACCAAATATTTGGAAATCACCAAATTTGACAATCACCAAAATTGTAGTGATTACTTTTGTACACCAGCAACTCAGCGCTCTCAATCAATGACTTTCATGTCAGATTTGGTGGCGTCTGGGTTAATGAGCGCCATGGAAAATATTTGCCGAAAACTCATCATTCAAGTAGCCTAATCCATAATTGTACTAGTTATTTGGTGGAAACATTTAATGCAAAATAGCCAAGTATATAGGAGGTAAGCGTATAAATTTCTCGCAAAGTCGTTCTTATGCGGCTAGTTGCGCTGCTGGTGCAGTGTATTTTAGAACAGGTACGCTTCATATTTCAACACATGAGATAATTTTTGGGACTAAACCTGGTAATTTGATAGCGAGAGTGGAGTACGTTTGATGACAAAAAGTTATAAATTGTAAATTTCAACCAAAAGGCTCCATTGCAATACTGTATCAAGAGACGCCCACTACGAATCGAACTGTCATCGCTCTGACATGAGTCCAAAAGTGTTTGAGGTAGCCAAGATGTCCTTTTTGAATGAATAAGCATTATATTTTGTTTAAGAGGTACGATTTTACAATTTCATTTCTCTTGTAAAAAATCGTGTTTAGTAGTAATACCTGCATGATTTCTGCTGTATGTTATGGTACAGGCAACGAAGAAACTGCAATCAAGCAACTGGAAAAACAGAAAAATATTAGTATTACAAAGTGCGGTTTGTGCGGTTGCAATTGAATTTTCTCGGAACTACATCCTATGACAAGCATACAGATGATATAGTAGAAATAAAATATCCTTCTGCTTTAGCAACTCTAATTTTAGACGATTCTTTTAAAAACATCCCTTTTGTAAAGTTGATAGACATAATGACAATTACGTAATAAATGATACTCATATTTGGTATTACCAAATAGAAATAAAGTCCCCTTCTGCTTCAGCAACTCTAATTTTAGACGATGCTTTTAAAAACATCCTTTTTGGAAATTTGATAGACATAATGACAATTACGTAATAAATGATACTCATATTTGGTATTACCAAATAGAAATAAAATCCCCTTCTGCTTTAGCAACTCTAATTTTAGACGATTCTATTAAAAACATTCGTTTTGGAAATTTGATAGGCATAATGACAATTACGTAGTAAATGACACTCATATTTGGTATCATCATCATCATCATCATCATCATATATATTAATACGCTAAGGTTAAGATGTTACTCTCCCTTTTTAGAAAAAATCTCACAACTAATCCACATAAATTATATATCATTTTATAGATAATTGCTTGCTCTACCGGCATCCACAACTAAAAAATGTATTATTGCTATTGTTTTTGCAAATTATTTAATTATTAAAATTATATACACAAAACAGTAATGCTGCCATCTAACGGCTCAACGTCAATATGATTGACGGTCGGTAAAATTTTTGTTTAATTTCAAATCCACTCACGTATAAATAAAGTGGCGCTTTAGCTCAATGCTTTTGATACTTGCTCTATATGTCAATTTTAGTAAAATATTTGTTTAATCTGTCATCTGAGCTTCATAATGGAATAAATAATGCGAAGACTTCGCACGGGTCACGCTAGTTACCAAATATAAGGCCACTTTCATATTACCCGCGAAAATATCTGTATTCTGGGTGTTTGCTTGCACTATTAAAGTTCGTATTATTCATCGAGATAATCATTTTTGGATGTCAAAAATGGAAAAGTAATTAGTGACATTTTATTATGATTGTTTGCTCCTAGAAGTGATAATCCCGCCTATCCCTCGTTGATCGATACTCGAGATCCACCTTATACTATAAAAGCTATGGAAGAGAAGAAAAAACGGATGACAAGCGCTTTGAATGTAAAAAGCACAAGTATAGAATAAAATGTGATAAAAAAGATAAGACTGTCACTTCGCTATAACTGTCACTTTTGTATCATTTGTAATTTTTTTGTTTATATTTTCTTTTAATTTGTTCTAGCATATTAAACTTTTATTTGATTTTCGTTTTGCACTTTAGATTATTTTTCTTATTAAGCAATAGTGACAGATGTTCGGAGTATAATCTAGTCAGTGTTGCCTAACCAACAAATCTAAACTTGACACTGGCAAAAGTTCTCTCTAGAGAGAATAATTGCCACAGGATAAAAGAAAGAAAGATAAGACTGTTATTACTGCACTAATTTAATTTAATCGATTTAAAAATTGGAATTTGTTGCATAATTGGCGGGAAAAAGCAAGCAATTACCGGGTTCAGGGCCATGTAAGTAATTTTTTGTACAGATATAAATTGCTGAAGTTTTACGGATCCCTAAAACAAATTAAAATTAGAAATTTTATTTCTAGTTTACATCATTTTGACTCAAATAAGTCTCGCTTTAGTAATATATTCTAATAAAATAGTACATAAAGTGGATGGGTAATTTAGTACAAATCACTGGAAATATGATGAACAAAATAACTTACATCTTTGTCATGAAAAGAATGTTACATAATTATGTTTCGTGGCTGGTGCAGGCAGTGCAGGCAGTGACCCTTCACAAATTATAACAATTTTATTATGAACGTATGAAAGTCGCACCACTTATATAATATGATATATGATGTTACCGCGAATACCAGATTCCCGAAATCAATATTTCAGGAGTTTCTTCTTTCATGTAACTGGATGTCTAATGAACAGTAAGAAGAAGTTACTTTTTGTGTCTGTTTATAATTGGCTAACTAGCAATTACCATAATTTTTTTCCCATTATTTGAAGGAGAGGACATACCTAAATTTTTTTTTTTAAATGTTATTATTGTAATCTGTCATTTGAGACATTCAGCAATTGGTGCGTATGTTAGCATGTCTTGTACTGAGTACTGTCTTGTACTTGTACCTAAATTGAAAAGGTTTTTGATAATTTCATTGTACAGACCAAATTATTCTTTTAATGTCATTTTATAATTGGTAGATCATAATTGTAAAATTGATGAAATGAGTTTTATTTGTCGCAATAACTGTACAACGTTTTTTTTAGAAATTTTATTTTTATCTTAATATAGACCAATATAAAAATCTTGTTACACCATTTTTTTTACATAAAATATATGTAAATCACTTACTCAAAATTTGTACATTATTTTTATACAGAATTCAATAAAATTAGTTTTGTTTTGTGTTTTGCACCAACAACAACCCAAGTTATAAGGTTATATTAGAGAAATTCATATCGAAGGTTGAATCCGTATCCCATATCAAAAAAGAAATTATAACAGGTAATTATTATACAAAAACAAACAATTTTTTTTTATTATTATTAAAATAAGCGATGGTATTTATTCGTAACTCTTTATAAAGGTAATTACTACCTTTATTTATTATTTTCCGAAACACATCTAATATTCCGTTGCTCTACGTATCTTATAATATAATTAATTCTACCAAAATGAACCTAAGAGCATTTTACTACTTAAATGTATAAACACAATTTTAAACGTCTTAATTACAATTTGTGATAATTGCGATTTGTTAACACATTTAATTTTCCATATTCTACGTATCTTGTAATATAATTAAAGATACTAAAATTTACCTAAGAGCATCGAAGTATATATTAACTTTAACAAAATAATATTTGCTATAGTTTTTACTACCTAAAACTATATACGTAACTTAAAACGTCTTAATTACAATTTGTGAGAAGTGCAATTTGTTAATACATTTAACTTTCCATTGTTCTACGTATCTTGTAATATAATTAAAGCTACTAAAATGAACCTAAGAGCATCGGAGTACATATTTACTTGATCAAAATAATATTTGCTATAGTTTTTACTACTTAAAAGTATATACGTTACTTAAAACGTCTTCATTACAATTTGTGATAATTGCAATTTGTTAATACATTTAACTTTCCATTGTTCTACGTATCTTGTAATATAATTAAAGCTACCGAAATGAACCTAAGAGCATCGGAGTAGGTATTTCATCTCAAGTCGCTTTATTTCATCTACTCATCACGGGTGGTGTTGGGACGTGACAAAGGCGACAACGTGGCAGGGCGTGGCCAAATGAGGCTAAACATGGACTGATGAAACTTTATTTAAACAGGGAGGCTTCACTTTATTCTATTTTGTTCTGTGAGCTGCTTTCCTGTCGCGTAAATCTTCAAAAATCATTTGCAAATAATAGTGCTCTAATAATTACACAATCAACAAATATTTTCTGAAAAGTTTCTAAGGCGATGCAAATTTTATTATGAGATGGAGTAAAAGGAGATCGACAAAAATGGCATTAGCTTCATGAATGGTTAATAAGAAATAAGCACAACAATCAAAATCTAAAGAAATTTGCGATAGTTCTTTAGAAATGATTTTAAAAAAAGTACTACGTATGAATACGTAGCCATTGCCTAAATTAATTAAAAATAAATTGTCAACTGAATTGATCTGTGTTGTCAAAATTAATATCTCTTTGCTCTTTTCGGGTTTTATGTATATTACATCTGTTTATACAAGATATAGTGGGACTCAATTTGCATTTTGTTTTATTTTTCTGGTTCAAAGAGTTCCATAGAAATGGTAATTATAAAATTATTATGAAAAACTGACTTCATAAAAAAAAACAAAACATATTATTTGTCTGACTGATAATTTAAATAAAACTTTTGAGGGGCTCATTATTTCGTTCAATGTTTTGTTGCCATTTTTAATCTTATAACACTTGGGCCCAAACCCTTTAATTTATGCGTATATAAAGAAAATTGCAAATAAGTCTTTATCTTTGATTATATGGCGTTCTGTAAATAAGTCAATATCAGCAAAAATCTAGTTGGATATTCAAACGCGGCTCATCAGAATTTCAATAGAAACGAAATATAAAATAAATAGTTGCTTCAACTGGTACCAATATAAAATATATTGGTTTGCTTGTTTTATTCTTTTAAAAATAGGATCTAATAAGATTCGCATTACATTTCTTATTTACACAAGCATAATTTGTGTTTTTATAAAATTATGGAAATTATGGATATATAAATTATTACACATAACTCTTTTTAACACAATTACTTGTCCGGAGTGCGGTTTTTACCCGCAATGGTGATGTTCGCGGGTTATTTCCCCGAGCGGCGCTGCACAATGTGCGCAAGTATGGCAAATAATTATGACTATTATTTTCAATTTTCTGAAGAAAGTCATCTTTTCAATTTTATTTTAACGACAATAAACTTTTTTTCAGTCAAGGAATAATGTTTTTCTTTGCCCGACACTTATTCTCGAACACCGTGTATATATGCTTTCGCTGCTGGCCAAGCGCAACACGTCATATGCATAGCTACAGATTTAATGTAAACATTAGCATGTCGGTGACGCGAACGCCTAAGATTTTCCCCTACCAAAAATCGCTCAACACGCCTAAAGAAGTTTACACTTCAAAAATTATATTTTTCTGCGGAAACACGTTTGAAATATTCTGGGTTTAGTGTATCTACAGAAAACCTGTCTGTTATTCATATATGTGTTTCTGCACATCAAATTGATTAAGAAAATATTAAAGAACTGTACGTAAATGTTTAATTGTCCAAAAAATAATATTGTTAAATTTGCGATTTCACTGAAAATAATTTATACTTTTTTACAAAAACACGCTGTAAATGTATTCAATTTGATTCTGAGAATATGAATAGCACACACGTTCCTTGTTACACCTGTAACTGTTTTCATAACCATTAAAGTCCTCACCTATAAAAGGATAAAGCTCAATTTTAGGTTTCATTTCCTCCATAAAGCGAGCAAATAACAGGTCGAAGAAAAGAGAATAAAAGATCGACTTTTGGATTTTGTATTGCTCTTAAGTTTCGTAGCTAAATGGCAAAAATGGAATCCTAATAATTTTATTAAGTTCGTCCGACTGTCTGTCCAACCTTGTACGTCATAACTTGTTACTTCTACAGATTCAGACCTATGTGCATAAATTTTTATAAATAAATGCTTCGTGTAGAGATTTCAATTAATAAGTAGTGAAAATTTAAAGCGATTGTATATATCCATACATGTAAAATTAGTATTTATACGTACGTACCATAACAATATTTACCGTTTTTCGTTTTTGTTCTCCTTTCCCTCTCTCTAATTTTTCAACTGCGTGTTTCAAAAATCCAAGAAAATCTAAATTTAAGCTTTTGATCGGAAGTTTCAAATAAAATTATTTTGGGTAACTTGCATTTACAATTTTAAAGGATGTGTGCAGCTATCGAACTCCACGTAGTGTTTGGCCGGACCAGTATTTGGCAGGTTTTATTTATGAAGACAAGGCATTTATTAATTTTAGAGATGAGAGCAAATAAACGGCCATTTCATAAAAGATTATCACTTGAAACCTGTTTACAAATCAAAAATTGTGTCACGAATAAATTAGTAAAAAAAAGTTAAATACTTTTTTGCAAATGTCAGATATTTCGAAATATTCTGAGAGATATACGAACTTTAGAAACAATGATATAGGATATTTTAGATTGATAATTTTCTTTTGTTATTAAAGAGATTATAAGATATTTTAGATTGATAATTTTCTTTTACAATTTCTTTCTTTTTCAAAAACATGAAGATAAACCAAATAGTCTTAGGAAGAGACTGACGCATAAGAGCATCCTACTCAAAATGAAATAGACTGGCGCATAAGAGTATCCTACTCATAATTGAATTCACCTTCAAAATGAAAATTAAGGCTGAGAAGAAAGCACGCATACATGACCAGTGTATCCTACCAGTACTTTCATAACGAGCTGAAATCTGGGTATTTACAAAAGAAATCGTCACCAAGCTCAGAGAGGCTCGGCGAGAAATTGAGAGAAAACTGGTAGGAGTCATGCTGAGAGACCGAAACAGGAACGAATGGCTCAAAGAGAAAAGCATGGTCGCGGACATTATTAAACGTGTTGCGAAGCTAAGTGGCAATCGGCTGACCACTTAACCAGAAAGCAGGACTCCTGGTGTAAAGTGTTTGTGAAACGGAGATCGTGGGGTGTAAAGCGCCACAAGGAAGATCAAATATACGTTGGTACGATGACATCAAAAGATCAGCCGGAGTGAAATTTTTGGAAAAGGCACTAAATCGAGGGGAATGGTAAAAAATAAAGGAGGAGTTAAACTTTTAAACTATTATAAATAATCAGAATGGTGTTTGAAATAATTGTTACGATAATAGAATCTATTTCCCCACTCCTACTGGGAGCTTTCTGTCTTTTCTTTCGTTTTCGTTTTTTTCTTGTTGCAACTTCCCTCTCTCTGCTGGTCGCGCATGATTGATGGCGGGTAAAAGCTTTAAACTACAAAAAATATTCAAAATGTTACGTTATACATAACGCTTTCTTGTCGCTTCTTCCCGCTCTACTCTATATCCCATCCACACTTTTAAAGGCTCATCCGCATTATACTATATTTTGAGTGAGCGATTTACTAGCCATAAATTTTTTTAGTAACTGAAAAGTGTCCGAATATGAGCGACGAGTCAAGATGAACTATACTAAATATAATGTATTTAGATCTGTTACATCTATGTGGGCACTAGTAGTCTGAAAAATTCGAACAAAATGGATTTACTCCACGAATTGATTCTATTAAATTACTCGTCTAAATGTGTTTGTTTATGTACGTTTAGTTTGTCTGTTTACGTACGAAGCAACCTTTGCTGAAAACGTAATGCGTAAGAAACAGAATTAGTCTCCAGCAATTCTCTGTTTTATTGCTTTTTTCATAACTAAAAAAGTTACGCTGCAAATTTGTGTTAAAATCAATTAAAAAAACGTGGTACGGTGTGTTGTCTATACGACCACGAGTTCTTGGGTGTTACTGATGTTGTTATCATGTCTGTGATAAATAAAGTGAAACTAAGTTAACAATCCAACATGTTTTATTTTGTTACTTACAGTGAATTAAAACTTGAACATAATTAAATATACCATTAAAACACACGATTTGATACAGAACGGTGATAGTAAAATATTTATCTAACCGTTTTTGCTGTTATTTTCAACGGCGACCTCCTACATCCAATTTAGAAAAATTAAAAAGCCTTATTGAAAGAGATCCCAGGGTAAATTCGTGCCATGCGCCCATACTATAACAGAAACCTTGAAAATGGACCGATAAGTGCATGAAGCTACTTAACTTTCATCGTGCCATTGATTGGTTAGAAGTCTTGCCACAAAATAATCTTATTATTTTAGTAATTGTATTGGACATGAAAAATTAAATAAATTTAATAATATAAATGACGGATTTATTTGTTTGGTGCTAACCTAATATTTTACTACGTATCTAGGTATCTTCGAATAATTTCACCTGTAAGCTTATGAGGTCTATATATATTCTTTAAATCATTATTTAAAAATCAAAATGTTTAGCTGTAGCATTTAGCTTAGACTTTGAATAAACGAATGACACCAGGATTTAGAATAGATCACTTAGAGTTTTTCAGAAACACCCGATGATCTACAAGCTAATTTTTGCAACGTTATCCTTTAAAACGTGCATATCATACTCTATGGATTGAGATATTGTCACGTCAAAATACCTACCTAACAATGAACGTGATTATTTTTGTGTTAAAAATATGATATACTATATAATTAAACTATTTATATTGTATAAAATATTTTTCTTTTGGAAGTTTGTAAGAAACGTGATAAAAAATGATAATAAATACTGTAGATAGTATAGTGAGCAATAAAAAACAATCATTTCGTTGTAATCTTTTACGTTTACATGAAGAAATCTTTAAAAACTTTGTAGGCGTGTCCAGTGCCAAATTTTATAGTAAATATGATTTTTTTTTCTATATTTACGAAGTTATGACAACTTATACTAGGTTGTTAGGGAAAAAATATGTCCGAATATATTTAATACAATTAAAATAACTTAAAAACAGACGAAATAATTACAAAGCAAATCTAAACCAAAAAGTGATAAGAGGAGTGAATTTGATATGTCACAGTATCATTTTTATTTTTATAAAGACGAAAAGTTTTAAAGGTTTCTTTGTTAGCTTACTGTACGATACAAAACATTTAGACGATTTAAAGAAAACATTTTATATATGTACCTATTTTGTAGCGCAAATAAAAAAAATGTAATATATACACACACACATACACACGCACACACACGCGCGCTCACACACACACGCACACACGCATATATATATACATATATATATATATATATATATATATATATATATATATATATATATATATATATATATACATTGTATTACATTTCTATGTCAAAAGATCAATCAGTGATAGGACAAGATCTGATGCTTACAGTTAACATCCAGAATTCTGCTGTAGTGTTCATAGTTTTGGAAAATTTCCTAAGCATGTAAATAATATAAGATTACACGTCTTTGCTAATAGCCCAATTGCTAATAAACAATTCTTTGCTAATAGCCCATCTGAAGATGTAATACAACGAAACCTAGGTGGTAAAATATTTAAAGAAAGTAGAAATAATACTACATCACGTAGTTTCGTTTAATTGTGAATTATGAATTTCTACAAAATTAACGCCAAATATATTCAATAAAGAAAATCGTGGTAAGGAAAAATATCAAATTTATGCAATTCCTATAAATTTTCCAATTTTTTTGGTTTAATCCTCCACAAATTAATTTTTGAATATTTTTTTTATGGACGTACAAAGATGGCATCCTAAATCAGTCATTTTTCTCATATTCGGATACAAACATATACTTACGTTCGGATACAAACATATATTATACGATTACGTGAAGGTAAGGGTTTATTTTGGATTATTTTCGAAATATAAAACTAAAATAATATAAAACGCTTTTTCATTTGGGTCTTTATAATTGAGAACAAGCTTATTTTTCAGTAAAGAAATATTTTTTATTTTTAAAATTTTTCAATCCTAATTAAATATAAGCGTTTTATTATCATAAAGAAAACCATTATAAAAAAATTGTGCGTGTACTTGTACGCGTTAGACGTTATACATACGTCTTTGGGATAATACAATAATAACTTTATTTAGTATGCGAATAATTAATGGAAATAAAATAATAAAAGAGCTGGAGCATTATTATAAATACGGTCGGTAAAGTCTAAATTTAATGATATAATTAAATTTAAAAAAATTAAATTTATTTTCTCATACTGTCGATTTTTGTCGGATCGTGCGCGCGCATCATAAAATTTCACTCTCATATTTTTTTCTATAATGCGCCTTAAGTATAACCCCAAAAATTATATCTTAATTTTTGCTCATATTCCAAACCAAAAGGGGTTCACCGCGTCACGTTTTATCACTAATGAAGCCGCGCGGCACCCGATATGATACACTGCTGGACGTACTGCTGCACCTAGCATTAACGTCGAAATAGTGAATCTCAAGAATGAGATGTGATACGAAAAAAAACATCTATTGAATATAATCATCATATTTTGTCGGGAATCCATAGACGCCGATTTTTTATATCAACTTAACAACATAAATAATTTAAAAAAAGGAAATTAATCTGAAAGAGGCGCGCCATTTTCTTTTTCTGCGTACCTATATCTGCCCGACCCAAAATATTAATTCGATAAAATTAAAAAAAATTGTTGAAGTTTATAATGACGTTAAAATTGAAGAAAAGCTATGAGTGACTTGATTTTAGCGAAACAATTTATATGGATAGTTATCATATTAAAATACATAAAAAATGATCCGATCGTTCTTTTTTGTTATTTTAATTATTTAGGAATTGAATACAATCGTACGTTACTTAACAGGGTTTAACCGATTCATTTAAACTCAAAGGTTCCACAAGCATCATGAACGATCGGTAAGGACGTCACGTATGCATACTAATGCAAGTTGAAAAACACGCAGTTTCAATACTATTTCAAATCTATAATTTAGTACGAAATATTTAATACGTGAAGTCTAACTCTCGCTTGACTGACTTATTTTTTTAAAAATTTGATTAAGATACTATTTGAAAGTATTATTAAAACACAATAATATATGGTGTCTAAGTTAAATAGATCACAATTAGAAAGCTTTGCTACGGACTGACAGGCGAGCACATGCTGTAAATTCCATCTCCATTTTGGTCCCATTTAGAATATAAAACAAATTAGTGAATGAAAAACAATAACAGCATGTAATCGACGAAAGCGTTCCTTTTTTCATTTTATTTCCGAAATAACATCCCTGATTTAATCTTCACTATTTATCAGGAACAATTCTATTCCCTTACGTAATTTATAATTTAAGAGAAAATTCTTCACCGGGCATTTCCTTCCGGCATCTTTATCCGCGGAATCACCAAAATTTAAATACAAGCGAACGTTCTTTAATGTATACGTTCAGAAGTTACTGTACCTTTCGTGATTTTTGTATTATACCCTTTTCAATATTTGATTTTATTTTACGTTTTTATTCATCCTCTAATTTTGTTTTGTCACTTGTTCTGTTCTTTGTTCCTCAATTCTTTTCGTATCCTAATTTATAGCTTTCGGCAAATCTTTTTCATAGTTTTGTGAATATGAAGAAAAAATATGTTAAACATTTGTATTCCAAAAATTAAATTTTAATGTATTTTCAATACAATACTTAATACGTTCATCAATAAATACATCTACAAATAATAATCGTTCACACTTTTTATTATTATCTCCCCTTTATTTTGGGAAATTAATAAAATTTATTTCTTAGTTCAATTAAAATAAAAGAAACTAAATAAATTTGTATCTTTACACAAAGTAAATATAGGGAAATTAATTTTAATGAATTAAATGTTGTTTCGTTTTACATTATATTAGATATAAAGAATATATACACACAACATTGATAATAAAATCCTTACGTTTTGTAAAAAAATATAAATAAAGAAAAAATTTTAATTTTTGAAGTTTCTTTATATTTGTAGATAAAAAGATTGCTAACATTAGAATTAATAGCACTTTTGTAATCATTTTTGTACTTAATAACGATATTTGTTAGATTTTTAAACGTGCATGTTTACCAGTGTCTATTCTACGGAGTGAGGTATCATCACATCAAAATATGTACCTAACAATGAACGTTGACAAAAAATATAATGCAAATTCCCACCATAAATTCATTAACTATTCATTCAAATATATTTCTAAATAGGTACCATCTTAACATTACTAATATACTATTAAAATGAGAAAGTAATATTTACTTAACCCAATTTGCAAAAGTAAAATTTGATGTTCACTTTGCTTCGTCCATTTTAGTATTATATACTCCACGTTTTCCATTCCTGAATTTTCCATTGACAGCAACTAAGGAACGTATTTTATTGCTTACATTTGTTTGCGCTGTCAAAATTTCAGTCGACCGTCCGTCAAGCTCCGTTCTTGATCCTTATTATTGTGCTGGTTCTGTGTTCTTTAATTTAGAAAGTGAAAATTGCTTTTGTGTATCACTATTACTGTGTATTTCTAACGAATAATTGTAATATTTGAAGCATACAAATTAAGGTAAGCTTACTATATCTTATTTATTTACATTGTATCTGTTCAATTCGTCATTGAGGTTTGACCTATCTTTTATCGTGGCCTATATTTTCGCGCTTTCAGATTTATGAAAGTAGGACATTATGAAAACTGCAACATAGAAACACGTTTTAATGAAAATAATGATTGTGTTGTTTATTTACATGAGTTTTCGAAATAAATCAACGCCCATTATTACCTTTAGATTATGCTCGTATTAACAAAAATAAGCACTTGCTCGGCATTGTTGGTTCAGTTATTATACTTATTTTATTGATTTTAAATAAACTGTTTCAATTTCCTAACTGAAAAAGTAAGTTTTTTTGTAGATTGGTTTTAATATGCTATATCTTAAAAACGATTTGAAATTATTAGACAGGCGATACTTTATTGTAAAAATATTTTGGTAACTGTTATGACGGTATTAATATATCTTAATACTTCACTTAGAATACTACTATCTTGAATGCTACGTAAGTTTATTTGTTGGATTGTAGATTGGGAGAAAAATAATTTGTGGATATAAAATAAAATGAGTATTGTATGAAAATAAAATTGAAAGTAACAAAGAGAGTATGTATAATATAAATTAATTATACCTGCATTTAATATTTGTGAATATGTAGGATAAATAAAAATTATGGCATAATAATTAAAATCAACATACAATGAATATCAAATATAGTGATTTTTTATAATGAAACCCACATCTGAATAATCAAATGAAAATAAAATTATTACAATAAAGGATTATGAATCGAAATTAATTCCGAAAATGATCTTTTTATATAAAAAAATTACATTAAAAAATGTTACAAGCAAATGAGTACTTTGATGACTTCTTAAGAAAAGAAATGATTGAATCTATAAATTATTGAAAAAGGCCAGGTGGTATGATATAATTATCCCTTTTCCCTTGTGAGTGTTAAAAAGGGACTTAGTACTCCGAGATTCCTATTTAAGATTCCTCCAGTCACACACGTAATGGTATCAACAGATTTGAAAAAAAATTGAAATCTTAACAAAATGTGATTTGATATGCATTTGAATAATAAGAAATATTTGTTACATATTAGTGGCAGGTAAGATAAGAGATATTAGATAAGATAAGAGATATTAGTGGCAGTAAGATAAGACGTAATTTTGAATTTATTTTAAAAATATACAATTGGAATTAAATAAATATAGCGTAATGTGGTTAGATATGGTGTTGCATATTTAAAAATAAATGTGTTATGGCTGGTTTCTGAATACATTTTATAGAATAGATGTCTATTTCATAACTCTATTTTATGAATAATTTTAAACAAAAGAGATATGGAATAAATATTTATTCCACAAAAAGTACTCAGAAGTCGGCTGGAAAGTACTTTCATTATTGATGTTGCTGTTAAATTGTGTAAATTTGTTTTTGGTGACAAATTTAAAACATACTATGGCAGACATAAGAATAATCGCTGGTAATACAGTGACTCTTCTTGAAGAAGGCTGTAGTTAATGTTATGTTTTGCAACGGTTTGGTGTAAGTCGTTCTACTGTTTAGAGGACTTGAAAAAATTTAAGGACAGTGGTTTATTCAAAAGAAGAAGAGGAAAATGGTGTACTGAGCCTAAAGATGACCAATATGTTGTGAGCAATGCTTTACAAAATCGGAAGTCTATCTACACAAATATCAAAAACAATTTTGAAGAAGTGAGACATGTAAGTGTTAGCCTGTAGACAGTCAGAAGGAGACTCGTAAAAGTTGATATACACAGCCGAAGACCAGCTAGGAGTCCTAAATTAATCTGTGGGCACCATATTGCAAAGTTGAGGTTTGCCCAAAACGTGGAGTATTGTAGGGTTTTATTTTCTGATGAAGCCAGGATCTCTTTATTTGGTAACGACCGACGTTGTAAAGTGCTGAGCTGACCTGGAGAGCGTTATGTAGATGTAATGTTTTGAAAAGATTATGTCTTACGGCAGAGTTTCTTATGTTTTGGGCCAGCATAACTTCTGAAAATCCTACGAAGTTAGTTTTCATAAAAATAGCTCTCTGAATGCACAATGATCGATCAGGGACACCTTATTTCCTCATGAACAACCAGCACTAACTGTTACAGGATCGGCTGTTGTTTTCATGGACAGGATTCACTGCTAAGATTGGCCAGCACAAAGTGCTGACCTCAATCCAATTAAGCATCTGTGGGACATTCTGAAACAATATGTTCGAGCTGGACATCCTGCCCCACGGAACATCTGAGAGCTAAAAATTGTTAACTATTACGTCTGAATGACGGCATGTTCCCCAAAAGATCATTAAAAACCTCATCTAGAGCATGCCATAAAGAATTGCAGCAGTTGTTTCGGCAAAAAGAGGCCACACTCAATACTAATTTTCTTTTTTTTTTGTAACTTTTGTTAAATAAAGAATATTACCAGTTAAAAGCCCCCCTTTTTTTTATTCAAACGAGTAATTTGAAAATAATACTAAAGTTTTTTATTCGTAGTAAATACCTCAATTTGTTGCATAAAATCTAATCTCCTTATGTTTTAATTTAAACTAATGGAAAAAATCGTGAACCCCCTTTTATTTCCAAAAGAGCGTATATAATAATATTTAAACTTTTAATCCAGGTACAAAGAAAAAATTCATATTCTACATCCTGTAACAGCATTTCAAGTCGCTGCCAAAGTATATTGTGTGCCAGAGTATTACTGATGGCAGTACTGTGTCTAAATGGCGCAATGTATTGAGTGACGGAATATTATTTGGGCAACTAGATTTTTTCAGGTAACGTTCACAATTATATACTATTAATGTAAGCAAATAATTTGATTTTATTTTAAATATCCACATTCAGAACACAAGAAAATGCAAGTAAATCAGGTAGGTTTCAATATGTTAAATGAGTTTGATTTCGATCAAAAGTAATTGCCGTTAATCAAAGTGAAAATTATTTCAACAAATTGAGTTTCAATTATGTATTTAAATTCATTTGCAAATAAACAAACACAACTTATCCATTAAAATTTTAATTCTGAAGTACTGATGAGCGATGTTTTGATTTGATCAATTGTTTCAATTTATTTATTTATTACCTTAACTTCACTTTTTCTGTTCGCACTTAGACAGCAATGACAGAATACTGTAACCTGTTTATAAATTTTTAATGCGTTAAAAAGCAATGAAACCTGTTTCAAATCAAGTTGAACTTGTACAAATTTGCATAAAAGATTGTGAGATTGAAATATAATATCCACACTATTCTAAAATACCTTATTCTTCCAGTTATTGTGGTGGAACATTATGTTTGATGAATCTCCACAACTAAATGAAACTATGATCCATCTTTGCTAAAAGCCCATCTGAAGATTTTGTAATACAACGAAACTTAGGTCGTGGTAAAGAACTTAAAGAAAGTAGAAATAATACTACATCACGTAGTTTCATTTAATTGTTAATAATGAATTTCTACAAAATTAACGCCAAATATATTCAATATTTGATGAATCTGCAAAGAAAATACTTAAACATGTTTGGGATGGGATCACTTATTGTTGTACAGTCTATCCCAAACATTTTACTTAATCTATTTATAACCAGTTGGATATAAATCAAGTGTGATATTTATATCTACGCTTCAAGTGGTGCAAATGGATGTAATAAATTTTTTCTATTATATAATAATAGTAAAAACATGTATCAATCTATGTTTTTACTATTGTTTGTACAAAAAAAAGTGGTATGGGTAAATAAGTTCTATGTAATTGAATTCGAATCAGGGCTGTCTGATGCGAGAAAGTATTTTTCATATAGTATACAATGTCTATGTTGAAATATTAAATTGAATTTATTTATTAAGATTTATGAGGTTGCAATTGTAATGCATTTCAGGTGACAGGTGATACATTCACTTCGTCACGGTGGCGAGTATACTGTTCTTCTCAATGGCGGGTGCTTGCCTGACGGCAGCATTCGCCTGTTGCTTTTACATGGACCACACGTAAGAATTTAATATAATTATTGTTACACTATTTTATACATAAATGATAATTGTATTGAATCTATACATAAACTATAATTGTATTGAATCTATATCTATATTAATGGTATTGAATTTGACGTGTCTTCCTTTTTATGGTAATATGCTATTGACTGATGATACCCAGTTTGAGTTCTGTCTTTGAGTTTGAGTACTATCATTTCCATTAAGTCATTTACAGACATTCGTTTTTTACTTTTAGTTTATGTTTTTCTATGCTTTTATTGACCTTCATTCAATTGACTTATTTAATCTTAGTATAATCAGGTGGATATAAATTAAATGATTGATTATTAACTTTATTATGTTTTTCCAATAAATTCTTTAAACGATTTAAAGCTTGAACATAATGTGTCCGATTTTCTTACATATAGAAGCTACAAATTATTGCGATAAACCTTTTTTAATAAAAGATTAAAAACCTGGGATTTTAGTTTCCAGCCTTTTTCCTTTTATATTTCACTTACTACAAATTTGTTTCAGCTGGACCCTTGAAAAGGCATTTTGCTTCCATGAAGATTTCCACCTCATCCATTTCAATGCCATGGAATATAACAGATACATGTATTATCCATTATGTTCTAAAGCATAACGACAAAATGTATCGTATTTTTGTGAAACTATCAACATATATATGGCAAATATATGTTGTAAAACTATGTTTTTACCGTACTCATATTGCTGCTTATGCTTTATCATTTTTCCTATTTTACTGTATTATTTCTGAATTGTCCTTAGGAATCTTAATTGTAACATGTAATTAAATAACTTATCTTTACAGAATTACAAATTTTTTGTAAGTTTTCTTAAACCTAATGCGTATCAATGTTAAAGAAATGATATGATTTTGCGGGTTATGAATTTGAATGAAAACAAAAAACATTTATTTTGTTATATTTATAACAAAATAAATGTTTTTTGTTCTTTTTTCCACAAATATTTAGGGAGAGACTAAGCCTGTTTAGAAAGGGTACCGGCAGATTTTTTCTAGGGTGGAGGTGTAATCATGCATATAAACTTTTTAAGACTGGAGGTTTGAGTTTGAAACAATGAGTTAATTTAAGAACATTGTCAAGAATCTTGTATTTTACAGACAGAATATTTAAGTATTCTTGATTATACCGAGATATAAATACTTATAGTTATTTGTTATGAGTTTGTGTTGTGATTATAATATTTGAGATATATATTTTGTCTTATGTTTCTAGACCATTACGATGCTAATCAAGCTTTGATTAGAATGTTATTATGTAGGAACTGTATACTAAATTATTATGACATTTAGATTTTCTTTAGAAGGGTTAGAAGCCATGTGAAGTAATTTTGAGAACTTTTGTCTATTTTTCTTTATCTTGAATGGAAATTAATAGCTGAACTTTTATTTAATTTTTACTGATATTCCTGACTATAGTCCTACTATACTTATTTTATTTCATCACATATCTATAATACGATCGCATTGTAAATACATATATATTTGTTGATTTATTACCTCATTATTCAAAAATTCTTAGATAGATTTTCAAGAACTTTTCAATGCTTTTTAGCATGAATATTTTACTCAAAATAAAATATATAACAAATAACATACCCATCTGCAAGGAACTGTAGTTTTTGGAAAAAAATTAGATGCAGTGAAATGGTAAATTTCATAGTGAAAAAGAATTTTTAGTATTATATTATTGTATTTTACAAAACAACAGAGGTATTATATAGATAAGTAGAACTGCATTCTTCGGAAGAAAAAAATTATGAATAATTAAAACTAAAATCATCAAAACCCAATAACTAATTTTTAAGATTTTGACCAGACATAAGATGTACATGATTATTACACTTGAAAAGAGTTATTTAATTTATCCTTAATTTTGATGGTTATTAAATCAGTATCTCGAGACTCAAAGATGCATTTTGGTGAAAATGATCTCTCCTGATGATCCTCTATTAATCTATATATTTAGAGTTTCTAAATTTTAAAATAATGCAAATATACTGACTGAACTGCTAAGCACAATTTTTTGATTCTGCAGAACTTAATAGGTGGTAAATGACAATCATAAAAAATAATGGAACGCACGAACCTTGTTTTTCTTAAATTTTGTTTTTTACAATTACTGAACATTTCTGAAATAGTTGATAAGTTGACTCATATGACCTATGATAATATGTCATATGAAACACATTTTATGTTATAGAGGATAATTGTTGCCGAGGATAATTTTAGGAATAATTCAGTTTTAAGTTGAACACCAACATGATAAAATACAATCCATTTTTTCATTTTGCACATTACGTTCTGTTGTCGACTTCGAGTACACTATTTAAATGTTGTGCTGTTTGATTAAACTAGTTTTGATTTGATATTACATCGCTGTCACCACAAATCGTTTTAGTAAAGAACGGAAAATGGGCACTTATTATATTTGGCATGTATTTCAAAGGAAAATTTGTATTTTTATTATTTCCAGATGCTTCAGTGGAAGTAGGTTTTACTGTTTTTTAAGTTATTCTCAGAAAAGTTATGGTTATCGACATTCCTTAATAAGGAATAAGTCAAATTTATGTTTAATTTTTTTCTATTTATGTTTTTCAATTACTTTCCGAAGCACAATTTTATATTCACAAGCCTTTATTACAATAAAGGCCCGTGAATATAAAATTGGGATGCGACATAGGCTGTCATGGTCTTTATTACACATCTTGGGGAATTCTACGTTTTAATCGGCGTGTGGTTCAGGTATTATCCATCAGTTTTTGCGCAAGTTTATTTGGGTGGTTTATGATTCTGTCTTTGTATGACTTTGTGTGTCTATCGATTTCCTCTCTAACTGTAGGCATTTGTAGGTCCTTATGCAGTTATCGGTTGGTTACAAATCATATAATCATCTGCAGTGTTTTATTCTGGTATCTTTGAATATCTCAATATGAAGTGGAAAGCTGTACTCATAGCTGAATGCCGTAGTTCCAAACTGGCTTAAGTGTAGCTTTATAGAGTAGCAGCTTATTTCCCAATGATAGTTAGGACTTACTCCCGATGAGCCAACAGAGCTTTCTGAACTGAAGACCAAGTTGTTTTATTGGTGAATATATGCTTTTGCCAAGTCAGTGTTTCCAGGTATAGTCGGGGTACTTCAACATTATTTAATTTAACTGGTATTTAATTTAGTGTCTCGCCTAAGCATGAATTTGACGTTGGCTAATTTGTTTTTATTCACCATAATCCGTCACTTCTTTAGCCAAATAGAGCTACACTGTCTATCCTGTATTGTAGCATTTTTGCTGCAGTTTTGTCTCGCTGTGTGAGGCCAAAATAGCTGTATCAGCCGTGAATCTTCCGGTGGTGATTGTTGGGCTTGTGGGCAAGCCTGAGGTGTAGAGTAGGTAGAGAATTGGGCCGAGTACACTACCCTCTGGGACACCTGCTCATATTGGACACAGGTTTGTCACTTCATTTCCACATTGAACCATGAAGTGTCTATCTGTTAAGAAGGCTTTGATGGTCACATATAAATATGGGGGCAGGCTTGCTTTAATCTTGTTTAATAATCTTTTGTGCCACATGCAGTAAAAAGCCTGAGATATATCCAAAAATGCGGCTGCACTGTTTGCTTCTACATAAAATGTGCTTCTTAGCTTCGAAGTATTTTATATTTCGTCTGTGAGTCCGTGAACTTGATCTATAGTGGCATGTTTATGTCTATTTCCCATGGGGCACATGTAGGGATGATGAAGCAGTCATAAGCCGTTCTAGCTTTTTTGTAGCCTTTCATAGTGAGTAGTCAGAAGACACAGTAGCATCGAAACCGCTCAAGATGGCATTTTTGAGTTTTCCAATAGTGTGATTTAGGCCTTTTTTTGAATTGTGGGCATCTCGTTGCCTGCCACCGCATCCGGAGCCCTCTTTTTTCAGATACTTAAATTTAAGTTAATTCATCCAAATTTATTTTGTCACCTTCAAAGTAACCCCATTGTTTGCAATACGACTGTGATAATGCTGAATCCTTTCTTAAAATTTCTTCAAATTAATTCGCTTTTTTTGTCATGAAAACATTTAACACATTTTTATTTTATTTATTGCCACATGATCAGTCTCCTCCAATCAACCAAAACTCTAGGTACACGTTGAGAATTTAGTATAGTGGAGGATTGCGAATGGCTGGGTGCTTGACATCAGTGCCGGGCTCACTCTTCCATACCCTTCTCATAAAGTGTTATAGCATTTAATTTCTGCAGCGAATTCCGTTTCATGTCTTCAATCGACAATTTTAAATAATTCAATCATTCGTTAGATTCATTCAGTTCAATCGTATTAATCGATCAATCTATGTCTTCAATCGATGCTCGTTTTGCAAGAAATTGAGCTTTTTTGAGACCAGTCCTGTGGCGACGTGTCTTATGTGTAAACATTGGTTCAAATTCCATGAAAGGTTATTTTATCAATGTTCAATTCTCAAGCTAACTCCCAAGTACTGAAATAGTGAATAAATAATAATAATAATCATTTTCAAGCCCTAATTGTTTGATTTTTTCAATGTTAACATTAGTGGTAGATGTTGAAGGTCACCTGGGACGAGGCAAATTTTCGACCACTTCACACCCCTCTTCGAACGATTTGTGCCACCTGTGTTTTCGACATAGTCAATTCACCATATGTCATTTTTAACTTTCTTAAAAATTCAGCACAAGAAATTTTGTTTGAAACATAAAATTTAAGGCAAACTCTCTGTTCAACTAATTTATACAATAAAATTGCAGAGCAACTTTGAGGTCGATCCATTACGACAGCTGCTGTAAACATTGTTTACAGATGTTTATGCCATTTGAGAAGTTCTGTTACAAGCAACAAAACTTTACATATATTATTTTGGCAGAACAGACTGAATAATTGACCCCAAATAAATTTAAAATCAAATTGTATTCAACAGCCAGCTTCGTCTGCTGCGGATGATCATAGCCGTTGAACTTTCAGTTAATTGTTCAAATTGGTATTTAATAATATATCTCGCGTCTATGAATTTTTAGTTGTTCTTGTACAGATCTTTATTTTAAGATACTTGTGTAATCTTTAATGTGTTCTATAATCTTTTCAGGGACAGCAAATTAAAAAAAGATGTAGAACAGCTAGCGAAGCAGCAGGGTAAAGAAATAGATACCAACCCGAAGAAGCTGCCAGACAAATTAAGATCGACAGATTGGTCCTGCATGATTATAGTCGAGGAAACGGGTGTACTCGTATTGTAATGCAGTGACAGACTTGCTGTGGTAATATTTAATGTATTTATGATAAGCTACATCACCTTCTAGCCGAAGTTGTTTGTTCTTGTGGTTAGATTTACACCAAGAGTATACTGATGTCTATATTTTACTTTATAAAGTAAGGAGTTTGCCTTAAGTGTGATGTTGACTAAATATTATGTAAAATAACCAATCAGTTTAGAAACAGAAATTATCTATGACTATGGGTGTTATTATGTAATATATGAATTAAGTAATGGCAAAGGATATGTGGCATTACTCAAAAGATATGAATAAAAATTTTAGACTTAAATTTTGTTAAATTTAAGTCTAAATTAAAGATAATTTCGATATAAATTGGAATTAAAATGACTATACGTTATTAATAAATGGCAGAGTTGATCACATAATGCTCCATTAAATCTTTCAATTTGATATTTGTTTTTCAAAGTGTATTTTAGGTTCCTAAATGTGTAATTGATAGTTTGAGACTTCTAGTATCAAAATCAGGTACATAATTTTTCCGAAGTTGAGATCGTACTCCATAGTGATGTTTGTGATTTAGCTACAAAACTTTGTTAATCATTTTGAAACTTTCTTAACCTGTTTATATGATTGGCTGTGTCCAGTTTTATAATGACTCGATTTTTATAATGATATGATTGGTAACTACGAGTTAACCTCAATTTGGGAAAAAAGTGATTTGTGTAATTTTAGTACTAGACAATTCAATATGTAATTGATATATGAGTCTTCTAGTATGAAAATTAAACACATCACTTTTTCCAAATTTGAAATTGTATTCTATGGAAAATTTGTAATTTTGCAACAAAACTCAAACATTGTTAACTTCTTTGGATGGGATGTGTCCAGTTTACAATGATAATGTGCAATCTGAAATTAAGTTATAGTTACACAGATGATGTGTAACTATAACTTAATTTTAGTTTTTGGAAAAAAAAGATTTGTATAGTTTTAATACCAGATGATTCAATAGTTAATTAATAGATATTTGAGACATCTAGTATCAAAATAAAACATCACTTTTTCCAAATTTGAAATTGTATTCCAATTATAGGAAAATTTGTGATTTAGCAACAAAACCCAAACATTGTTAATTTTTTTAGATGGGATGTTGTTCAGTTTTACAACGATAATGTGCAATATGAAATTAAGTTATAGTTACACAGATGATGTGTAACTATGACTTAATTTTAGTTTTTGGAAAAAAGTGATTTGCATAGTTTTAATACTAGATGATTCAATAGTTAATTAATTGATATTTGAGACATCCAGTATCAAAATCAGACATCACTTTTTCCAAATTAGAAATTGTATTCCAATTATAGGAAAATTTGTGATTTAGCAACAAAACTCAAACATTGTTAACTTCTTTAGATGGCATGTGTCCAGTTTTACAACGATAATGTGCAACATGAAATTAAGTTATAGTTAACAGACGATGTGTAACTATGACTTAATTTTAGTTTTTGGAAAAAAGTGATTTGCATAGTTTTAATACTAGATGATTCAATAGTTAATTAATTGATATTTGAGACATCCAGTATCAAAATCAGACATCACTTTTTCCAAATTAGAAATTGTATTCCAATTATAGGAAAATTTGTGATTTAGCAACAAAACTCAAACATTGTTAACTTCTTTAGATGGCATGTGTCCAGTTTTACAACGATAATGTGCAATATGAAATTAAGTTATAGTTAACAGACGATGTGTAACTATGACTTAATTTTAGTTTTTGGAAAAAAGTGATTTGTATAGTTTTAATACTAGATTATTCAATTGATATTTGAGTCATCTAGTATCAAAATCATACTTTTTCTAAATTTGAAATTGTAATCTAAATATAGCAATGTTTGTGATACAGAATATATCAACAAAACTCAAACTTTGTAAACCAATTTAGATGGGATGTGTTTGTTTTACAATATGACGACTATGTAGATGATTTGGAACTATGACTTAATCTCAATTTGGGGAAAAATGATGTGACTGCTTTTGATACTAGACAACGTTCAATATGTAATAGTATATTATAAGTAATCTTTTTTGCTAGTCACTTTTAACTAATTTTCTTATTCTAGATGATTTATGTAGTAGCAATTTTTGTAAAAGTGGTATTTTTGATAGGTTCGTTTTAATTTTTAGTGAAATTAAACTTTGAACGAAATTAGGACAGTTAGGTGAGGTATTATACATAGGGGTAAATGTAGTGTGTCGTATAGAAAAATCAATTATTACGGGAAAAATAGCGTGTCACAATATTATGTAATCGTCCAGTGTTCATTTACACCTCGAAAGCTATTTATTTTATCTGCTGTAATGCTAAATGTGTGTTGTCTCTATTTTTAAATAAAAGGTTAGCTTTGTGTATTGAAACTCATTCGCACAATAAGATATATTAAAAAGTACTAGATAAGCATAAGACTGAATGAACTTGTTAATGGATGGCAAAAAGTCGCTTGTTCACTTGATGCTTGTTCAATTTACGTTTAATTATAATTTTTATGTTACCTACAATTTAAAAAAAATTAAGTTACATTAAGTTAAATTTTCATAACTAAAAATATACAAAATAGAAGTGCCAATAAAAAGCCAAATTATATTAGTCATAGGTGGAATAGAAACTGACAAATATTGACGATTTTTTTCTTTTTATTTGTACTTTGCCAAAGGATACTAGTCAAATAGAAAATAAGATGACTAGATTATTTTATAAGTTCCATGAATAATTAAAAGAACAATGCCCATATCTCACGCAAGAAACCTACATAAAGTTTTCTTATTATTATTAGTACTTCCTAAAATTTAAAGTTTTTTGATATTGATGAAATTCAGTGTAATAGTTAAATGAGATGTCTTGAAAACTATGCTTATCGCACTGAATAATTGTGGCAAAACTTTTAATTTCCATACTGCATAACAATATTCGTTCTTTTAATTTTTTTGTGGCATCCATATACATATGCATTGAGGTTTCTGTTTCTATGAGAAAAAATGCATTTTGATACTATGAAATTTGTCTTTAAATTTTGCGAAATGCTAGATTTGACAGCTTTCAAAAATAATTTTTTCATAATACTATTTTGATGATAAATTTTAGTTTCAATGTGGGAATTCCCTTTGAAAAATTACATTTTCAATGGGGACTGTGAAATAGCCTTTAAAACAGCCATTTTCAACCTTTTTTATTGGGTCATATGTAACTACTATTTTACATGGACCGCAGGATTAGGTAATCCAAAAAATACAAAGCAGGAAATTATTTTTAAGAATTGCATTTATATGTGGCTTTTCACTTGTATAATACTACTACCAATACGTCATTAAGGTGAGAATCGGTAAGCCTGTTTCTATACATACATATATATATTCTTTGTATATTTAATTTTTGAGTAGAATGAATCACAGAGATATGTTGATGCGAACAACGTAACAAAATATGTGTACATCTTTTTATTTTCCAAAATTTTACATTCTCCATTTCTTCGCTCTTTTCTATGAAAGCTTCTATGTATACACACATGTTTTCCATTTCAATAAATTTGTCAAACAATTTTGCATAATTGCGTCTAAGTACACACGCGATTCCCAATATTATTTTTTGCCAGGGATTTTCTGTGAACAAAAGTATATTCTTGACTTTCCTTAATTCCTGAAATCTTCGCTTAAATTCTTCACATAATGATGATAAATAATTTGACATGATTGTACAATTTTCTACAAAAATATCAGAACCATCCTCGTTAGCTGTTATTATAAATGGTAAATTATGTAATATTTGGTATTATATTTCGTCATAATGAATTTTTAATTTTTCTATGAATGAAAATATTTTATTTGCAATTTGTGAAATTATTTTCTTTTCATCTTACAATTTATCCACAATTTTATATTAATATTGCAATTGTCAAGCTTAAGCCAAATATCACAAAGAAAATTGATATACTCCACCAGCCATTATTTTGTAATTCACTGAAAATTTTATTATTTCCTTGTAGAAACACCATTATTTCTTTTTGCACAGAAAAAATCTTTCCAAACTCTTTCCTCTGCTAAGCCAAAGTACCGAGATATGTAAAAAAAGAATGTTGCTATATTGACTGCGTGTTTCCTGCAAAAGGCCTTGATATGTTCTTCAGTTTAGTTTCTTGTATTTGTACTATGACTGTTTTCATCTCAGATTCTATTTCTGAATGAGCAACACGTGTTTCTAAGTTTTCTTGGTCTATTATGTAATGAAATGTTATGAAATAAAACAAGCTATACTTCTTTTACAGTAGGGAAATAAATCCATTTTCCCATACAAACAAACTAGTTTTTTTTATGTGTGCATTTTGTTTTTTCATTGAGAGGATTTTAAAAAAATCTTCATGGATTAAATTCTAATTAGTACAGTACTTAAAAAAAAAACTGAGCAGTGTGATGTTACTGAAATATTCATGCTGGAATCAAAAGCTAATATGAAAAATGTGAACTTTTTTAAGTCTTCAACTACCTTGTCCTAAATATGTTTTGCTGTATCTTTAATACATCTAATACAGGTAGAATTCAAGAGCTGTATTTTTTAAATTTTGAAATTGTTTTATTTTTATATGAAATAATGTATATATAATGTAAATCAAATAATGTATTAAAACAATGTATTGTTTAGTTTTTTCTCAATCTATTCTTATATTCGCTTATAAAATATTAATATTCTACATATATTAAAATTTTCTAATACTTCATATTAAAATCTGTAGTTCAGTGTAAATGTAGTGATCATACAAAAAATATAGAGTACGTTCCACTAGCCATCCGCAACTCTTGCACCCGTGACTGCGATCATACCCATTCCACTACCTTGTCAGTGTTTCAACTATTTGTGACTGAGGAAATGGCAGGTATGAACAAAAATAAATAGATCGTAGCACCATATTTTTTATTATGTATTAATCATTATATCATAATCTATACTTATGGTAATTAAAGGTGCAACTTAATTTTCATAAAAATTTGATTGAACATTTTGCATCTTCTGGTGTAATTTTTACGTCTATTACTTCTCAGAGCTGCATAAAGTGATTCTCTCCATTACCATGTTTAATCTTCAAAGATGATATAAATTTACTAAGGTAAACTTCATAAATTAATGTGTCCAAGTCAAATTGACAGATAAACAACCGCAACGACCCACGTCAATATGTGGGCCGGTTCGAAGCGGTTGTAAACAATGACACCATCAATAATGTTTTGATCACGACCGCAACGACTGCGGTCGCCAAGTGGAACGATACAGTGAGCGTTTTGAGCATTGCGATCGCCTAGTGGAACGGACTCATAGAGGTCTCTTGAAAATGATAAAAATAATATCTTTTAGTTACATTTTGGTCAATTTTTGGTGCAGTATTTTATCACCAGAAGATAGTAGACATCATTGAATGTAAGAGGTTTATGTTATGAATAAATATGAAGAAAGATTTTTGAAGAACTAATCAATGTATTGTTTTCAAGAATTATTAAATTGCTTTATATAACACCCTACAATATATTTAGGCCATAACAAATAACTTTTATTGATGACAATACGTACGCTATGAGGATTTTACACAAACAAATGGCAGCACAATGAAAAGTTTATTAATTTATCACAAGATGGCACTGATAGCATCATGCACAGTACGTATTGTTGCTCAGTTTTAGATTAAGATTCAATCCCCATTATGGAGTTGCTTCGATCTCTCTAGCAGATTGTTGTTTTGCAAGAATTTTCAATTTACTGGAATAATTTTCCTACAACATAGTCTTATAGACTTAGGAATTTTAGTTTTGATTAGAACCATAGTAATTAATATCTTCATAAAATACACACAAAATAATATTTTGTGGGTTATAATTTTTTTGTTTTAGATTCAGATTTAAATTGCTTACATTGAGAAAAATATACAGCATATATATTAATTTTCTTTATCTTATATACATCATTTTCCATGATAAATAATTTAAAAATATTTGTACAAGTTTGTATATTAGGAGGAGAATATTTGTACAATATTTGTACATTAAGAGATATATTAATAGCATATTTACATAGAAAATCTTGCCAATCTTGAAATCTTGCCTTTACCCTCCACTTGATTGTTCTCACTATTATTTATTATTTGACTTGATTGTTCTCACTGAATATTTGGGGGAACGCCTTTGCTTAAATTATTAAAGATTTAATTTTGAGATGTTTGGGATGTATCATCTCAAGATTTCATCTTCATCTTATAAGGTGAAAGATGATCACCTTATGAGGTACTAAATAGGCAGTATTCAGTATGATTGATATGGTCAGTTATTTTAATCTTTATGTTATCGTGTCGTTTTTTGAAACGGTAGCAGTTTTTCATAATTGCTGTGACTTTTTTGAGTTTTAGGTAGGTTTGAGTATATTTCCTTGGACCTGGAGACATTCTGATAACAAAAACGTAATTTATAATCTTATGGAAACCATGCAGAATCTATAAACTCATATGTGTTACTCGCAATCTTTCAACGACATAGAGTTATCCGAACAATGCTATGATGTCGACAGTATCGTTTTGCAATTAGTAGCTCTGTTATATGATGGAGCCTTTTCTTTAGGAATTCCTCGCTATGTTTGATTACTCTTATGAATAATTTCCAGGCTACTACTAAAGTAATTACCCTCCACCGCTTCTACGAACGTCAGATTCTTCTTTAAGAATATTTTGTTGCTGATTTTTCACCATGTCATAATTAGATTTTTGCCACTTGCTCACCTTATCACTTCCCATGAATAATTCTATTCTTACTCAAGTATATTTTCTTCATCTGAGGGACTTCTACATCTGTAGATGATCTGATGCTTTTGAACCTGGGCAACCGAGTGTTGATTCAGTCTCTCGATCTTTTCAAGAAGTATTTGCGCTATTCCATTAAAACTAATATGTCTTTGTAATAATAATACAAACTTTATTATATAAAGCAGCAAAAAACTTTCACCAATAGAATCGCGCATCAACTTTTCGACATTTCCTGGTGTCGAAAAGTTGATGTGCGCCATGATTTGCATAAGTGGCTCGATGTCTGATTTGCAATTGAACCAAAAATTACCTGTGTGCCAGAATGTGCGGAGAAGGAGGGGTAATAGTTAATTTTTTGTGTAACAACACTTATTATAGGCTACTAGAGACGAGGAATAATTACGATGCAAAAGTATAATTTTTAGACGGAATATTTGCCAAGGGAGTTTCGACACCGTATGACCACTTGAAGGTTAATAACAGTTTCTATTATTATATATAGTGAACGACTTTCTCTACTCTTTTTAAAAGTTTCACATGGTGTCAGTAGTGTACAAGGTTGTAATAATGGTGGTCGTTACATGCAGGTGTCTCTCATCACTTATTAACTGTCTGATTTTCAAGGACAATGACCTAATTTATATGTTAACAGAATTTTGCTTAAACAAGGAAATTACCGGTGACATTTTTGTGAAGATTATGATTCACTTATGATTTCATCATTCAATGAAAAATTCACTCGCTGTAAAGAATTTGTTCACTAAAAAGAGCCAAATTTGCTTCTATTTCCTGGATATTCCATAAAGATACTATTGAAGGACTATTTGATTATTGTTCTTATGCACGCTGATAGGCACGACACCTTGCTGTAATACAGTACAAGGTGGCATTTGTAAGAGCTTTTTTGTCTTGTTGCCCACTAACTTTTATGTTCTTTTATACAGCGTGTAAATGTGAAACCATTTTTTATGATATTGTGTATGTTAATAGGAAAAGTTTAACATAACGAACATAAGTGTGTATATACCATCTCTGTCTGTTTCATTCAGTACTATATTTACTAGTGTGGCACTGGATGAAATTGATTTGTGTTAAAGTAAGCTTGTTCATATTAACTCTCTATGACAATGCAGATTTTGTTTAATATCTTAAAATGAAATGATATATAAGGTCAATGATACTGCATTAATTATTTTAATTATTGTTCGCTACAATAAGATATTTTTATAATTACGGTGCATACAAATTGTTAATTTAAATAATACACAATTACCTAATTAAAATTTTTAAATTGATTATCACTTTAGTAATTAAAAATACTTGAACAAAGATAGTTTTAACTATTTTCGTAATGATCGAATCTATTAGCATTAAGCAGGCACAATGTAAAGATAATAGTTTTCATCTTAACATAATCGAGCATATGTTAATAATTTAAATATTTTCTCTCGACATCGTAATTCTAGTTTTATGGCATGTTTTCTGTACATGTGATAGCCTTGTCTTTAACAAAAGTAAAATGTGATATCTGTGCAAGAATATTTAATGGATAGATTTTTTAAAAAAGTATGCTTTTATTTTAAGATTGTTTAATTTATACATGTATAATATATTTGTATAAATTAATCTTATTAAAAAATAATATATCTCTTATTATAACGAGAGGAACTATATGTCTACTATTAAATTTTTAGCTTGTTTTAATTTAATAAACGTTAGTGTTAAGGAAAGTACCACAAAATAATCTTTCCTTTACACGCAACACAGACGATTGATGATAATCAGTCTGAAAATAATTGCAGAAAATAGATTATATGCTATTTAATACTTTCATGCTCACATCCTATAAAATTGCTCTTAAAAAATTGGTGAGAATCTGGCCGACCATTGTTAATCTGAATATTAAGTGTTATAACACACTAAGGAGATAAGGATAGAACATTTGACTGAACACATGCTGCCGATGACGGGAGATATTTAGTTGGCAGTGAGCACCTCTTGCCCTGTAACATTGAGTCCATAGAATGTCAGCCACTGACCTTGTCTGACAAAAGTTAGCAGTTGTTGGTTGTCAACTCACCACTTCTAAATTCGTTAGTCTGTGATGCGTGACATGGTTACTCAGCATTTTATTCAAATAATTTCAGTCATACTAAATAATGATGGCCTATTATATTCAATACGTTTCCAGGGATAATTTTTATATTCACGTCATGAACATGACAGCTTCCATTTTCTTATGTAAATTAAATAAATATGATTTTTCTTACACAGAATTTTTATAAATTTTTAAAATTATTTAGGCAAATATTGATTATTTTAATATTCAGGTTAATATTCAAAAAATTAAATATTTTCGTTATTTTCATGCAGTTTGTAGAATTTTATGTTTAGTTATAATATGCAATTATTTCATGTTTTTGCATTTTTTGAACCTAATGAAAAATAATCCAGTTATTATTGTGTTACCATAAAAAATAAAATATTTTATTATCGTTTTTTATTTTAAACAATAAAGATTGTAACATTTAATGGACAAAATTACAATTACATCGATCATAAAAATATGTTATTTATACTAATCAATGCGTAAATGTATTTAGAATTCACTAACTTTTTTCATATTTTGATCCACAGGTTAGGTAAACTGTGATTTGGAGTGTTATTTATGTATATTTATGTTGTGTTATGAGTGTTACTAGTTGTCAAAATTCAGACATAATAATATACTCTCAGAATATTAATTGCGAGTGTGGGCCACTTTATAACTAAGACAAATTTTTTTTAAAAGTGTGAAAAGAAAAATATTTTAATACTCCACATAAAAGATGTTCAAATTATTTATGGCTGTTAAAACAAACTGTTAGATAGAGATTTTTTTATTACAAAATCCAATCGATGAATGACACTTTATTTGAGGCTACTAAATGAATAGGCGATTTCACTGGATATCGCCAACCAACTAGCCGTAAATAGCAATTTTCCTTGATATTGCCAACCAAGTAGCCTTAAGGTGTGTTCTAGGTGTTTGTTTTTATGAAATCGATTGCCCGATCGATTTTTTATGAATCGAATCCAAGAGGCCTGATTGGAAGTAAAATGAAAGAGTATATGTTACAAGGTTATAGTGATAGTGTACATGTATTTTTAAAAATTTCTAAAAGTAAGTCTATTCACAAAGGCTAGAACTAAATTACTTAATCAAGTTTCGTTGAGTATTAGAAATTACCAACTTTGGAGAAACAATCAACTTTTGAATAAAACTGTTTTTGGGAAACAGGTCATAGATCTTATATATTTGTAATAAATTTATTATATCGAAATGAAGCACATACTAGAAACTGCCTTTAATTATAGAAAATTAATTATAAGGTAACAATTCTAAAAACATCAAATTCATTATACAATAAATTTTAATATTTTGAATATAAATTAAATATAAATGAAAGGAGATTGTTGCAAAATATGAATATGCAAAAATTTTAATAATTGGGTATAAAAATGCAAAAATACACTTGAAGAATTTCGAAAGCAGTTGAGAAAGTTTGGCCACATTGAATGTATGGATGAGTAAACGCAGAGAAAAATGTGAATACAGGAGAAATTGTTTGAAAAGGAAATGCGAACAAATTGAGGCTAAATCAAATTGAGGGTATCTGAAAGACGGTAAGCTGAAGAGTCATAAAAATAGGGAATCATAAAGAGAGTCATAAGAAAAGAAAACGTGAACAATTCAGAAATGTGTGAATCAAACTGCGATTAAATAAAATTGTGGGATGTCTGAAAGGTAGTAACCTGAAGAGCCCTAAAAATAGAGAATCACAAAGAGAACTATAAAAAACGAAAACGTGAACAATTCGGACATGCGTGAATTAAATTGCGATTAAATCAGATTGAGGAATGTATGAAAGATGGTAAGCTGAAGAACCATAAAAAATAGTAGGTATATAGGAATAAGTGGAACTAAAAAAGGGGCTTGATGTTTCGTCATCATTGTTTACTCTTGAAGACGGTGTAAAGGTACAAATAGATAAATAAATGTTATATATTCACTCTTTATGGAAATTACATAAAGTTAATAGGATTGAACCTCTGAATGAAAGAAGGAAAACCAAAAATTTGCGTAGATCTTTGTTTTGACATTCTAAAGATGGGCTGAAAAGTCTCACAAGTTATTGTCTCTACTAGTTAAGATATCAAAAATTATGAAACTGGGTTTTCTGCAAACATTTCACCCCCTATAACGCGGAGAGTAGGAATGCTTCCGTTTACAGGATAATACTTACGCAAACTGCGTAATCAAATGCATAGTACACTTTACAAAGTTAAAGTTTTTATTAAATTTTTTTAAACTATTAAAAAATAACTTATTTATAAATGTGTTTCACATTTATAATTATAGCATGAAATTATATAAATTGTTAAGTTATTGAAACAAATAATTTAAAAACGTATTAAGTAATGGATATGGTTTATGAAATAATATGTTCGTTTCCGCATTATCTTTAATATGGAATGCAAGCCGTGTTCTTTGTAAATATAATGAGAATTTTTGTATTGAAAAGTCTACTCTCTATATTCCGTAATCAAAACACAAGACACCTGTTAAAATACAAATCATTGATAATATCAATATCTGAGATGAATGAAAAGTCTATTGTGTAGTAAAACCTTTACAATTATTAACAATGTGTTTAAAATATTTAATTGCAATAACTTACAATTTATATAATTTTACTTTATTTTATATTTACAAATGCACATCTTTTTAACTTTAGTAATATTATTTTTATTATATTTATAAACTTTGTTATTTGAAATGCACATAATGATTTAAAATGCACCTAACTTGTAGAGAATTTTATGCTTTACAAGTTATTTTTTTCCACAATTTTAAATAGTAGAAAATTTTCTAGAAAATAATTCATTAATTGTGAAGAGGTAATGAAGTGTGAGAGCTTTGGTTGCAATTACAGAAAGGCTCAATCACCAGTCAATTCTATTTTTTATGAACCTTTTTTTCTCTTTGTGATTTAAGAAATATTGTAGTTTCGGTTTGTTTTTTTAAATTTATTGTTTTGTTTTGTGATAAAATATCTTAGAGCAAGTTGAGTCTACTGGACTATCTGAAAATTGTTTAATATGGGATATTGTTTATAGTGACTGAAGTTTTTAATTGGTGGTATATAACCATGGATAATTACGGAATATTTTTATAAAATTTACACAAACGGATAAGGTTTCTAAGCTCTTTAGATTTTTATGCACTTGTTCATCCCGTTTTGGCAGTTGTAAATAAGTAGTACTGAAGTTGTGTTGAGAGTTTGGATGAGACACAGGTACACTGCATTGTGTGGCATAGCTCGTGGAACTATTTGTCAAAAGATAACTAGAAAATATTGTATTTCACATCAAGTAACTGTTTCTGTCAACAAATAAAAATGAGATTTGCACATTGTTTTTGACCTTAATACAAAGTTACATAAGTCCCCAAGAATTAATTTCAAAATGTAATTTACTAGTTTAAATACTTAATTTAAAATTAGCTTTAAATGAAACCCAAATATTTGTTACTATATATTGTGAGAATAATGTAATGAGTTTTGTCATATTAGGAAAATGATGTAATGAATATTAATCAAATTGGTATTAAGATTCGGCATTTTGAAACTTATAAGGAAAACATTTAGACATATTTAATGTTAGAATGTAAAATTTCTGTAGTCAAGAGAAAATAAGTTCCAAAATAATTTGTATTAAGGTAAACGGTATCAAAGGCAGATACTGTGTCAGTATAGTAAATAAATATTATATGAGAAATAAATAAAATCAGGCTTTGGCATCACTGAAACAAGAGTAGATGTTTTAAAAAATGTTTCAGTCAGTTAAGTGACACTAAAGCCTTATTTTAATTGTTGAAGATACTATCTGCCACTGGTACAGAATTCCTCATTCACATCGTTACTTTTATTTCTATTTTATTCATTTGTCTTTTGACATTTTAATAAGGCGACGGTGACTAATTAAAAAAATTTCAATTTTAAGGTATATTAACGTAATTAATATGTTTTTATTTGATCGTAGACGTATAATTAATGTGTTTATAAAATTACCAATGATGGGTAAATAAGTATAACACAATGAAGGAAAAATGTTTCGTTGTTCATTGTATATTAACATAATTAATATGTTTTTATTTGATTGTAGACGTATAATTAATGTGTTTGTAAAATTACCAATGATGGGTAAATAAGTATAATGCAGTGAAGGCAAAATGTTTGGATGTTCATTGAAAATTGATGTTAGGTTAATATATTAGATGTTTGTTAGTATACAATAATTATTCCTAGTCTTAAATTGAGAAATATTTCTAATATATATTCTACTCATAATACTATTTGGATGTGTTTTTAGGAAAATATTTATTTTTGTAGATGTCTAAAATATAAGAAATATGCTAACGAAATATGATTATTGTAATGTGCAAGAGGGAATTGTATTCATTATCGATTTCTTCCAAATTTTGACTTAAAGTGTTACGTATGTAATATGTAGATTAATAGATACTCGAAACAAAATGTATAGTGAGATCGATGTGATTGGGTATATTTTTGGTAGGTAAAACTATATATATATATATATATATATACATAGAAAAGAATAGTTTCTTTTGTTATATTAAATCTATATTATAGTTTAGGGCAGATCTTTCGTCTTACAAAAGTTATTGAAAATAAGATGTTCGTGCATGTATAAACGATGATTATGTCGATCACGTAACATATGATATGCGTAACCAACTTGGTCGGGATCGCCTTCAGAGTATGAAATATTTGTAGATTGTGCAATGAAATACTCTTATAGTTTGGACTCAAAACTTTTCCATATTTAATTACGACTAAAAATGCTGCATTGAGCCTTATTTTATTTTATTAATTTATTTAAAATATTAATGTGTACTAAAAAGTGGAGTTTTACATTGGGTAGATAATTAAAAACTAACGAAAAGAGAAATTGTCTGAAATTTATTCAAACTTAATATTAGTATTTTACTCTAAACTTAATATACTTTTTTATATTAATATTCAATATATCAACACACATATGTCTATTATTTGTATGTTGCTATATTGTACATTTACAACAATTTTTACTTATGCATTTATATATATACAATTTAATTTTGAAAATATGTTATTGTTTGTCTATAAGAATTTCATTTAATGTTTAAATATCAGTTTCGTCAATAAATGTGGATGTAAAAAATTGAGGTCCAAAGTTGTCGTCATAATTTACGACGTTGCCTCTAGTCTGAAGAGGCTAGAACTTGGTTTTTGTTAAAGAGTGGTTAGTTTCTTTGTAGTTAAAATGATGTTTCTTTTTACGTTCTGTATATTTGACTCAAATTTTATGGAAAATATATTGGAGCTACTTGAGCAATTATATTAATATTTACGAATTCTATATTTTTACTGTTCACAAAAGTTTTGTGTGAAAACAGCTTTATGTCTATTATAATTGTTTCATAAAATTGTTTCTGTAGATTGAAAGTACATTGCATATAGTAATTGAATTTTTAAAGCTAATTTACTAAGTAATCAACAGTCACATTTAATTTTTTTCATACTGCATACTGTTACTGTGCAACATCGTATAACTAGTAAAGGTAGCAAAATTACTAGATTCTTACTAATGTTGAGCATTTTCTATAATACTGAATACTAACATTATTAGTAGTGGGTACATAAGATTTATTTTTATAAATAAGGTACAGATGTAGAAACCATTTTGTTTACTGAAAAATTTTATTTCTTGCAAGTATGGCATATTGCAGTATTACCATAAATATGGCAGATTTAATGAATGAAAAGCAAGCTTTCATCTAAAGGTGGTTTTCTATGCCCGTGATTTCATGGGTCATGCCCCGTACTGGTATTGGCACATAAAAGGTAAGTTAGACGACGATGGCGATTTTACATATAACGCGTTCGTGACGGCGTGTCCACTCTCCTTCCGCTACAATATCCGCCAGTTGTGACTTTATGCGGCACACACCCTGTTATTACAGGCCATGGGAAGTCACCAATAAACCCCAATATTTAGTTGTATGGTGTTTGATATGGTCAAATATGAACAGTTATGTTTATTTGGAGACTGAAATTTTATTTTTACCTGAAAAGACAAATTATAAAAAATTCAATTATCTACCTGCAGGAAGGTAGTTTATTTTAAATATATTTTTAAAAATATTCTCAAATGCGAATAGAAGTATTTTTTTGTAATTTTGTAACATGAATTATTTGGAGATTGTAACAATGTATATGGAAGTTTTAAAATTTTGAAAGCGTCTTAACACATTATTGATCAGTCACGAGTTAACTTGTATTTGCACTTGCATTAGCTATTTCAATTTTGAAAGTTCAGAATAACATAATATTTTAAGATCTTTTCTTCAGTTCAATTATTTTCACTTTATTATAAAAACAATAAATTTCTCGACATTAAGGTTCTTATCATAATTTATTACAAACATTTCAACCATGATGAATCATAAGAATTTCTTAGTGAATTATTTGCTGATACTTTACAAATTGTTTAGGTAATCGATGAAAAGATACATACATATGTATACAAAATGTATACATATCTATACACACTACATAGTTTATCACACCAATAACAATTATAAAAATTATAAACTATATATTATTGTGAATTGTTTCTTTGTGACTTGCTGGTTAACAATGTGTTAAGTATTTATTTATATAAACATTAATTATATTTATGTATTGAAGAGAACAATTATAACTAACTATTATATGGCTAGTAATATAATGTTATAGTAATAAGAACATTGAATAAATATGTATACTTGTACGAATAGGCTGGACAAGGTAATGTGACAATGCTAAATACTGCAGGCAGTGCAGCATTTTCATCCATTACTTGCATTATTACATTAACAATAAAGTGGTTTCTTAATTCTAATTGTTTTATTCACATTTGGAAATTCTTGAGTTTTTACATGTGTGTTGAAAATTTAGTGTCATCTAAATCTATATACTGTTTGCTACATGTAAGAAGTTAACCTTCGAGAGTACTTTAGTAAATTTGATAAAGGGAGACTGGCACAATTCCATATAGAGTACGTTCCACTAACAATACCGATCACAACGCTCACTTTATCATTCCCCTTGGCAAACGCGGTCGTGATCAAAATGTCATTGTTCACGACCGCTTATGCTGACCCATTTATTGAAGTGGGTTGTTCGTCTGTCAATTTGACTTTGACATATTTATATATGAAATTTATATAATATTTGAAGAGTAAACATGGTGACGGAGAAAATCATGGTATGCAGCTCTGAGAAGTACCTAATAGAAGTAAAGAAGACGCAAAACGTGGAAAAATAAAATCTTTATAGAAATTAAATTTCCCTTACAATTACTGTAAGTATAAATTATAATCTAATGATTAATATATAATAAAACAAAGCTATCTTTTTCTTTTTGTTAAAAACACGTCATTTCCTCATAGTTACGAATATCACATAATATAGTGCACTTGATGTGAAATACAATATTTTCTAGTTATCTTTTGCAAGCTGATAAGTTAGTGGAACAAAAAAGCAAAACGTGCGAAAATAAAATCCTTATAGAAATTAAATTTCACTTACAATTACTGTTAGTGTAAATTATAATCTAATGATTAATACATAATAAAAAAATTCTATCTTTTTATTTTTGTTCAATACACGTCATTTCAATAGTGCATATCACGTGATATAGTGCACTTGGACTGCCAGTTGTAAGCTGATAAGCTAGTGGAAAAGGTATAATCGTGGTCGCGGGCAGCTCTAGTGTTGCGTCCAAGTTTTACAAGAATAAAAATGACACGTCGTAATTAGAAAAAATGGTATAAGTCTGGTTTAGCGAAACTGCAAATTTCCCGGTTTTTTGTCTTAGAGGAAAGAATATTCATAAAAAACGACATACTTAAAAAAATTAAGCGTCACACTTGATTATTTCATTATAAAAAATTTATTTGGAATATGCACTCCCTATGAAGAAACGCCTGTCAGTTGGTTGTCAAACATAAATTTCTTTGCGCGATCTTTATTGGGCATTTTTAAATTTAAATTTTTTGGGTTTTTTTCATACCACTTTTTTTAATAAAATAATCGTGAGCGACTCCTAAAATTTGCAAGTGCTTCATTTTTTATCTACTTTATTTAAACCAAAAAATAGAGAAATTCACATTTCCAGACTTGTTCCGAAAAAATGAAAAAAAACAAGTTCTTGAAAGTTTCATTTACGTCTTGTATTTTTTAAAACTAAGGTTATTTCCTTTGTAAATGCAATTTTTAACGGAATTCTTTGAAACAAAGTGCACATTACGTCTCGTTGTGCAATCTATACATCCACTTAATATTCTAATCTATGAACTTTTCAGGTCGACTGAATCGTTGGTAAAAGAAGTTCATTGTCTCGAAGTGCAAAAGAAGTTCATTTTCATAGCAGAACAAATGTCAATGTCACGAATGACAGTTCACAGTTTATTTTTAAATAGTTAAAGCAATGGCTACATATTGAAAAATAATCTGTATTGACAACTTTTTGCAATGTTTCTAAAAATTTATCCACTTCGTTAAATTTTTATGGTGTTTATCTCTCTTATTAACAATTCTTGATATATTAAATATATATATGCGTTTATGAAGATACCTTTTTGTTTTCAATTGTAGTTATAAATCGTATTTCATTTTTTGCTCTTTCCTGATTGTCTGTTGCTGAATCGTTTGCTTTTTACATTTTAACAATATCCGATTTTTTTTCAAATTATACTCTACTACTATTTATAACCGTTTTTTTTTCAAATTATACACTATTATATTTTTTAGGGACAGTCTTATGTCGTTTAAAAATAATATACATGTAAAAGTTCTGATTGTTGATGGCAGATAATCTTGGTCATTAAAATTAATAGAATATAATATATATGAATATAATATATATACATTATTTAACAATAGAACCTGTGTTGTAAAAATATCGTCAAATTCTGGGAATTTTTAGAAGTTTGCTTTGGAAATGGAAAGTTGCTGGTGAAAAAATGAAAAAAAATTGGAAAGTATAAAGAGTAACAGGAATAGAAAATAAAAATTATGAAATTTCGTATTAAATTTTTTAAGGATATGAAACTTCTGACAAAAAAATTGCTAATTATATTTCGACGTCACAGTTATTTTTAAAAAAATAAAAAGATTTACAACATATCTGTTTCTACTGGCAACATTATATTTATTTACCACACTAACAATTTGAAATTTATTATATTAGTTTCAAGTTAATCGAAAAAATCAATCAAATATTCAAAGGTAATACTGATTTTTTTATATTTAGATATAGAAAACGGAATCAAGAAGCAAGTTTGATATTTCTTAATTTTTTTTAACTATACTTCGTAGCGTTCTATATATCATTTCATTCCCCAAAACCATTGGAAAATCGACTTACATTGAGGTCCTACATGATTAAAACCCGCCTACTATTGCTTAGACGGTCCTTTAGCGGTCTTTTCTAAGGTGACAATCACTTGGGAATTGTATGCCTGACAGTTTGCCTTTTATTCTTAGGAATAAATAGAAAACGTTTGGGCAGTGCGGTCGAGGCTTTATGGCGGATGACCTATAATTTCGATACTCGAGTAGTCAAAAGTAGTCAAATGGGTTCGTAATAGTATATTCAGTTTTTAGCATTCGTGACAATGCCTAATACAGATTTTTATTGATCTCCGACGAAGTTCTTAACATTTCGCGGCACCAATCAACGCGACGGCGTTTTTTGGTCATGATGTATCCAGCTTACACAAAGTTTACTGGTGACTAAGTATTCATGTCGAAATTTTGTACTTGACTCATACGAATGTCTAAACTTGCTCAAATCTACTGATAGCCTAGTATCTTGTCAGTCTTTATCATGAGCTCCACAACATTGATGTTATATTCACTTGTCGCTGTTGAGGAGGTTCCTCGCGTAGATCATCGTTTAGATTGGCACGATCAGGTTTGAACTCGAAATTGCCAATCGAAATCGATTGTAACTTTGTTCTCGATTGAAACCATAACGAAAGCAATGATCTAAATATCAAGATACAGTAAAAGGAAAAAAACATTAAACTAAATAGAAAATTACAACACCATTCATGTGCGCCATCTAATGCAATGAAGCGAAATTACTTTTTCAGTCACATGGCCGACTATATGCGACCGTAGATGTAACCTTGTCGTGGCATTATCTCATTTTATTATTTTTAACAAAATTATAAAATGAATGGTTCTCAATTTGGAAGCATGTATTTTGATAGCATAATGCTTAAATAGCTTGGAATTTATATAAGGTAATGAAAAAATCTTATTTTTATAAGAAAAGACAATAATTGGTAGATACACATGGCACTATACTACATAGATATGTCACGAATGATTCAAAATTTAAGTGGCTTAATTATCTCAACTTTATTTTGCGCCAATCAGTATAATATCAATTAGAAATTTATTCCATTCAGAACATATTTTATATATGGCAGGTAGGTTGGTGAAGACAGTATGTAGCTTTTTTTATCACTGGACGCTGCTGTCCGTACTAGTCTGTGAATCATCTTATATAGTATAAAATATATATTTTAGGAGGGGCAAGAATAAGTATGAAAGTATCGGGGTATGGGCCATGGGATAATAGTGTGGGTGCAGTTATAAGTGATACGGTTATTTAAGATAATTTTTGATAGTGGAGCGTTTCTCTAAATGACTTTTCGCCATCAGCTACTGTTAGTGGAAGAAGTAAATATACGTAATAAACGTAAAGATGTTGAATGATTAGGGAAAATACACAATTTATTGGAATGTACATATAAATATATATATATATATATATATACATATATATATATATATATATATATATATATACACACACATATATATATATATATATATATATATATATATATATATATATATATATAAGTAGTAATATTCTCATCTACATCCACAATTATATTTAGGAGATATAAAGCTCAAGTATGGTGTAAATAAAAAGAAACGAGAGGTGTCGTGGGATATCCGGTTGGAACGAAGTTTCTTTTGCTATGTATTATGTATTAAATAACAGGCACAATGTAATAAGTTAAAAATGTTTGAAAGCATTTAAATGAAAAATTAAAAGAAATAAATTAAGGAACGATAATATGTGTCTCAGTCGTCAATCCTCTGGTTAATTCGCTTTTGAAATAAAAGATATATATATATATATATATATATATATATATATATATACATATATATATATATATATATATATATAATATATATATATATATATATATATATATCTACGAAAAATAATAATGGCAATGAAGCGGTTCGAGCAACATCTTTTAAATAAACAAAACTTGCGTAATGCATAAACAGCATTGTACGATTTAATATTAGTATCAATGAAACTTTTGTCCGATGTAAATGAAAGATGATACAAAAATTTAAGTTTAAATTAAATCATTTACTTATTGTCTCTTTCACACCGGTACTTGCCTGGCTTCATCATCATCATTCTCAACTTCTACTGAATCACTTTCACAATTTATTTTTTATTGATAACAATAACACGAGTTTCAAAAGAGTGAAGAGGGATTATGAGTAGGGGCGTGCACTGAATGGTAGACAGATACGCTTAAACGAATACACCTGACGCACACGCTGCACATCTATACTGTAGTAATATACTTACATATTGACATACGGTTGTAAAAACGTAAGCCCTTATACTGTAGCAAAAGTGTCGGTCGAAATTTTACATTCTTTTCTGGCTAGCTTTCATTCACCAAGTGTGTAATGTGTGATAAGGACCGACCTACAACAAAGGAAATACCTACAACAAAGCGCATTGATTTATTCGTTCCCATCAATACGCTTTGTTGTAGGTATTTATTGTAAAATCACCTGTGAAAATGACAGACACATCAATAAAATTTGTATGCATTGATGCATTGGCATATAGTTGTTGTACACGCTATCACGTCGCTATGGGTAACGATATTGTAATGTATTCACATTTTGAGATGCTGCATGCTTGGAAGACAAAACACGACGTTGTTCTATTAGCATTAATAACGCTGGAGTGGAAACGCTTCAATAAATTTAGTTATTTCTTTAGTATATATTGTAACTCAAAGAGACATTCATAGCAAAGAGGTTTTGCTACAGAATATTAAGTATTTGATAAAAATTTAGATCACGTTTTAAAGTCATGTTTGAACTGAGTTGCGACTGTTATCCGCTCACAAGGGCGTGCGTGCGTTATAAGTATAAAAATGCTGAAGGTGACAACTATTGACGTGTTCACTTTGTTGTTATCTCCATTTTTGTGGAAAGAATAAAACTGTGTTTCAATGTTATATCACATCCCTTATAGTTCAGACTCATTAGCGGTTATTTAACGAGAGTCATGTTAGCTGTATCGAGGTAGTGAGTTGTGACGTGTAGAAGTTACCTTCCGGGAATTTTTCAAAAATATTGTAGTTTTATTATAATTATAAATAATAATTGTCACAGTAAGGCTCATAATTATTGATTTCTTTTGCTCTAGTACTTTCTGCTGATTTACGGTATAGAGATTTTATAAATGACTTTATGTTAAATTGTAACGCCATACACGTTGTCTTCGGGTATAATTAAGTCTGAATTCACGAATTATGGCATTCGGTTGATGTCATCACTGTATCGTTTCACTGAAATAAATAATGAGTTAAATATTGGGTTAGAAGAAACTGTTTCAATTAAACGACGGCAATCAATAAAGGCGTAAGAACATTTCATTTGTGTCATATGCAAATAATATTTAATTTTAAGTTTTTATGATATTTTTGTAGATTTATTTCAAAGTGTACACTTGTAAAATACAAAAGTGAGATAATGAATATAATCTCGGCAAGAGTGACGAGATCAAATTGATTCTGTCGGTTTAACGTATGGTTGAAACTTTTCAACCCTGTCCGATACTGATAAAATTAAGGCGACGCTATCCCAGTCACACATCAGACGTACTCGCTCACCCATAATTATAATTGTCTTCTTATATTTACTTTTTCGAAACTATGTCTCTTTTATTAGTAGTGATATTTTACGGAATATTTGAATGTTTGTCGATGTATGCGTGCAGCGTTTGTCTGGGCCTATTTTTTATTCTTTTTATGAGAATATAAGGTAGTTACTTAATATGACGTCATCGTTTTTGCTAATTTATGGAAATTAGAGATATTGTAAATTTTACATATGAGCTTGTTGGGTACGAAATTTTAACATTGGCAAAGATTTAAAAATTCTAATAATATTTTACTTCATTAAAAAGCGCAGAGATAAAGTTAAACAATTAAAAACGTCCCATACGCATTTCTATTAAAACAAAGCTATTCATAATTCTGCAAATCCTTTCAATTTATTTTTACAATATGCGGCACTAAAACGTTAAACGAAGGAAGAAAAATGAAATGAAATTTTGTTTACCGCGATTTTAATGCGTAACTTTATTTCGCAAACGTATGATTTTTCCGCCAATTTAATTCGATTTCGGCGCCCTTCCCGGCCTTGTTGACGTTTTGGTAATCGATTTTAAATATTTTATTTGAAGAGGGTAAACAAAATAAAAATAGCACGTTTTTATTGCGCTGTATTAACGACTTTTTGTGTAAACATTTTCAATAGCCCCTAACATAGTGAGGAACATGTTTGCTGTAAACTGTAAATGTAATTTATTTGATATTATATATGTGTATAATATCGTGATCTCTTATGCCCTTTCTGGTACAAAAAAAATGTTCTAGTGATGTCTGTAACGGAAAACTAAAGATAAAACAGTTTGTGCATTAAAGCTATTTAAAAAATACAAACCAATCGGGCTCTCTGTATCACTTAAACAAGTAATAATTTGAAAATACCTAATAAAAATATGTTGGAGGTGCATATACAGATGTTGTTGTGAATATCTTATAAACTATAGCATAAAGAAGTATCGTTATAGTTTTCTCAAAGGCTTTGGGTAGGCTTCTAAAATGCTGTTGTTTAATAATTTTTTATTTAGTATTTTTGGAAACGGGAAGCGGTATAATTTGTTTGCATATTATTCAGTATATTTTGGAAGATACACCGTCTAAAATTAGGAGAAAAATTGTTTTCGAAACTTTTATAACTTGCTTTTTCAAACGATGCTCTCTATTTAAGTAATTTTTAATAGCTTCTCCTGGCCCAAAAGTTCCTATGTCAATATATTTGAATTTTAGTTATTGAGGTATATGTGCATTAATATCCTTTATTGTTTATGTTTCGTTAAATTTCAAGTTAATACGTCACGCCGTTTCTGAGAAAAACGGCGGTGACACATAATTGAGCTACCATACCATATAACTCCCTTGATTATACCGGGACTTATGTCTGAGTTTTAGCGGCACGCACATTGTACACTTACTTTCATAATATACAATGATTACTTGGTATAAATTTCTCTATGAATATATTCAAATATTGGTTATTGAGGAATATACGGACCAATATGCTTTATTACTATGTTAAATTTCAAGTTTCTACGTAAAGCCGTTTCTGAGAAAAACGGCGGTGACACAAATTGATCTTATAAGGTATTTATTTTTCCTTGAGTTATGAAACATTAGAAATTCTCATTTTAGGGTAGTTTCCGATTTCATACTGTTGATCCATTTACATATTGGAAACAATATTAGTTTGAATGAGAAAAAAATGTAATTTTTCACCGTTACTAGTCGATGAAGTTCCACTAACGTAAAGAAAATTACATTTTTCCAATATATCGCACCTGCTGTCATCGTATCTCACTAGACTAGGGTGTGATTATATTTCCATCGTTTTATTTTTTGTGTAAACATTTCCAATAAAAGGATGAAGAATATCCTTGAATGTTTTTACACGTATAGCCTTGTTACTGCCGTGTTTACTTCTGCTCCCATTCTTTTTTACATTTTTTGCGATATATAATCTTCAATATTATACTGATCGGAAAAGTTTAGGCTAAACTTAAAGCTAAAATTATTTATGATATAAGTCTTCAGGCTGGGTATGTAAAATAAATTATGATAATCGGCACTTATGAAAATTTGAATTGAATACTTTACTTTCTTCCTTTTTATCCTCTATTTCTTTATTTGTTCTTCTTTCACTCCGAGTATAAAATTTATAATTTAAAGCTTTCTTAATTTTAGCCATTTTTTGATTCGTACACCCAAAAACCCGGCGATTGAAGCTCTCTAATGTTATATTAAACATTTGTTTTTCATTTTCAATGAGGAATTTCCACACGTACCATATTAAGCGCATTAAAATGCTCCATAACTTCAGCTCCATAAAAATAATTATTTTTCATCCTTGATATGTTGATATGTCTTCGACTGGCTCGTGGATTTTTCTTGCAGCATTTAGTTTCATAAAAGACATTTATATTTTGTATTAAAGTCTTCTGGTGTTATCTCAGATTATCGTAAATTTCTTTGACTTTTCGCACTTCGGAAAGCAACAAAAAGTGCTTTCTATTATAGTTTATAGCGTCGGAGTGACAATATTTGGAATTCTGGTTTCTCATTATTACGCTACGAAATGACATAAACGTATGGTTGCGTAAAAATTATGCATTACATTTTTCCTTTTTATGGAAAAAAACATAATTTATCAAATATTATTTGCAATAGTATTTAGAAAATTATTAACAAATAATAATTCCGAATAGAGCAAAAATACAATTTTATTCACGAAATGCTTAAAATGAAACGTAAAATTTTGCATATTTACCAAGCGATAAATTTCGTCGTGAAAAATAAACTTTCTCGTATGAACAATTGGAAAAGTCTCACTGACTAAAATTCAATATAAACTAGGAAAAGAAGAAACCTTATTATTTTGAACATTTATTGTATCTGTCAAATGGCATGATTACGAATTACGAGTGATTACTAGTTACGTAGTCAGTGAATATTTTATGTGATTAGTTAACATGACATTTGAGAATTTGAGCACAACTAAAATCATGTCAAAAACCATGCTAATGTCGCATCTAGTACAGACGTGGTGAATGCTAATTTCGAAGTTGCTGATAACTATGTGTACCTGGGACCAACTATCTTATCAGGTAAATTCGACTTCAAGAAAAAGTTAATCAGAGAATCCAACTCGGCTAGGCAGCATTCGAGAAACTTCTCCATAATCTCCCTTCCTAAATACCCCAGTGCTTGAAGCCGAAAGTCTTCTTTTAGGGTGTGTTATTAGTCATGAGGAACAAGACTTTGACCCTTACTCTATTGGTCTCGTAAAATGACTTCAATGAGTTACGAAAAGGATTATGTTTGGAATTTCACTATGAAGTCTGATCCGTTGTGGGGAGATCTTTATGATAACAAAGGTTAATGATATAACTCGTAGGACTAGTAGGTTGAAATGGTAATCGGTAGGCCATATTGCACGTAGAACTGATGAGTGCTGAGAAGGAAAGGTTCTCGAATGGTGACCATGTATCGGAGGACGCTGAGTGACGACACCCGCTAAGTTGGCGGATGACATAGTAAATATCGCTTAAAGCCATCGGATGCAAGCGACATGAGAACGATCTTTATTGAAATCTATGGAGGAAACTTAAATTCAGTAGCAGAAATTTTTCGGTTGATCAGCTGGAAAATTTGCATACCATTATATTATATAATGGTATGAAAATGAATCGTTTGACTATGAATGAAGTATGGAAAATGTGTGTAATATTTATGTATTGTATTATATAAGGCAAAGACTGTAAAAACAGGGTGTCATATTAGCATCATGCGTTGATATAGCACCTCTTTTAGCAAAGTATCGTTCTTTGTGGGACATTAACAGTGTAATGGATGAATGAACTCTACTTTGAAAAACCTAAAAATTATATTACATAAAACGAAAGAATTTTATTCGTTACTAATTTGAGTTTGAATTTTATGCTAGAGCGTGATGTTAGCGTCTTTTGTTGATATAATACCTTTCAATCTAGTGAGGATTGGTTTTTCTTGAAACGGAAACAGTATAATGGGTGAACCGACTGTCCATGTCGTAAAAACTATATATTGTTATATAAGGAAAATCAGGGTCTTATTCATTACTAAGCTGAGTTTGATTGCAATGACGGAGTGCTATATTAGCTGAATGTGTCGACATAGCATCCTTTTATCTAGTAAGGGCTTGTTTTTGGTGAGACGGAAACAATATAATGGGTGATTGGATTTTTTCACAACGTATAAACCAAATACTTTATTATATAAGGATAAGAAGACTCTCATTTATCAGGAAGATAAGTTTGCGTGTGACAGATCATCATATTAGCATGATCGGCCAATATGGAACTTTTTTATCCAGCGAGGACTCATATTTCTTGGACGAAAGTAGGCATAAGTGCTGAACAGACTCTACATATTGCATAAACTAAATATTGCGTTATGTAGAGTAAAGAAGAGTTACTAAGATGAGTTGACTGTAATAAAAGAGCGTTATTTTAGCTTTTGTATATGCCGACAATACAACTTCTGATCTGAGGACTGGCCTTTTATGAGACGGAAACGGTATAATGGTTGGGCGGAACCTCCATTGTGAGTATATTATTTATAGCGTGTTCAGTGACATATTCCGCTTGTAGCTATAGTCGGATAATGTCTATTCTAAAAGTCCTGCAGGAAAACAGAGGAAATAAGATTATGTATTTTGCACACCCTCTTCAAATAAAATATTTAAAATTGATTATCTAAACTGTCAACGGCCCTAGGAAGGGTGCGAAAATCGAATTACATTGGCCGAAAGAAGCGTATATTGGCAAAACGAAGTTCCACATTAACATCGCCATAAACAAAATTTAATTTAATTTTTTGCCGTTTAACCTTTAGGCGTAGCCCGTTTTAAGACTCTATTAATAAGGGGTTGCTGGCCTATAAATAAGTTTCCGTTAATGGAAATTCATTTTAAGCGTAATTGTCTCTTAACTGCGTAGATAAATTTTACATCGCTTAATAATACATCTGATTTTATTAAAACCAACAATTTAGTAACGGCGTATTTTTACTGTAAAGATACAAGAATTGCAAGGTGACGAACTTATGGTATCTCTGTTTTCCATAAATTCGCATGATGCACTTAGGTAAAACAAATAAGTACTGAATCATAGAAAATTATGTCATGTAAGAGTGGAATTTCCAACAGGGTAATTCCCAACTTATTTTAAAGTTCGGACATTTCAAGGTGCAAAGTGTTTCTATTAAACTATTTATAAATATTAAAATTATTTTTAACCATCATCACGATTGTCATATATCATTTTAAAAATAATCATAAAACCTAGGATATTCATTATAGTTTTACTCTTCTAGTAAGATTCTAATAACATTGTTTTTCCTTGTGATTGTTGCATCAGCAATGTCAGAAATGGATAAAGAATTTGAGATGGACTGAGTTATTTTTTTTAACGTTTCAAGCATACTTTCAAGAGTGTTGTACGTAAAATTCAATAGACGATAGACGGACATGCGAGTGATCTAATAAGGGTTCCGTTTTTCCTTGTGAGGAAGTCGGAGTTACGGAGTCTTAAAAAACAACAAGTATAAGATCCTATCATTGATGTTATCACTTATAATATACAATAGAATAAATCTTTAAACTCTTTTAAAGATATTTCCTGGAAAGCTTTTGTGTATTGACGGTGCAAGCCCAAGCAAGATACTTGTTAAATAACTGACTATAAGCATAAAACTCTAAATTATGCCACAATAAATGAAGAGAGAATATTAAGAATCGAATGAATATGTCATCGGCAGAGTGTTTACATATCAACATATTTATGTATGCACGCACACACATACATCGTAAATGCCAATGTACAACAAACTCGACGAGCTTGAAGCTTCGTTTAGAAGCTCAATGTGAATCTCTGTCAAATGACTTCATGTCACAGGATGAACCTATTAAACAGGAACTTTTTTCGCTTTGGCAAATAAAATAATGAAACATAATAACATTTAACAAACCATTAAACTCTAGATTATATTTTGAGAACAATAAAAATAACGTAACGATAAGAGAAAACGAAGATGAACGAATTAAGGCATTAAGATATGATTTTTCTGAGCTAAACATTTTATCTATGAATTCCGAATTTACTGTTCAACTTATTTGTCCAAGTTTTGACAATTTAGGGTAGAGCAATATATCTAATACCGTGTGAAGTAAATTAAGCACGCGGACAATCGGAGAACGCAAACGGATGTTGGTATTTGTATATAGAATATAAAATAATTTTAGTCTTCGCACTCGGACATAACAGTCCGATACAAATACTTTATCAATCCCTACACTAATCGGTTTTCAATGTAACATTTTGAATTAATGCAGGGTAGGTTCAGCCCTCTTCAGATCTCCAATCATGCTCAAAATGAAAAGCGAAAGGTACATGTGAGGGTGGTAATCCTAATTTTGAACATAAGGGAATAGTATACGTGTTTTCCTTTTTTTTCTAATGTAAGAACCAATAATTGAATTTGTTTCCAAATTTCTCCGAACGAGAGTATTATATAAAACCTTAATGCAGTTGACGTCCTGCAATTTCCAGGAGGGCAACATGACAAACCCGAGTATACTAAACGGTGTATTACAAATAGCAACAATGCGATTGTGAAACGAGAGGTGGCTGTAAGTAAGTTCATCGAGGTCCCGAACGTTCCAAATGCACGCTAGATGATACTGATGATTTATCAAACTCATCAACAGTGCAAAGAAGGATGGGAGCAGAAAGAAACATCGTTAGAGTATTAACTTGATTATTAGGAACCGACGTAAAAATTCAGGAGATACACTACACCAAATCTATCCAGTGTTATTGAAAATGTTTTTGTACAGAAAACATAGCGATGGCATACACTAACGCAGGTGCAAAAAAACGTAGCAACAAGCACAGTGATATAAAAAAGTAATTTTATACATCTTTCTGAAATCTTGTGGAGTAGCGGCTAGAAAATAGCAAATGGAACTATGCCAAATTGCAGATAATTTTCTTTTCACAGTGGTAATGTATCTTAAATATAATTAATTCCACACAAAGTTTTAATAACGTTGTGTTTTCATACTTTGAAATTAAGCAGTTTTAAGGGAAAACATATGTATTATGGATGTTATCAAAAATACCCAGAGAATTATGAAATTTTTGGAAAAACAAAAAGATTTTGATTCTGGCTACAGTTTTAGAGTAAACTTAAGGTAAACTTTTAACAGCGCTGTATTTTCAATAATTTTAAATTTAGCACTATGGGAGAACTTAAGAAATTATGTAATTTCCAAAAATATCTCGAGAACTGTTTTATATAAAAAATAATTTTGTAATTCTTACTTGCATAACTTAACAACACATGATACAGGAAATTAAACAAAGCGATTACGTTATTTATTTCCGCCAACTATATTTTTTGATGTTAAATATTGAATAAATGCTTTATTACTATTCATTTCGAGTTAGAAATTCGTAAAACGATTTTTGAGAAAATAGCTTGGGCATACTCGATAAAAATGACGTGGACGTCTTTAGAATTATCGTACATGATTTACTCAAAAACTGGTTGAAAATTTTCAGAACCAATTTTTTTTCCTTTTTGAGATACGGAAGTCTAACACCATCATTTTCCGGGTCCGTTTTCAAATAAATCAACATAAGCTTACCCCTTAATCCTTAACTCACACTCCTCCGTCAGCGATCAAGCCGATTATTAGTTAAGTCTAATAATAAAATGCATATAAATAGGTACCCACTGATTTAAAGAAATACTGATTTTCAATAATTACGCTGTAACTAGAGAAATTGTTTCAATTACCTAATAGCAATTGCGAGGCGTTCATCAGGGGGTATTTTTTTCTCGTCTCGTTCGAATCTGTTTTGTAACATGATTAACAAATAAATCAATTATATTTGGCTCATTATAAAATAATATAAAAACTTGTCATTATAAATTCTCAATAAATGATAGAATTGTCGAAATTTACTTTCATTCTTGTTTGCGATAATGGGGATGACGAATCCAATAAACTCTGTTTCGTCCACGCTGACTTCGATGGCGTAACAAAAGCCACTTCAGTGCTTCCATTTAGAAATTCATTGTGTATTAGATGGCCAGGTTAGCTGGTATTATAATGTATTTTCATATCACAATGTCTTTGTGTGTTTGGTTTGTTCATCTATTCACATGTACGACTGCAAGTCGACCAAACTGTGGTTGTAAAATGGTCAATTACTGCGACAGCGTAACCACAGCACAACCACAGTTTCCTGGTTGTCTTGTGGTACGTGTGTTACTCAATACATACCAGTTTTTACTCAAAATAAACGCATTTGCATATTAACTTGTTTACAGAAGCTTAAAAAGCAACTTTCAAATCTGCATTTTACTTTGAAAGCGACGGTCACGACTACTTATTAAGCTCACAGGTTATAATATCGTTGACATCGAAAATAATCATTACAAATATGATGTGTCATTCGATAACAATATAGTTATTGTCTCGCTTGGCATTTAACAAAGAAAAATAAAATCGCTGATAATTAAATTATCAGCGATTTTATTTTTCTTTTTTAATTTTTTTTATATTTTATTTTTTTTTAAATTTTTAAATTAATTAATTAAATTAGTAAGGTGTAAGAATTTTTTGTTTAAATTAGTGTAGTTTGTTTAAATAAAACGCTGTATTAGCTATTTAATCAGATTTAAAGCAGATCATAAATTTCTGTAAATTTAGGAGTTAACGTGGGTGGAGCCCACGCTACATCGCCGGCCTCATCGAAATTTAAAACGAAAAACTTTGAAACGATAATAGACATCAGGAAGCATAAATAAAAAATAGTTTCAAAGTTTTTCGTTTCTGATTTTGTTGTGTAACGTAACTGATTTTCTCAGAAATCATTGAAAAGAGATAGTTCTCAGTATTACCAGCCCATTTCTTAGAAAATCCTGTACGATAATCCTAAACATGCCCACGCCATTTTTATTGAGTATGCCCATGCCATTTTTCTCAGAAATTGTTTAATGTAGAAACTCGAAAGGCCTAGTAATTAACTATATTCACTAAAAGACAAGGTGATAAACTATAATCACAAAAAGACAGTCTCTTTTTATTTTTGATTGTTAATCTGACCAAGGTAAAACGAAGTCATAGATATATTAATTTATTCGATCTGTTAGCTTAGTGCTACTGTAGAGGCGCAGAGTATGTTGATGTAATTAACGATACATTATAATAAAACATTGAGTTTTTTATGCTTTTTCTTATTTGCCTTAAATCATGTTGCACATTGCATGTTGTTCATTGCAAGTTAACTCATACTTTTTGTCTATAAGATATAAGTTGGGGCAATCAAACATTTACTAGCGTAATGTTGCCAAAACGAAATTTCATTGCACTAAAGGTATATTTACAAATAAAGTTTCATAACCGAAAACATTTTATTTGAATTTCTGTTACTATCTTATATTTTTAATGAAAATTATAATTAAAGACGCCATCAGCAGTCTAAGTGAGGCAATTTAGGTAAACGATTTCCATTGTCTACTGCGCCGTTAAAATTTGTGGCATGTAGCGGCGCTCGCTTGCAAATTTATAATTATATCGTGGACGTCTTTGTTGATATTGGTAACAGTATATCAAAGACGTCTTTTGCGTCTATTTTTAATCCTTCAAAAGCCCTTTCAAGAGAGCCCATATTTTATTTAGTTTTGTGTACTGCTGGAGGTTTGTTTTTTGAATGTATGAGAAAATTAATAAGAAAATTTCCCAATGTGAAGGAAATGTACATGTTGTAATATTGCCGAAGTATCACTTAGATATTTATCTCAGAAGGAGACGAAACTTTCTTTCAAGTTCATGACGCATAATTAAAAAGGATAACTATCGACATGTTAGTATTCAAATAGTGTTGTTCCATTTATTTAAAAGTTCGTTTTATTAATATGGTTACCTGATGTGTATTTTTCATGTTTAAAACAGAGTTTGTAAAAAAAAACCTTTAAAATTATCGTATCTTATAATTATCGACAGTCATGTTGTCATTGTCTTATTATAATACTTAGATTTGTATAATGTCGAAATTAAAAATTAAAAATACCTTTTTCTTAATAAATCTTACGTGACAATTTCAAGTTAATTCGTCTTATGATTAACATAAATATAATTGAAATGACAATTATAGCAACTTTTTTAAAAGATATATACGTTAACTACGACAAATAAATATGACTATGCGACCAAAAAATGAATTCTAAGACATAATACGCGTGCGTGCGCGGACGCATATTATGTCTGTACATACACACACACACACATATTTATATATATATATATATATATATATGTATATATATATTTCGAAATAATCATCATCACCATATGGATATTACGAAACGCAAGCGACACATGCAACTCACTTCGGCAGTCTCGGGCGTCGCCTTGGGAATAATAGTGGATCAACACAGCAGCATGGATAGACAGCCCGTGGTCGGAGCGCGTGTCGAGGAACTGTCATACGTTTCATCTGTATCCGTTTCTCGATGTTGATAGTAATTAACGTAGTGTTTAGCGAATAAATTAAGACGATTAAGTTATTATGCTTGACTATTGTATTGAGTTGTTAAGTTAATAAGTAAAAATGAATTAAGATATTAAATGTGATTAAAATATTTAAAATAATTTACTATTCTAAAGGACAATAATAAAAATATTATAGTGATCATAGTCATACTTTATGTTATATCAAATATTGTAAGATAATTATGGCAAATTTAGATCATTCTCGGCTACCTGTACCGACATATACATATATATATTTATATATGTATATATATATATATATATATATATATATATGTATATATATATATATATATATATATATATACATTTTTTTGTTTGGTTTTTTTTATATATATATTTTAAAATTTTTTTTTATATATGTACACATGTATGTAATATTCATATATGTGATTCTGTCCTTAAAACTGAGAATATCTGAAGTGTTGTTGTAAAAAAATGTGAATTTTCCTTCATCGAAAATTTTATTGTGATTTTTTCAGAAATGTTTGAGAATTTACATATAGTTCTTTAAAAATGTTTATTCAATTCAATGCACAGAATCATCTGTATGAATAATTAATATATATATATATATACATATATATATATATATATATATATATATATATATATATATATATATATATGTATATATATTTTTGTGACGCATACATACAAGCAGATGAATAGTCATATTCACACACGTAATTTGTTCCGCATAACATAATAAGGTAGCATACCTTATTATTTCGGCTATAGTTTCATTGAGGTAATAAGAAACTTCCCAGCACCAAACCACATAAAGTTCCATGATAGCAGATTGTAAAATAATCCTTTTTGGGAATGTATACCACATTGCAAATTTTATGAATATTTACTCGATAAATTAATGCCTTAATATTGTGTATCGAGAATAAATTTGGAGTTAGCTTTTATATGTTTATATTAATTGCTAACACCTTATTATATACATTGAAGATGGACGAAGTAAATAAGGATATGTGCCGTATTTCGCAAGAATTTTTTACTGAAAATGTTTGCTATGAAAAAATAATAATAAAATATGATTTGTAATGCTTTTGATAATAATTTCAGAAAATACTGAATAAAGATACATAAATGTAATTGTGAACAAAAGGAATTTCTTTAGATAAAACTACGTAAAATATGAATGAATTCGTTCAAAGTTTATTATTTAAAATGAAATATGAACGACATGGATGTGATAATTTTCTTATTTTCATATAAATCTGGATAAACCAATTGGCAAATTGTATTTCGGCAAATTGTATTTCAAAATACAATTTGCCATCGAGTGTCGAAAAATTGACTGGAGCATTAAAAATAGGTAATCCAATAAAATTGTCTCAATTATTCCGTCGGTGACGTCCTTAACGCATTGAGTGCTGCAAAGTTCAGCGACATTATACTGAATTTCTCCAGGCATTTTTTTTATATCACTGGCTTTTAACATTGTGTATCTGTGATGAGAAAAAATCCCTAAATGGAAAAGCTCTTTTCTTATGGAGATAAAGTACAAGTCACTGCGACCTTAGAGCATTTGACTCATCACTAGAGGCCATTAGATTATAGGCAACCTTGCCTGATGCTAAGCATGCGGTCAACGGTGCCTCACAGTCTCACGGTCTGAGGTCGGGAACTCCCTCGTGACACTCAATGTTTTACTCGTAAAAACGAATATAGTGTAAATTGAAGGAAAATTCATTCGATTATAAAGCCTAAATTGAGGTGGAAACTATATATATATATATATATATATATATATATATATATATATATATATATACATATATATATATATATATATATATATATATATATATATTTATATATATATATATATATATATATATACATATATATATAGATATAAAGTAGTTTCGGTAGTTTCCTGTCATTTCAGACTATTATAAATGATATGTAATAATTTAGTAGTTTCCATTTACAATTTGTGTATTCAGTTTTTAATCTACGAAACATTTTTTTCAATAAAACCATAGTTTCGAGTGTCCTGGAAAAGAACTATATTTTCATTTTATTTCCACAACTTTCCTTCTGTTGGTGCTATAATATTTTCTTTGGATATGGAATTATGATAATATTAATTGCGATTGAACAAAAAGTCAATTTCGCGAAATAAGGATTGTGTACGGTTTACCTTTTTTCGAATGTTGCTAAAATTTATTTGCTGAGTAAAATTGTGGTAGAGAAAAAAGCTAAATACTCATAGTTTGTTCTGCATTGGTTTGTCTTTAATAATTACAAATGTTGAAAAAAAAAATCTAAAAAAATGGGATAAATTTAGTGTGCACTATACTTGGTATTTTTGAGGTTTTGATAAAGAAGCATTAAGAAAGGGTGTGGTAAATAAATATAAAGTGAGTTAAACGACTTCTTATCTTAAAAATTGGGTGTGGCTGTATCATGACACGGCCGTGTGTTGAACGTGAATACGTCGATGTAACGGGTTATATTTTTTAAATAAAATATTTTTATTTATGTATTTAGTATAAAAGCAAGGAAACAAATAATTATTGTGCTACAATAGCGTATAGGCCGACATTACATATTTTTGATAATAGTTTTTGTTCTAACACCTTATTATATCCACTGTCACTACTTTAAACTAATGTTTTATATACAATCGATAGATTTTAATGACAGCTGACGATTAAAACTTAAACGAATATCGTAGCTTTTCCGAATGAAACGTTATACTGATTGCAAATCTCGATTCGCAGCAAAATAACCTCATAATGGCGGCTCTCCCCCCTCCACCGCACTCGATGCATTACTGTTCTCGCTCATCGTAATGAATTTTTTGATCCTTTAGCTATCCAGTGGTATCATTTTTGATGTAGAGGATAGATTCGAAACTGCAACGCCAAACTCTATCACCCGATTTTGCTATCATTGGGTTTTTTGGATTGCCCCCTGTGGTAGCAAATTTAAAGACGTATTCACGTCAAAAAACTATGAAATTTATATAAAGCAATCCGTCGTATAAAGCAACATATAGGTTTGGGGTTATGTTATCTGCGCTTACCTTGCAATTACATATTTCCATTGGGAATACGGTAAAATAATATAACATATAATGATGTTTAGTACATATATTGCATGCGTACTTTCACCTCAAGATCAAGATTATTTAATTTTTTTACGAAATCTCATTTGTTTCCTTGAAAATATCATCTCAAATGACCATTCTAAATAAACTTCCCTTTACTATGTGTCTCTATACTCTTCTTGAATCCAGGGTGCCTCGTCATTTTGATGCATTCTAATCGATATCGCCCAATTAGTTGTTAAAAACTGGAAAACATTTGAACCTTAACCTCTTCTTGATAACTGTTCATTAGATCAGTTGATACTTGTTTTATGTTTTTGGTTTTATTCTAGTGAGCAGAGTGATGCTGCCGAAATGAATAACGGAGCAGCAATGGTGAAAATATTTTCTGGGAGAACAAATAAAATTGAAAAAAAAAACATATCACAGCTACTCCCAGACCATTCTAATATTTTGCCGATAGCTTTTTTGTCGATAGCAGACTGATCAAGCATTCATACATTCTAATGATGTAAGTAGTCAGTATAAGATGCTGAAACCTATTTTTCATAAGATAGGTGTCAACAGTCTTATATTGGCCTGCTGTAGTGAAAAAGCGCTGTTATTCAACAGGGGATTTGTAGTTGAAGTTTCCAAATCGAGTTACGGAAAAAGTAATGATGAAAACACTATTGCTTGATTATTTTCAACTTATTAACAGTGATTATACTATTACCTTGAAAAATTATTAATAATAAGGAGGTCTTGTTCTATTCTGGAAACATATTTAGCGGATTTTCCTTTAACTATACGTGGTTAAATGTGTATTGCAGAGATACCGAAGAACTACACATTGCATTGTGCAAATGATACCCAATAACATCAAGAGTAAATAAACTGTTCGTGCATGGACTTGCGACTGTGAACTCATCTTCACTGCAAAATGCAATATGTTACCGAGAAACTATGGGATCCCACAGTAAAGATTAAAGGATTATTTACAAAAAAAACCCTTAAGTCGATTTTCCTCCGATTCACTGGGGAACCTAATTTTTTAAATTTATCATCATGGTAGAGGTAAAGTATGCTACTACTGTCTGTTGAAAGATACAAGGAAAATGATGCCAATCACCATGAAGAATTGAAAGTGAAAAGTTTTTTTAGTATTTAATTTTGCTTTTTTTTATCTTTCTAATACCATTATAATTCATCCCTCTGTTCATTTCATTTTCGAGCTGGCATACCTCTATGAGAAAAACACATATAAATTTTCATCTTTTCTTTTTATAATAGCGGTAGACTATTCTATTATAAAAATATGCGCAAAAAAATAAGGATCATCTGTCATTTTATGCTAAGCGTCGCTTTTTATTGTTATCTTTAAAATGATAAACATCACTTATTTTTCTATTACCCAGGATTCTGCGCTTCAATTTATTAAGGATAATTCAAAGCAATTTTAACTTTAGAGAGTTTAATGTAAGCGTTTTAATTTTCATCACCCTGGTTACCGAAATCGACCACCGTGTGACATCAGTGAAGAACAAAATATATTTTGTTCGGCTATGTTCCTGAATATATCGTATGCTATTATGGTGAAAAGATTACATTATGATGCAACTTAATTTCTTCTGGAGTTTATTTCGGGAGGGAATATTACAATTATCATATGGTATCTGAGATATCACGACATTTACTTGGTGATTTTAAAGTACCATGTGAGCACATGGAAGATATTTCAATTACAACGATAAAATTGACGATAAGTTTTGACAATGGAGCTGTCCATAATTTTTAAATTTCTTCTCTTCCTGTAATATCAACTAGCGTATCAGACTTTAAGTGCGTTTTTTAAAACTTTAAATTTTACAGTAGTTCCTAGAGGACCAATCATTTGCACATATGCCACTAGTAGATACCATAAGATCTAGAGTAGAACAAATTCTTTATTTTTCAACAAAACCCCATCCCAATAATTTGAAAATAATATAAGAGACACTAATGGAACAGAAAAATGACAATTTCATAATTTCAGTAATGAATAGGACATAATTATAGTACTTCAAGACAGATTAACAGACAAAAATGGTAGACTTCCCTTACGATGTCCGTTTTTCCATTTGTAATGCGCAATTTCTAAAATTGAAATGAAACCCGAACGTACTTATTCGAAAAAAAATACTCGTTTACAATTTAATAACTAAAAAACACCTTTACTTATATTCATTGCACTCAGGTCTAATATCTAACTAAACACTTTTTGTTAGTGACTTCTTTATTCAGATAAATGGGAAACAATTAGAATATCTCATGACAGATTGATAGACAGAAGCCATAGACTTCTCCTATATTTTCCGTTTTTTTTCTATTTTATTGTATAATTTCTAAAATTTAAATGAAATATGAACTTATTTATTCAGGAAAAATACTTCTTTACAACTTAATATTTATTTAAAAATTAAAAATAAACACATTTACGTATATTCAATATACCCAAGTCTAACATTAAACACTTATTGTTAGTGACTTCTTTATTCAGATTTTTAAAACATCAAGTACGAGTTAGATATTTCTCTTACTGACATTTCCACTACAAATTGATAGCATCTTTCAGTAGCTCGTGTGTCTGAAGTAGAATCGTTCCGTATTGTACTTGTTTTGATGAATAGTTTTTCAAATTTCGCAAGTTGTAATTTTACTTTATTGATTTATTCTAGGATAACAAACAACGATCACTTTATATCTCTGTGTCATAAACGTTGTTATAACAAAAATAGATTCCAAAAAATAAACTTCTAAACCATTTAAATAAAACTCTAAAAAGGCATCACGTTTTGAGCAATATACGCATTATTATGAATTCGATATGAATTACTTTTATTGTGTTTTATTCAATGAATACTTATAAAAAAGTAGGTACACAAATAAATAGGTAATATCATAAATTATTCAAAAATAAGTCACAACAGTCTAACTTAAAGAACAGTTGACGTAGAAAGTTAAAAAAATAGGACACTTACTTTAAAGAGTAAGTACCTAAGAAATGTTCCTCTGAAAATTATCAAAGAAAATTTTTTTTTGAAGGATACTATTTTAGAGGAAAGTCATCTCTTTCCAACAAGTTATATCAAAATTAGAACACTTCTAAAATTATTCGAGTTATAACTACTTCCATCATCTTTATTTGGGGCTGGCGCGCTAATCGATAAAAAAGCACACATCGGTGTTGTGTGTAATTACTGATATTATATATGCAAATGAAAATATGTTTGTGGCAGTTGAGATGTAAAGAATAAATATATTAATACAATACCATTACAAAATATATCCAAACTTTCAAGACAACTTTCGATTTCTAAGGACCATGATAGTTGAAGGTAATAATTGAAATCTAAAGTCGAAATATTAATAAATAAAAATTCAACTAACAAAAGAACGCACCTTCTGAGACAGTTTCAAATACAGCAAGAATAAAAAACGTAATACGTTATTACTCGCAATGTCGAAATTGTCACTAAAGTATCCATACGGTAGTCTGTGAATCCTTTTTCCCCAGTCAAACACAATTCGCTTATCAAAAATGGTCCTTTGATAAACCAGTCTCAAGTAGTTCGTAATAACTCGTACCCTTTCCACATGTCCCCACTCTTTGATACAAATGAACGACGCCTTATTCTCTAACAAAGTTCAGTCACTGCAGCAGCGCGGGTGACCGTCGTCCGTCATCGAGCTAATCATTATTCAATTTATTTCAAACGAAAACTGCGGTATGTTTTCGTTTGAAATAAATCTTTTACGATATTAAATCTGCTTAACGAAAGCTCTGAAAATAACTTTTTTGGCCTCTATTTATTTTTTACGTGACGCTATTTAAAAGTTATAAAGAACACTTGCAACACAGAACTAAATATTACTAAATGTTGACAAAAAAATTAAATATTATTTGCAATTCATGAAAAATACAAGGAAGTCGTTTTGTTAAAACGATTTGGATATACGGATGAAATTAATATTTTGGAATAACTTTATTTTAACGTTAGAAGATTTTGAAGAAGGGAGGACCTGGAAGTTTGACATATTTTCAAACAACATGATTTTTGAATGTAAACTTTTGAAAGTTTATAAACATTGATACAGTATTCAAACGTCGACACGATGCGATGTTGTTTACAATCATAATATATTAACGTCATTAAGAAAAAAACATTCTGGACTACGTATCGACAGTTACGTACCCCGTTTGAAGTGAAATTATTTCATGGCACATAAATCGTAAATAATACGAACTTCCTAGCGCTAAAGGGTCTTTAATAATATTATTATTATGTACGATCTTAAGTATATCAAAAGCTATGACAGACAGAATCATCGTTACAGTTTGGCTTCGTTTTGCATAGCTTTTCAAAACCCTGTTCTTTCATAATTTTATATTCAGTGGTTTCGGGAATAAGGAAGGTCAACAAATTTTTTTGTATATTTGTCAGTATATTTCTGAAGATATACTACTTGCAATTGGGAAGCATTTTTTTTGAGACATTTTAAAGTAGTTCCACGCTATACGAGGAATTTCAAATTTCCGTACGCATATTTTTGAGCGTGTATACTGAATAGCTAATTCAGGTATATGCTTTCATGCTATGCCAAATTTTCAAAAAATGCCATGCTTCTTCACCAAGCGGTCTCTAAAAGGCGAAACAACCAACACGCATCCTAAAAACCAAAAAAGCAAATTATAATTTGCTTAATTATTAATAGTTACTAATGTGAATTCTGTGAACCATATAGCAGATGTGAAACTTACGATAATGTCATTTTGCTTCATTAAACGTAACTGAATTCGTTAGACATAATGAGAAAGTTTTACTGTTACTTTTTTAAACGAACCCTTATTGTAATAATATCTTTTTAGTCGAATAATCGAGTTTATAAACTTAAGTAATTACACAAATAAACTTTGATTTTGTTATCTAACGATGATTATTTAATTATTACTTTTTTGGAATCTAAATAATTATTTCTAAAAGGTGTTTTTTGGTCGAGCGGCTCGATCTCTTTAACTACTGCACCAAAAAAATTAAAAAAATACCCACTTAAAGCTTATGTTTTCTACTTTGGGCGAAAAATATAAAAAATTCGAAAAAAATCTTTTTGTTACTAAAAAAATTAATTTTTATAACAATTGGCATGAGCGCCATCTGTGGGCGACACATCAAATATCTTAGCCAAATTGTATACTTGGAACACGCTAGATGGCGATATAGTGCGAAGACTTCGCACGGGTCAGCTAATGTGTGCATATTTTATTTCTGAATGTTTTTTTAAATATATGGCAAATCATAGAAATGTCACTTTATATATTTTATATACATCAAACGATTTCATTCAAAATTTAGTCATGTTGAAAAATGTTCAAACTTTGAAAATATTGATATCGATACCTGTATAAATCTGTCCATGTATGGCGTTAGGATAGCGTCATAAGCTGGTTAAACACCATGGTGTTACTTCTCGAACTTTTATTTATCAACACAAAGAAATTTCACTCCAAAAAGGAAAAGAGGATGTGAAACTCACAACTTTGAATTACGTCATGTTTATATCAATAATATTTTAAAATATTCTTTCATTTATTGTTTACGTGAAGTTGTTTCTAGTATGGGTAAATCTCAGCACTGCAATAAAATGATTTGTAAAATTCCATTGGTGAAATTTGAACAAAGTTACTTTTGTAGACGAAAAGTGGAAAATTATAAGTTAAATATGAACTGATAATTTTCCACTTTTCGTCACATAATTTCATGCATATGAATAAAAATAGCCAAAAGATCTGACGTTCGCGCTATAAATAAGACGTGTTTCCTAAGGTCAGTAGACAGAAATGAATCCATCAATTTTCATTGCAATATTTACAAAAATAAATATCAGCTTTATGGGTGTTCGAAGTAGATATATCAATAATAAAATTGAGATGCATTTAAATAAAGCGACATAGATATTATCTTCGAAATAAAATATAGGTACCTCTTATTCAAAATAAAATGATACCCAAAAGAGTAATAATTCTTATAAATGTCCATAACATGTGAATCCGTGAAAATGAATTTCCTAATTAAACAAAATACATTAATTAAAATCGTTATTTCCTACGATCGCGTACAAATACATATTTCGGCATTATTTATTCCCTTTTCACATGCCCTAACTTTGGCACACGAATGTATGACGCATCATTATACCCCGCAAAGTTTAGTTACCACCGCACCGCAGGCGGCCTCCGTCAGCGATCCAGCCAATCATTACTCAATGTGTCACAACTTTCACTCAAAGTGCGTTATATTGAACGCGTTTCATTAAATCAATTTAACGAAAGCTGAGCAAACAATTTTTATCTATCCAGCTTAAAGTGGGCGCGAGTCTAATGAAAATTTACAAAGATGACCTCCGCACGTAAAAGGCGGTCCCGCTGACGAGATGTCACGCGCACGTTCACACTTATTGCCGACCTGTTGCTTATAGAATTTATTTCACTATTTCGCAGGATACGTTGTTGTTCTATTTAATTATTTGTAGTAGGTTTACGTTAGTTGATCGCTGGTAATCGTAATTATTGTAAACATTGTATTGCATTTTCATTTCAAATATTTTCACAACTTTATTGTGTAGTTTTTAATTTTTCAAGTTGTGTTTCGTTAACTGTAAAGTTTTAAAGAATCGCATTGCATTAGTGATTATATTCTATTATATTAGTTTATGATCGACGCCAGATTATTAACTGTTTTTCTTTTCAGATCACTTGGCTAGAGCGGATGCGGACTTAAGAGCTGGGTGTTTCCTTAAGATTGGTATTATGTAGTATATTTATGAGTAAATTAAAATTATTATGTAGTATATCTATGAGTAAATTCGATTGTAAATAATTAAATCATTTTATGATTTAATTATTTGCAACAACTTATGCCAAAAGAAACCAACTACCAAACTATCAAAGTTGTTTATAAGAAAACACTTTCATAATTTTCAAATATTTCATAGATCTGATCGGAAAATTTAACACTATTTAAAATTTGTCATACACACGGCACTGAAAAGTGAGAACTAACACTAAAGAGAGTTTAAATTTTATAATTAAAATAAAGCTGAAAACTGTTCAACTAATTAAAGAAAATTTACTTAAACATCATTTCCGTCAACAGTTGTATTTGATGACAGAACCAAACTAATATTTTTTTGAATTTTTGATTGTTGTGGAAGCTTATCAAAGACCTCTGTTATATGAGATATGCCTATTATTAAATAATCTAATTCAATAATTCACCTTATGTGTACAGACTCGGCTTCCGCTATTGTGTTTGAAGCATATAAATGCTGTTGGATGTTCCTAAGAGTCATTCTTTGCTAATATCTCACCTGAAGATGTTGTAATACAACGAAACCTAGGTCATGGTAAAGAAGTTAAAGAAAGTAGAAATAATACTACACCACGTAGTTTCATTTAATTGTGATGAATAAAATATATTCCTGCAGCTTTTTTTCACACTGGTCAAAATATGAAGGAAATCAATTTCTGTCAATTGTTTAAACACATACGTTATTTTCTTTTTTACATCATCAACTAAGCCAACAAAATGTTTCTTTAAGTACTGATTTCATAATTGGGAAAAGATAAATGTCCTATGTTGCTAAATTAAGCGAATATGGATGATTTTCATGTCTCAAGCATTGCGCTTTTCGGGTATACTCGGCTGTAAGTCGAATATAACCGAACAGTTCGAATTCGGGTATACTTGGTACTAGGCTGAATACAATCGATCAAGAGAAGCGAGACAGTGATTAGTATTTTCATTTCCTCCCTGAGCCTAGTGGGTCATTGGCGCAGCGGCAAATTACTGGATTACGTGCGGAACGCGATGAAACCCAGAGTTCAAATTTTGGCGCTTATGATTTTTCTTCTTTGGTTTTTGGTATGTTCTTTGTCTAAAAAATAATATTTATTAATGGAATTAAAATTAAGTTTTTCTCTCTCCCACAATCGGAGTATACTCAATATATAAATTACACTTTTATGATGAACACCTTTGTTTTTTTTAGGAAAAAATTTATTTATTTACTATGTGGTCTATTTTGTATGGAAAAAATCATAGCAACATGGAAGGGACCACCTATAAAGTAAAAGCTGATAGTCGAAATAACCGGTGATATTTTTAAGGTAAAAATATACACACATTTATACTAATAAATATTTATCATTTAGGAAATAAAATGACAGAAATTGTATTAAACTATTTTTATTTTACATAGAAGGTTATATATGTACATACGTAAAACCTACGGTATAGTATTGTCTTTTTTCATAAAATTTGTAATTTTGGCTTGTTTTGAACACTTCTGCTGTGCGTATGAGATTTGCAGTTTTCGTTGGATTTTAACTAGTCTCGTCATAATTGTCATATATGTGGAGTATTCGTTAAAAATAACAATTTTTCGCAATATATTTATGGAGTCCAAAAACAGCATTGTGAATTGTTATGCTTATTGCACTTGTGTTTTGTTTCTTAGAATTAGAATAGACCCTAAACTCAACACCGTTTTGTTTACCTTTGCTATATTTAAGGTCCATTAACCATTATACAGCGTCAGGTGTGAATATTGGTACCAACTTATATTTGTTCAAAAGTAATTGTTCAATGCAAATTTCTAGTGCAATCTTTTATCACATAAAATGTTGCTTTGTTTAACCTGGACCCATTTTGTTATCAATACAGTCGAATCAAAACATCCTAATACTTCGAGTGGACATTGTCTGCCAGAAGCCATGAAATTCTTGTCTGGATTCTTTACTTGATTTTCAATACGACTACCTTCAGACTTAAGAATCTCCCAAGTAATGTCGTTGATGATATTACATTTATTCCCTGAATCTATAAGCCTTTCAATTTCCACGTCTCCAAGTGAACCTGTGATGGAGCCATCGCCGTCGATATGGAAGATGTAATCTACTTCTCTGTCGTCTTTTGATTTCGTCTTGGACATTTTTGGAGCATTGACGGTTGGAGCTGGGAGACCACTTTTACGTTTATTTGTTCTGGTTCTACAATGGTTCCGAAAATATTCAACAAATCCACACTTCAAGCATTTTTTGCCTTTTGCCCAACAATGTTTGCTGTCACTGGAATGACCTCCACTACAACGAGAATACAGAACGAGAGTCGATTTCTTCCTTAGAGATCTCATTTGATTAATAGGCAAATTTTTACTGGCTCCAAAACCATCAAATTATTAAGTTGTTGTTAGACATTTTCTAGACTACATTGGCTTCAAAAATAATTTTGTAAAGCTGATGTCATTCCCGAGAGCCAGAATATTTTTCCGCAATTCGACTGATTCACACTTTTTAGTTATCTGGTCGATCAAATGTTCTTCAGGTAAGGCTAACTTATACTTACCGCACTGATGCCTGAGTCCGACGAGAAATTTTTCAAATTTTTCTCCTACCTCTTGTTCAACGAGTCTGAAGAGATGGCGTTCAAAAATACGGCTTTGTTTGGGGGAAAAGTATTTGTTTAGTTTTATCAAAGCAACCTTGAGTACATTGTCGTTATTGATCCCTGCATCTAGTATATTATAGTAAATTTTTTGCAAGGTTAGTCCACCCATATGCAAGAGAATAGCCCCTTTTGCCTCAGGCGTAGTCACACCTTTCGCCGTAAGATAAATTAATGATGACCGTAATAAGTGGGTATTTAAATAAGTTAAAAATCTGTTAGTTGCAGTTCAGCACGACCACGTCTTTGCCATATTAAAAAAATGAATAGATTTTTTTTATGTGGGCAACAAAATTAGGGATTTTACTGATATTTTATATAACGGGACGTTTTTATATTTTAGATACTAATCAATATCGCAAAACCCTCTTTTCATTTAAATAAATATCAATCAATAAAGTATGCCATACATATCTTTCTAATTTACATAAGTAGACAATTTATGCAATATCGTTTACGATATACCGCGATAAAGTCGGTCACGCTTATTGATTTACCCTAAGTCTGATTTATTTATTGGCACATACCTTAATTGTTTTTGTCACTGGCAGGATCGCCACTTGTACTGTATTTTTCAACTCGGTACCAATAAAACAGCAGATTTACTTCAATACACTCCTACTCGCTCGGAAGCCGGGCTACGAATGAGCGGTGAGCTGTCGCTTCCCGCTCCCCCCCACCGATCCCACGACAGTAGACGCGCATATGTATTTATTATGTATATACTACAAGGATTATTTAGTTTGGCACGATCAGATTATTTAGATTAGCACGACATATAAGAGAAATGGTCGGGTTTCATCATAAAGTGCCAATCGAAAAAACTTAACTTTGTAACTTTGGTAACTTTGTTCTTAATTGAAACCATAACGAAAGCAATGACCTAAATATCAAAATACGGTGAAAGAAACATTAAACTAAGTATAAAATGACAATACCACTCATGTGCCATCTATTGCAATAAAGCAAAATTACTTCGTCCGTCACATGGCCGACTGTAGGCGACCGTAGATGTAATCTGGTAGCGGCATTATGTCATTTTATTATTTTGAACGAAATTAAAAAATGAATGGTTCTCAATTTGGAAGCATGTATATTGATATCATAATGCTTAAATAGCTTGGAATTTATATAAAATTTATTTTTATAAAAAAAGACAATAATTGGTAGAAACTACTATACTACATAGATACTACTATACTACATAGATATGTCAAAAATTATTCAAAACTATACTACTATACTACTACTATACTACATAGATATGTCAAAAATTATTCAAAATAAAAGTGCTTTATTCTCTACGCAAAATTTGTTCCCTGTATTGGGAGGTTGCGCAGTTACCAACGGTAAAACGATTGTACAAGAACCGATATATACTTCATCAGTGATAAAATGATTAAGATTAAAAAAAAAGAAAATGTATCTTAAATAAATTATAATGTTACTAGCGTGGCCCGTGCGAAGTCTTCGCATTATTTATTCCATTATGAAGCTCAGATGACAGATCAAACAAATATTTTACTAAAATTGACATATAGAGGTGCAAGTATCAAAAGCATTGAGCTAAAGCGCCACTTTATTTATACGTGAGTGGATTTGAAATTAAACAAAAATGTTACCGACCGTCAATCATATTGACGTTGAGCCGTTAGATGGCAGCATTGCTGTTTTGTGTATATAATTTTAATAATTAATTAATTTGCAAAAACAATAGCAATAATAAATTTTTTAGTTGTGGATGCCGGTAGAGCAAGCAATTATCTATAAAATGATATATAATTTATGTGGATTAGTTGTGAGGTTTTTTCTAAAAAGGGAGAGTAACATCTTAAAACCTTAGCGTATTAATATATATGATATGATGATGATAATAATCTCCATCTATATTCAGGTACGTGTATATATATATATATATATATACACACGACTTCAAATATCAAGTGTAGTTGTATTTTCATTTATAAAAAAATATTGGCAACAATTCTAAATCACGGAATAGATTTTTTCCCTCAATATCGGATCTATTTCCATAAGTTAATATGTGATGCAAGTCGAGACACTGTTTTTATCTGTCTTTGATTTCCTCCAGTTTTCTATTTTTTCCAATAGGTCAAAGGGCAAAGTTACAAAAGACAGTTCTGTGTCAAAGGGCAAGGTCACACTCTCACTACTACGAGTAAATGTTGGCGTTGTTTGAGCTCCTACAACCAGCAACTTTTGTTACGTAAACTCCGACATCTGTAGACAAAGCAGAAAACGGTCGCACACACTCGCTACGCAGCGACTTGTCACTTTGCTCTTTGAATTTTGGTCTTCGGCCGCGGTTCTTGGTTCTTGGTTAGCGGCTTTTCCGAAGCCATTCCGGATATCAAAAATGAAAAAAAGTGTGCGTTGTAATATTCTCATCTACAATCGTTAATTACATTTAAGAGGTATAAAGCTCAAGATAGCGTAAATAAAAAGGAACGAGAGGTGTCTCGCGACATCCGGGTGGAAGGAAGTTCCTTTTGCTATGTATTATGTATTAAATAACAGGCACAATGAATAACTTAAAAATGTTGAGAGCATTTAAATGAACATTTATTATTGTAGGTTATGAGTATTATGGCGTGCACGGAATTCTATTGCAAAAGTGTTTGTCGAAATTTTACACTTTTCTCTGGCTAGCTTTCATTCGCCAATATGTAATGTGCGATAAGGAACGACTTACAACAAAGGAAATACCTAGAACAAAGGGCATTGATTGGTTCGTTCCAATCAATGCGCATTGTCGTAGGTATTTATTTTAAAATCACCTGTGAAGATGACAGACACATCAATATAATTTGTATGCATTGATGCATTAGCATGTAGTTGTTGTACACGCTATCACGTCGCTATGGGTAACGATATTGTAATGTATTCACATTTTGAGATGCTACACGCTCGTAAGACAAAACACGACGTTGTTCTATTAGCATTAATAACGCTGGAGTGGAAACGCTTCAATAAATTTAGTTATTTTGTTCAGTATATATTGTAACTCAAAGAGACATTCATAGCAAAGAGGTTTTGCTACAGAATATTAAGTATTTGATAAAAATTTAGATCACGTTTTAAAGTCATGGTTGAACTGAGTTGCGACTGTTATCCGCTCACAAGGGCGTGCTTGCGTCATAAATATAAAAATTCTGAAGGTGACAACGTTCACTTTGTTGTTATCTCCATTTTTGTTGAAAGAATAAAACTGTGTTTCAATGTAATATCACATCCCTTATAGTTCAGACTCATTAGCCGTTATTTAACGAGTGTCATGTTAGCTGTATCGAGGTAGTAAGTTGTGACGTGTAGAAGTTACCTTCCGGGTATTTTTAAAAAATATTGTAGTTTTATTATAATTATAAATAAGAATTGTCACAGTAAGGCTCATAATTATTGATTTCTTTTGCTCTAGTACTTTCTGCTGATTTACGGTATAGAGATTTTATAAATGACTTTATGTTAAATTGTAACGCCATACACGTTGTCTTCGGGTATAATTAAGTCTGAATTCACGAATTATGGCATTCGGTTGATGTCATCACTGCATCGTTTCACTGAAATAAATAATGAGGTGCAATCCTGGGTTATAAGAAAGTGTTTTAATTAAACTACGGCAATCAATAAAGGCGTAAGAACATTTCATTTGTGTCATGCAAATAATATTTAATTTTAAGTTTTTATGATATTTTTGTAGATTTATTTCAAAGTGTACACTTGTAAAAGACAAAAGGGAGATAATGAATATAATCTCGGCAAGAGTGACGAGATCAAATTGATTCTGTCGGTTTAACGTATGGTTGAAACTTTTCAACCCTGTCCGATACTGATAAAATTAAGGCGACGCTATCCCAGTCACACATCAGACGTACTCGCTCACCCATAATTATAATTGTCTTCTTATATTTACTTTTTCGAAACTATGTCTCTTTTATTAGTAGTGATATTTTATGGTATATATTTTGAATGTTTGTCGATGTATGTGTGCAGCGTTTTTCTGAGCCTATTTTTTATTCCTTTTATGAGAATATAAGGTGGCTACTTAATATGACGTCATTGGTTTTGCTAATTTATGGAAATTAGAGACATTGTAAATTTTATATATGAGCTTGTTGGGTACGAACTTTTAACATTGGCAACGATTTAAAAATTCTCATAATATTTTACTTCATTAAAAAGCGCAGAGATCAAGTTAAACAATTAAAAACGTCCACACGAATTTCTATTAAAACAAAGTTATTTATAATTCCGCAAATCCTTTCAATTTATTTTTACAATATGCGGCACTAAAACGTTAAACGAAGAAAGAAAAATGAAATTAAATTTTGTTTATCGCGATTTTAATGCGCAACTTTATTTCGCAAACGTATGAATTTTTTCCGCCAATGTAATTCGATTTCGGCACCCTTCGCGGCCTTGTTGACGCTTTTGGTAATTGATTTTAAATATTTTATTTGAAGAGGGCAAACAAAATAAAAATAGCGCGTTTTTTGTTGACTCTTTGTGTAAATATTTTCAATAGCCGCTAACATAGCGCGGAACACGTTTGCTGTAAATTTTACATATGTAATTTATTTGAAATTATATATATTTATGAATACATTGTATGTATTTGCATCAAAGAATATTGTGATCTCTTATGCCTTTTCTGTCCCAGAAAAATATTCTAGTTCTGTCTGTAATGTTATTGTGAATATCTTAAAAATTATAGCATGAAGAAGTATCGTTATAGTTTTCTCACAGGCTTTGCGTAGGCTTCTAAAATCCTATGGTTTCATAATTTTTGATTCAGTATAATTTGTTTTCATATTATTCAGTATATCTAGAAAGATACACTATCTGAAATTAGATAGAAAATTGTTTTTGAGTCTTTTATAATTAGCCTTTTCAAACTATTTTCTCTATATACTGATTTTTTTAAATTAAAACTAAGCAGGTACTTAATATATCTTCCCCTGGCCCAAAAGTTTCTATGTCATTATTTTTGAATTTTAGTTATTGAAGAATATGGGGATTAATATGTTTTATTGCTATGTTAAATTTCAAGTTTCTAAGTCAAACCGTTTTTGAGAAAAACGGCGGTGACACATAATTGAGCTACCACACCATATAACTTCTTCATTGTACCGGGACTCGTTCTCTGAGTTTTAGCGGCACGCACATTGTACACTTACTTTCATAATATATAATGATTATTTGCCGTAAATTTCTCTATAAATATTTTTAAACATTAGTTATTGAGGAATATTCGGATCAATATGCTTTATTACTATGTTAAATTTCAAGTTTCTACGTAAAGCCATTTCTGAGAAAAACGGCGGTGACACATAATTGATCTTATAAGGTATTTATTTTTCCTTGAGTTATGAAACATTAGAAATTTTCATTTTAGGGTAGATTCCGATTTCATCCTGTTCATCCATTTACATATTGGAAACAATATTAGTTTGGATGAGAAAAAAATGTAATTTTTCACCGTTACTAGTCGATGAAGTTTCACTAACGTAAAGAAAATTACATTTTCCCAATATATCGTATCTGCTGTCATCGTATCTCACTAGACTAGGGTGTGATTATATTTGCATCGTTTTATTTTTTGTGCAAACATTTCCAATAAGAGGATGAAGAATATGTTTGAATGTTTTTACACGTATAGCCTCGTTACTGCCGTGTTTACTTATGCTCCCATCCTTTTTTGCATTTTTTGCGATATATGTTCTTCAATATTATACAGATCGGAAAAGTTTAGGCTAAAGTAAACTTAAAGCTAAAATTGTTTATGATATAAGTCTTCAGGCTGGGTAATAAATTACGATAATCAGCACTTATGAAAATTTGAATTCAATACTTTACTTCGTTCCTTTTTATCCTCTATTTATTTACTTGTTCTTCTTTCACTCTGAATATATAATTTATAATTTAACGCTTTCTTAATTTTTAGCCATTTTTTGATTCGTACACCCAAATCGGCGATTGAAGCTCTCTAATGTTATATTAAAATTTTGTTTTTAATTTTCAATGAGGAATTCTCATACGTGCCATAGTAAGCGCATTAAAATGCTCTATAACTTCAGCTTCATTAAAAATATTATTTTTCATTTTTAGTATGGTTGACTGGCTCGTGGATTTTCCGTGCATCATTTAGTTCCATAAAAGACATTTTTTATATTTTGTATTAAAGTATTCTGGTGTTATCTCATATAAATCATGTTATGGTAAATTTCTTTGACTTTTCGCACTTCGGAAAGGAACAAAAAGTGCTTTCTATTATAGTTTATAGCGTTGGAGTGACAATATTTAGAATTCTGGTTTCTCATTGTTACGTAAGAAATCACATAAACGTATGGTTGCATAACAATTATGGATAATTTTTCCTATAATGATCCTTTTTAGGAAATAAAACATAATTTTTCAAATGTTATTTGCAATAGTATTTAGAAAATTATTAACTAATAATAATAATTTCAAAAAGAGCAAAAATACAATTTTGTTCACGAAATGCTTGAAATGAAACGTAAAATTTTGCATATTTACCAAGCGATAAATTTCGTCGTCAAAAATAAACTTTTCGTATGAACAATTGAAAAAGTCTCACTGACTAAAATTCAATATAAACTAGGAAAAGAACAAACTTTATTATTTATTTTGAACATTTGTCGTAAGTGTCAAATAGCGTAATTACGAATTACGTGGTACTAGTTACGTAATCAGTAAATATTTTATGTGATTAGTTGAGATTACATTTGGGAACATGAGCAAGACAAAAATCATGTCAAAAATCATGCCAATGTCGCATCTAGTACAAACGTGGTGAATGTGAAACTCGAAGTTGCTGATAACTATGTGCACCTGGGACCAACTATCCAATCAGGTAAATTCGACTTCAAGAAAGAGTTAATCTGAGAATCTAACTCTGCTGGCAGCATTCGAGATACTTCTCCATATCTTCCCTTTCAAAATACCCCAGTACTTGAAGCCGAAGGTCTTCTCTCAGGGTGTGTTATTTGTCATGAGGAATAAGACGTAGACCCTTACTCTATTGGCCTCGTAAAAAGACTTCAATAAGTTACAAAAAGGCTGGGGGACAAAGTTGCTCGCGTCCGTGATCTTCACACGTGTCCCCTGGGTAACGCTAAATGAGCAACAGCGATTCGCCACTTTGCGCACCGACCATGCGAAGAAAACAATTATCAAACGGCACTTCTAAGCGCCAGAACGCAGGCCTCAAAGTCATTTTTTGGAATGCCGGAGGTCTAAGCAACAACAAGTTCTTAGAACTAAAACGAAACGTCCTGAAAACGGATGCGGATTTATATTTCATTGTTGAGGCAGGTGCCTCCACCGAGAGTTCCCAGTTCTACACAACTACAGGATACACGAACCACATTCTGAAAAGAAGCAGGCAAGTGGCCTCAGGCATAATTATGGGAATAAAGACAACTCTTATTTGCAAAACTGAAGTAATCCATAAAATGGAAGATCAAGACAAACTGGAGGCTTTTCAGGTTGAAGCCTGGAAGGAGTCCCAGCACTTCATACTTTTCTTTCTCTACAACCCACCTGAAAACATCCCGGGCTTAGAAATTCTGGAACGTCGAATCCAGCCAAATTGTATCATTATCGGCGACTTCAACAGACCGTCAACTAGATGGGATTATAATAGAACATCAGGCACGGGAAACACCTTGAAGATTTTATCGACGACAACCTTCTGGATGTACTGGACACACCGCCAACATTCCTGTCCTTTTCGGGAAGTCTCACAAGGCCAGACCTCGTCATCTCCCACCCCCACATAAGGGAAAAAATTCGTGTCAGCCTACTTGATAACGCTGGAGGCTGTGGACACAGAGCTATACTTATCAATTGCAAGTTGAAAGGGGAAGAAAGAATGCCAAAAAGGGCGCCAAGTTGGAACTTTCGTAAGGAAAAGTGGGATGAATACCGGCGACGTACAGACGAGGTGCTTTCAGATGTGCCAATAACAGACTCAGAGAAAAACACAAGAGACATCACGAATTGCATCCTCGAGTGGGCAAGAAAATATATACCACGTGGACAAGTCAAGCGATATAAACCCTTTTGGAATGCAGCCCTTGAACATCTTAAAAATGCCCGAATAGGGCCAGGCGTAAAGCAGAAGGATCTAAATCACATCGAGACTGTGAGGAGCTTCGTGGAAGACAGGCTGCTCTTACGCGGGCTATAAAAACAGGGAAAAGAGAAGGTTTTAGAACCTTTGATTCAGAAAAGATGGTCCCAGAGCCCACAAATTCCTGTCCACTTTAAATAACTACGAAAATAAACAGCAACAACATCCTATTCTACACAACAACAAAGAGCTCACTTCTCATGCTGAAATCGTAGAAGCACTCTGCAGACATTTTACAAGTGTCAGCAATGTTAAGATCAACAAAAAAGTAAAGCCATGCCTCCTTCGGACTCCTCCCCAGACATGCCTGGATCAGACACTGAGTGGAATCTGTACAGAGGACTTCCTTATGACTGACCTTGAAACAGCCCTCTCCCAGTGTAAAAAGAAAAAAGCAGCTGGTCTAGACCAAATCTTTCCTGAGATGCTGATTCATCTTGGAAAAACAGCAAAGGAGGTGCTACTGAGACTCGTGAATCTTACCTGGAACAGTGGAGTACCCGGCAAATGGAGAAAAGGTGAAGTTATACCAATCTTGAAAAAGGGAAAAGATCCGTGTAGAATCGACAGCTATCGTCCCATCACTCTAACTAGTTCCCTGTGCAAGGTGACTGAGAGGATGGTCCTAAACAGGTTACAGCTCGCCACAAGCTATCTGGATCTCATCGACGATGCGCAGTCTGGCTTTCGTAAGCATAGGAACACTATGAATCAAGTTGTGGCTTTCTCTCAGTGCGTTAAAGACGGTTTTCAACGGAAGATGTCCACGGTAGCAGTCCTCGTGGACCTCAAAGCAGCTTACGACACGGTGTGGTGCGGCATGCTTTTGCACAAGATGGCCAAGGCCGGATTGTCGGGAAAGCTTTTCCACTGGACAGAGTCCTTTCTTGGAGAGCGCTACCAAAGAGTAAAATTCCAAGGCCAGTGCTCCAAATTCCGTATCCAAAGACAGGGGCTCCCTCAAGGAGCCGTTATCAGCTGCCAACTCTTCAACCTCATGATTAATGACGTGCTTGATGTTATCAAAACCAACCCGGGTGTGGAGGCACTACTGTATGCGTCAGCATACAGTAGTGATCAGTCAGTCACAGATCAGACAGATCGTCAGATCTGCTCATTTGGGCCAGCAGTAGCTCTCTTCTTTCCATCGAGTCAGCGCTGAATAAGACCCTCGAAGATCTCGAAAGATAGGCGGATGAAAATTGCCTCACAGTCAGCACGGAAAAAACAGTATTCCAAGTCCTCAGCCTATCGACAAAACAGCCAGATATAAATCTGACTTACAAGGGTGTGAATCTTGAAAAAGAAGATGTTAGTAAATACCTAGGCGTGTACATCGACAACAAAATGACATGGAAAGCCCATATTAGCAGCTCTGCCGAAAAGGCCATCAAAAGATGTCGTCTGCTCAAACGCCTAACAGCAACGAAATGGGGTGCTACCCAAGACGTACTCCTAACGACGTACAAAACCTACATTCATCCTGTCCTTGAGTATGGAGGCGAAACTACCATAACAGCAAGTGAAAGTACTGTCTCCCCCCCTAGAACTCGCATAAAATACAGCACTGAGAATCATAACCGGAGCCCCGAAATCAACACCTATCGCCGCTATGGAAACTCAAACTAACATTGAGCCTATACAGTGCCGGCGAGACAGATCTGTACTTCTTTTCTGGGAAAGACAAAGACGAATACTTTCATGTAAATGGAAACAATACAAACAAGCTTTCTCCCGACTGAAAACACAGAAAACGCCTCTCACGATAACTGACTCTATCAGAGAAAAATATAACATACCACTACCGGAGCCAGCACCTTTTCCTCAGAGGTCAGATACTATGTCCTGCTTGCCCCTTGTGGAGCTTCGACTCATGAACCACAACTTGCCGAAACACCAATCAATTGATGTTGCCCTGAGAATGGCTGCCCTGGAGACTATCCACACCAGGTATCCCTCCCAGGACTGGTTGCATATTTACTGTGACGGCTCGTCGATGCCAAACACAGGGAATACCGGAGCAGGCTTCACATCTACAGTATTTGAGGGCTCTGTTGCCGTCGGTTCCCCGCTTACCAACTACGATGGAGAGATTGCAGCGATATACGAGGCCGCCGGGGAACTGGAGCGTCTTACAACATCACAAAGCGTGGTTTTTCTCATTGACTGCCAGGCAGCTATTCTGGCACTCTCCACCAACCGCTACACAGATTGTTCCAAAACCCAACTCTGTCGTGCCAGACTGTCCAACCTGGTGAATGCTGGCTTTCGACTTACTCTGCAGTGGATTCCGAGCCACGTCGGGATAGAGGGGAACGCAAAAGCCGACGTACTGGCAAAACACGGAACGACTCTACAGCAGCCCATCTGCTCTCCGTCATTTTCATCCTCTAAGTCGGTCGTCTGCAGAGCGATACATGCCTGGATCAAGTCTCGGCGCACACAGTCCGCCGTCGGAAAGAACTGGGCTTGTCTAATTGATTCACCTATTCGACGCGACCTACCCAGAGCTGTCAGTGTCGCAGCTTTCCGGTGTGCCACGGGCCACGACTACCTGGCGTGCCACCTGAAACGTATTGGTGTCCTGGGGAGCGATGCCTGCCTGCTCTGTGGACGTCCAGGAATGTCTTTTGACCATCTCCACGTTTGCCCGAAGATGAAGCCCTACCTTGATGATTGGTAGAGGAGGGCGCCCCCTGATGATCACCCTGCCTACAAAACAGCTTTTCTCTACTGGTCGGCGCGCCACCTAATGGCAGACATGCCAAAGGTGGGCGTTGGCTAGTAGTAATAGTAGTAGTTACGAAAAGGCTTATATTTGGGATTTCACTATGAAGTTTGATCCGTTGTGGGGAGATCGGTAGGATAACTAAGGTTAATGATATAACTTGTAGGACCAGTAGGCTGAAATGGTAAGGAGTAGGCCATATTGCATGTAGAACTGACGACTGCTGAGAAGGAAAGGTTCTCGAATGGTGACCATGTATCGGAGGACGCGGAGTGGGACGACACCCGCTAAGTTGGTGGATGACACGATAAAGGTCGCTTAAAGCCATTATACGCAAGCGGCATGAGATCGATCTTTATATGAATCTAAGGAGAAAACTTATATTCAGCAGCGGATATTTTCCGGCTAATGATGATGATGAAAGTCCTAATTATATAATGGTATGCAAATGAAATGTTTGACTGCCAATGAAGTATGGAAAGAAGAGATTCTTCATCACTAAAATGGATTTGACCGTAAAAATAGGGTGTGATATTAACGTCATGTGTTGATACAGCATCTTTTTTAGCAAGCACTCGTTCTTCGTGGGACGTTAACAGTAAAATGGATGAGTGGACTTTCGATATTGGGTAAACTAAAAAAAAATGTATTATATAAAACAGAAGACTTTTATTCATCACTAATACAAGTTTGACTTTTATGATAGAGTATGATATTAGCGTCAAGTGTTCATATATTACCTTTTCATCTAGTGAGGATTGGTTTTTAGTGGGACGGAAACAGTATAATGGGTGAACCGACTCTCTGTATTGTATAAACTATATATTGTATTATATAAGGGAAAGTAGAGTTTTATTCTTCACTAAGCTGAGTTTGATCTTAATTATGAGGTGATATATTAGCTGAATGTGTCGACATAGCATCTTTTCACCCACTTAGGGTTTGTTTTTTGTGAGACGGAAACAATATAATGGATGATTGGATTCTTCACAATGTATAAATCAAATATTATATTATATAATGATAAGAAGATTCTTATTTATGACTAAGATCAGTTTGAGTGTAATGACAGATCATTATATTAGCACGATGCGCCGATATGGACTTTTTTTACCTAGTGAGGACTCGTATTTCTTGGGAAGGAATTAGGTATAATTGCTGAACAGACTCTACACATTGCACAAACTAAACATGGTGTTATATAGAGAAAAAAGAGACTTCTTTTTCACTAAGATGAGTTGACTGTAATCAAAGAGCGTTATTTTAGTGTTTGTATGTACCGACAATACAACTTTTGATCTGAGGACTGGCCTTTTATGAGACTGAAACGGTATAATGGTTGGGCGGAACCTCCATTGTGAGTATATTATTTACAGCGTGTTCAATGACACTGTAAATAATACACTCACTGTTCAATGAGCTATAGTCGGATAATGTCTATTTTAAAAGTCCTGCAAGAAAATAGAGTAAATAGGATTATGTATTTTGCGAACCCTCTTCAAATAAAATATTTAAAATTGATTATCTAAACTGTCAACGGCGCTACGAAGGGTGCGAAAATCGAATTACATTCGCCGAAAGAAGCGTATATTGGCAAAACGAAGTTCCACATTAACATCGCCATAAACAAAATTTAATTTAATTTTTTGCCGTTTAACCTTTAGGCGTAGCCCCTTTTAAAACTCTATTAATAAGGGGTTGCTGGCCTATAAATAAGTTTCGTTTAATGGAAATTAAACATTTAAAAACGGCATATTTTTAATGTAAAGGCCCAACAATTACGAGGTGGCGAACTTATGAACTCTCTGTTTTCCATAAATTCGCAGAGCTACATGATGCACTTAGTTAAAACAAATAATTACTGAATCATGACAAAAGTATGTCATGTAAGAATGAAATTAATAATGGGAGAATTCCCTACTTAATAAGATACAAAGTTTAAACATTTTATAATGCAAAGTGTTTCTATTAAACTATTTATAAATGTTAATATTATTTTACACCATAAATTACCATTTTCGTATGTCATTTTTTAATAACCATTAAATCTAGGATATTAATTATAGTTTTACTCTTATCGTCTATTGAGATTCTAACAACATTTTTTTTCTCATGATTTTTGCTTCAGCAATATGAGAAATAGATAGCGAAATTGAATTGGACCGAGTTATTTTTTTAAGGTTTCGAGCATATTTTTGAGAGTTTGTATGTAAAATTCTAAAAAAATATTTCTGTAATATTTGAAACTAGAACTATATCTCACACGATATACCGAAATAAAAAAAAATAAAAAATTATCAAGTTAATATTTTAACTTATCTTATTCTAAAATATACGAGCTAAGATAATATAGTGCTATATTGTCCAAGAATTTCTGAGAATATCGGCTGTGAGAGACGGATAGACGGACGATCTGGCAAGGGTTCCGTTTTTCCTTGTGAGCAAGTTGGAGTTATTGAGTCTCAAAATGAACAAGTTTAAGATTCTATCGTTGATATTATGACTTAAAATATACAATTTAATAAATATTTAAACTCTTTTAAATATTTCCTAGAAGCTTTTATGTATTGATACTTAATAAATAATTGACTATCAAAATTACGCCACAACAAATGAAGAGAGAATTTTAAGAATCCAATGAATATGTCACCTGAGTGTTTCCATATCAACATATTTACGTATACACGTACACACATACATCGTAAATGCGAATGTACGACAACTTCAACGAGCTTGGAGCTTGGTTCAAAAGCTCAATATGAATCTTTGTTAAATGACTTCATGTTATGAAACAGAAACTTTAATTTAATGAAACATGTGTTTGGTATTTATTCCTTAAAATACGTATATAGAAACGGTCATCAGTTTTAACGAAGCATCTTCTCCCCAGTACTGTGATTACAAATGCGGATGTTTCAAAGTGTTAAACAACATTATGACATCGTTACTAAGTCGGTGATATCAACGTGTAAAGTAAAAATACATTTTGCGATATTGATGCTGTACAAGCGAATCTTTTCAATGTGAATATGCTCAATACAGTTGAAGTTAAATTAATCTAAAAGTACCGAAACCGTAGAGGATAGGGCAGGAGGAGAATCGAAAATGAATCGCCTGAGTGTTTACTCAAGCAAAAACTGGAAAATAGAAATTTTTCTTCATGAGAGAGGAATACTAGTGAGGTTACTCACTTTGGTATATAAAATAAAGAAACATAATAACGTTTAACAAAGTACGAAACTCCAAATTATATTTTGAGAACAAAAAAAATAATGTAACTGTAAGCAAGAGCAAAGATACACGAATTAAGGCATTAAGATATTATTTCTCTGAGCTAAAAGATTTTATCTATGAATTCCGAGTTTACTGTTCAACTTATTTGTCCAAATTTTGACAATTCAGGATGGAGCAATATCTTCAATACCATGTGAAGTAAATTAAGCACGCGGAAAATTGGGGAACGCAAGCGGATATTGGTACGTTTATATGGAATATCAAATAATTGTTGTCTTTGCAATCGGACATAACAGTCCGATACAAAAGACTATATTAATCCATACACTAATGGGTTTTTAGTGTAAGATTTTGAACTAATGCAGGGGTAGGTCCAGCCCTCGTCTTACTTGCAAAGTATTATATCTAACCATGCTCAAAATGAAAAGCCATAGGTACATGTGAGGGTGTTATTGGTATTTTTAAAATAAGGAAAAAGTATAAATCTTTTCTGTGTCCTCTTCTATTGTAAGAACCCTATAACTGATTTTTTATTTTTTTTTCTCTAAATTTCTACGAACGAGAGTATCATATAAAACCTTAATGCAGTTGACGTCCTACAATTTCCAGGAGTACAACATGACAAATCCGAGTATCCTAAACGCTGTATTACAAATAGCAGCAAAGTGATTGTGAAACGAGAGGTGGCTGTAAGTAACTTCATCGACGTCCCGAACATTGGAAACGCATGCTAAATGATACTGATGATTTATCAGACCCATCAACAGTGCAAAGAAGGATGGGAGCAGAGTGAATCATCGGTAGAGTATTAACGTGATATCGGTAGAGTAACTCCACCAAATCTATCCACAATTATTGAAAATGTTTTTGTACGGAAAATATGGCGATGGTAATATAGTAAATAAACTAACACAGGGTCAACAAAACATGTAGTAACAAGCACAGTGATATGAGAAAAAAGTAATTTCATACACATTACTGAAATCTTGTGGAGCAGCGGCGAGAAAATTGCAGATGGAACTTTCCAAATTGGAGATAATTTTCTTTTCTTAATGGTATTGTATTCTAAATATAATTAATTACCAACAGATGGTGGATTACTTAATTAGCTAAATTCTAGAAGTACTTAATTAGCTAAAGTAATATTATTACTATTTAAGCTATTTTTTAATTTAAATTGTTACAGCGAAACGCCACAAAATTTTATGTTAACTGGTCGTAAAGAATGCGAACATCACTATTTTTTATTGCGCATTGCAAGGGAATGATAGAAAAGAAATCAAGATAATGAATTGAGTTTCTATCGAGATTGTGCTCATTATTTTGAATACGCATTTAATTTTAAAGCGGAAAACCGTGGAATTAAATTTTCCCTTTGTCACAAATTTCAAACAAAAATGAAGTGAATGTATTTTCCATAGACAATTATATAGATCCTGGACCACAACCCGATGTATTGAAAAAACTAACATTTATTGAAGAACAATTAATCCCTCAAGTTCACCCGGTTATCACAGTTTATCGACTTAAAGGTGGTCAAATCGAGTACAGCAAATCATAAATTGTCATCTTTATATATTTTATTATGGTCGTATCTCATTGAATCGATACAATTTAAAAATATTTTTGTTAGAAGATATTATGGTGAAAGGTATGAAATTTTTATTATTAATCGTAATAATTTTTGGACTGTAATTATTTTTGAAATATTTTAAAAATAATAACCCTTGCATCACATTGCCATCGTAATTTTAAAATAAAGGAAATAATTTACAAAATGTATCTTACATCGAAATTGTTTGTAAAGAAATGATATTTATTCAAGAAAAACAACAAATTTTATTCAATTTGAGACGATGATCAAAATCCATTGTTAAACAATGCTTGTGAATCTGGAGTCTCAACGTTTCGATGTAGTCAAGATGCAGTGAACGAATAATATATTGAATGTTCAGGAAGAAAATGATGGATATCGAGTTTTACCTTGTCCTAGACTGAATTTTGCACCAGTTAATAAATTTAAGCGGATATATTTATATGACATTTACAATTTTATTTCTTACTGGTAAAGGCGATTTTATAGATGCACAGATTTATAAAATTTTAAATAACGAGTGTTTTAAATTGCTCATGATGGATGAAGACGGCAGATTCTCTAATCATCCAAGAATTGGATTTTTTTCTTTTAATAACCTAATGTCTTGGATAGTTTTGCAAAATGGGAGTATTTGTGTTAAAAAAATCACTTATAATATTTAAATAATCGCACAGTTTCAAGACAAAATTACAGTGTCAACCGATATCGTTTAAATCAATTTAATCAAATATGTATATGAGATCTCGAGAATTAGTGGACGTAATTGAAGAATTAGGTTCCCCTACAATTTTTGTAACATTAAGTGCAGCTGATTTACATTGGCCAAAAAATTTCTTATACTGCATCCTGATTATGATTACGCCAATCTCAATCAAAATACTGAATTTATTCTTAAATCAAAATAATTCAATTCTAGCCTTATGATTGGCGCTTATTTTTTTCATAAGCAGTTAGATATTTTTGTGAAGCATTTTCTTATAAAAGTATTTAGATATTTTAATTGCTATGTAATGAAGAGCTAGTTCTGGAAAGTGTAATTTAATTAATTATTTCACTTCTCGAATTAATCAAACATTGACACCATCATCTTAACAATTATTTACGCTAACTGGTGCTACCGCTGTTATATATTAATGGTTCAACAATTAATTCTAAACTTTTATTGGGAATAAATAGATTATATAAAGACCTCAGTTTATATTTATTTGCTCAATTTCAAAAGGAAATTCAAAAGGTGTAAATTTATATTTATCTATTAAAGGAATGTGAATAGATGTAATATTTTCAGAAATATGATCTACGATTACACAGGGTTATTTCTTCAGGACAAGGTGAACAATTTAGTGTATTATTTGTGTATTTTTTCAGTTACCGCATATCAATGACAGGTCACTTTACAGCGATAAAATTGAATGCCTTTCAGAAGAAAAATTGTTATTTACATCAAGTACTCAAAAGAAATGAATCTCAACAAGTATTTCGAGATGTACTTGATCATATTAGTAACGGTGAATCTACAGTTGTAGATTATGAAAAATTAATGGCACGGAGTATACAAATATGTTCACCGAATGTACGTAATTTGTTCAATGATACCATCAGAATATTTACAACCAATTAAGATGTAATAGCGTTTATTCATCAAAACTAAAAAGAATTGTATCAATGAGTTGCTTACATTCCACCTATTCACAATTGCTCTAAAGTACAATTAACAAGTACAGAAGTATTAGGTGGAATCAGCAAGTGCCAAAATTTTATTAAATTATAATAATAGAAAAATACTATACAAATACAAATATATTAATAGAGACTATTTAATAATTCGTCTTACACATGAAATATAATTTTGTCTACTTTCTTTAAAATTCTCTTTAAATTCTTTTAAATTCCATATCCGTTCAAAAAACATACTAAATAAAATATGGGCTCGCTTTAAGGAACGTTTTGAGAGATTAAAACTAGATGCAAACGATATCTTCGAGATAATGTTGCTAGCGTTAATAAAGACACCCACACTAATAGTTATAAATTCGCAAGCGAGCGCCGCTAGATAAAACAAATTTAACTGCACAGTAGAAAACGAAAATCGTTTGCCTAAATTGCCTCACTTAGGCCGCTGATGCGGTCTTTAATTATATTTTTATTAAAAATATAAGACAGTAGTAGAAATTCAAATAAAATGCTTTCAATTATAAAACTTCATTTGTAAATATATCATTAGTGCAATGAAATGTCGTTTTGTCAATATTTATCTTTTTTTTTTAAATTTTTCATAAATTTATTTGTATATATAAAATTTAATTGCCCTAATTTATAACTTATGGACAGAAATTATGATTTAACTTGCTACGAACAACATCAGTGGATAATATATCCCTAATTACATCAACATTTTCTGCGCCTCCATAATAATCCTAAATTAACAGTTCGAATAAATTTATATATGGCTTCGCCTTACCTTGGTCAGATTCAAAATAAACAAAAACTGTCCTTTAGTGATGATATTTTATCAACCTAATCAGCGAAATATATATTCAAATTATAATAATATAAGTCTGGCTTTTAGGTGATGGATGAAAGGCTTGTAATTGGAAGTGAGTATAATAATACTCAAATTAGTAATAATTGCACCAAGTTTCGAGATCATCACTTCGAGATCATCAAATTAAATATATTTTCCAATTAATAATCTGTTAATTACGAGTGGACCTCGTCGAAACAGGAACGAATAGAATTGCATACACAATTAAGCAAACGTGAATATTGAACGTTACGTAGAATTTCCATAAAACGATATACAAATGTTAATTGAATTTTTCACCATTCATAATTTAAATTTCACCTGTGTATAAAAATCGCCAAAACTCATTATGTAGATTCTTTGCCATAGCTTTAGGGTAAACTTTTAATAACGCTGTGTTTTCATACTTTGAAATTAAGCAGTTTTAAGGGAAAACATATTTATTACGAATATTATCAATAATATCAAGAGAATTATGTTATTTCTGAAAAAAACTATAAGATTTTGAATCTTTGCTACAGTTTTAGAGTAAACTTAACGTAAACATTTCATAAGGCTGTATTTTCGATAATTTGAAATTTAGCACTTTCGGAGAACTTAAAAAATTAAGTAATTTCCAAAAATATCTCGAGAACTGTCTTACATAAAAAATATTTTCGTAATCCTCACTTGCATAACTTAACAACACATGATACACGAAATTAAACAAATCGATTACGTTATTTATTTTCGCCAAATATATTTTTTGATGTTAAATATTGAATAAATGCTTTATTACTATTCATTTCGAGTTTCTACGTGAAACGATTTCTGAGAAAATAGGTTGACGGCAGCACTGACGACAGGCTGACCACAATTTCCTTTGTTGGAAATTTTTAATTAAAATGATTATAAATTGATTTAAAGAAATACCGATTTTCAATAATTACGCTGTAACTAGAGAACTTGTTTTAATAACCTAATAGCAATTGCGAGGCGTTCACCAGGAGGTTTTTTTTTTCAATGGCTTCTCGTCTCGTTCGAAGCTGTTTTGTAACTTGATTAACAAATAATCAAATATATTTGGTTCATTCTAAAATAATTTAAAAACTTGTCATTGCACATTCTCAACAAATGATACAATTATTGAAATTTACTTTCATTCCTATTTGCGATAATGGTGGTGAAGAACCCAATAAACTCTGTTTCATCGACTCTGACTTCGACGGGGTAACAAAAGCCACAACAGTGCTTCCATTTAGGAATTCATTGTGTATTGGCCGGTCAGGTTAGCCGGTATTACAATGTATTTTCATATTACAATGTCCTTGTGGTTTGGTTTGTTCATATATTAACACGTACGACTGCACGTCGACTAAACTGTGGTTGTAAAATGGTCAATTACTGCGACAGCGTAACCATAGCACAACCATAGTTTCCTGATTGTCTTGTGGTACGTGTGTTACTCAATACATACGATTGTAATAACAAAAATAGATTCCAAAAAGTAAACTTCTAAATCATTTAAATACTTTTTGCAAAAAAAAAAAACGGGCAATCATAGGAGTAAACCATATCAGAGTTAATTTATTATTATTTGATGCATTTTATATGGCGATATGATGATAATATTGTTATTTATTACTAAGATATCGCTTTTACCTATTTCTGTCATTAAAAATGCGAATAAATAAATAAAAACGATGCAAAGTCCACAGACGAGCGTTTTCATACTGGTACATTAAAAATAGCTAAAGATTATTTTTGAATAAATTTTATTAATTTAACATAAAATTTGAAAATTTAGTAACGAGTAAAATTTGAAAATGTAGTGCTAGGCATGCTTTCGACGACGTTTTTTATCATTTAAGTTCCCATTCAGCGACGATCACATTTTTAAGGGCCTGAATGTTTTCTGGAGCTGGTTTTACGGCCCTGACGCGTCGTTTGAGATTATACCATATGTGTTCTATCCGATTGAGGTTGGAACTTCTAGCTGGTCAGTCTAACCGACGAATTCCCGCCTGCTGCATATACACATCAACGTCTCTAGAGCGGTGGGCGCGAGCTATGAAGCGGTCGTCCCGTGGCTCAGTGCACTGTTTTCTTCCAGAACCGGGCCTTCTACTAGCGGAGGCCGTTTCTTGGTATGGTTGCCAGGTCCTTTGGACGGTGGAACGGCTCACATTATACTGCTGAGACCCATAACATTGGCTACAGCCTTCGTCAAGCAGCGCAATAATTTTACTAGCTCTTATCGTTTTTTCAACCATACTTTTAACAACAAACAGAAGTGAACTAATGCAGCAAACAGCAGACATTTAATTAAAATTTATTCGTTAAAATAAAAAACGTAACAAATGAAAAAGAACTTAATGAGAGTTGATTTTCATTTACCGCCAAAAATACGTTTTTGTCAGTGAAAGAGAATTTTCATTCAAAAATAATAAATTTTAAATTTAGAACGTTTCGTTTTTATGTGCCAGAATACACTATACCTGCCAGTAACAATTACAATTAATACAACCTCTTAATAAATAATATTTTGTTAATAATATGACAAAATCAAAACCGCCCGTTTTTTACGCAAAAGATATATATATATATAATAGTGTATAAAAGTCTAAAAAAGGCATTACGTTTTCTGCAATACTCGCATTTACGTGAATTCGCTATATTACTCTTATTTTCTTTTATTCATTGTATACTATAGAAAAGTACATACACAAATAAACACGTAATATCATAAATTATTCAAAAATATGTTACAAAAGTCTTACAGAATATTTGGCGTAGAAAGTTAAAAAAAATAGGTAGTAATGAAACTTACCTTTCCGCATGTTTTGCATTAGTTTAAAGAACAAGTACTTAAGAAATGTTCATCTGAAAATTTTCAAGGAAACATGTTTGATATAAAAAGTTAATTGCAAAAGAACTTTTATTTATTTTTAAACATCCTAAAATTGATTATAGGAGTATGTACCGAATATGTGAAATTTGCAAGCGTGCCTCAAGAACCATATTTAACTTTACCAAATTAATATTTTGCCCTGATTTTAATTTAGTGGAGCGTAAAAGTTTGCCGCGAATAATTAAGAATGAGATCGACGTTCCACATCGCGCCAAGCTTTATATCAACAAGTCATAATTGAAAAAATATAAATTTATTAAAGTTCACTACAACAGTTGGACCACTTCTACAAATTAAGTAATTGTTATTATTATTATCTTTTTATTTAAATATAAATTTATTAAAGTTCACTACAACAGTTGGACCACTTCTATAAATTAAGTAATTGTTATTATTATTATCTTTTTATTTAAATATAAATTTATTAAAGTTCACTACAACAGTTGGACCACTTCTACAAATTATGTAATTGTTATTATTATTATCTTTTTATTTAAATATAAATTTATTAAAGTTCACTACAACAGTTGGACCACTTCTACAAATTATGTAATTGTTATTATTATTATCTATTTATTTAAATATCAATTTATTAAAGTTCACTACAACAGTTGGACCACGTCTACAAATTATGTAATTGTTATTATTATTATCTTTTTATTTAAATATCAATTTATTAAAGTTCACTACAACAGTTGGACCACTTCTACAAATTATGTAATTGTTATTATTATTATCTTTTTATTTAAATATCAATTTATTAAAGTTCACTACAACAGTTGGACCACTTCTACAAATTATGTAATTGTTATTATTATTATCTTTTTATTTTATTTAAATAAAGACTTGCTTTCAAAATTAGTTTTTACTACTAGTTTATTTTTCACTTTTAGTCTCAAAATTTTCTTTCACTTAATATTTATAAAGACGGAATACTTAGGAATAAAGAATTTGTTACTTTCTGACTCGTATCCTTAAGACACGTACTTATCGGGACCAATCTAATGAGATCAATATCGATGGTTCAAGGCTCACTAGAGAAAAAATCAAAAAAACTTCTGTTCTTATTGTTAAGCATCTGATGAAAAAAAAGAAAGATCGAAATTGGACAAAAATTGCGATAGATCACTACAAATGTTTTTGAAATTTAAAAAGAATGTTATTTTAGAGGAAAGTTTTCTCTTTCCAACGAGCTATATTAAAATTAGATCACTTCTAAAATTACTCGAGTTATTATTTTCATCGCCAAATTTGAGGCTAGCGCGCTAATCGATAATACAGCAAACACTGGCGTGTTGTGTAATTACTGATTTTATATATACAAATGAAAATATGTCTGTGGCAGTTTAGATGTAAAGAATAAATATATTTATACAATACCATTACAAAATATACCAAAACTTTCAAGATGACTTTCGATTCCTGAGGACCATAGTAGTTGAATATAATAATGGAAATCACAAGTAGAAATATGTTTAACAGGTTGATTTCTGTAAAATCAACCTAACAGTAGGATGCCTTCTGAGACAGTTACAAATGCAGCGAGAATGAAAAACGTAATACGTAATTATTCCTAATGTCGAAATTGTCATTAAAATATCCGTGCAGTAGTCTGTGAATCCTTTTTCCCTAATTAAAAACAATTCGCTTATTAAAAAGATCCTTTGATAGGATCAGTCTCAAGTAGTTCGTAACAAAACGTCCCCACACCACGATGCCATATTCTCTAAAAAGTTTAGTCACCGCAGCAGCGCGGGCGACCTTCGTCAACCATCGAGCCAACCATTGTTCAATATACCGCAGCTTTCGTTTGAAATAAATACTTTACCATATTAGATCCGCTTAACGAAAGCTCTGAAAATAACTTTTAAGCCTCCACAATCTATTATTAACTTGACGATAATTAAAAGTTATAAAGGACGCTTATGCAGAAATAAATGTTATTAAGTTTTGACTAAAAAAAATTGAAATATTATTTACAATTTGTGAAAAATACAAGGAAGTCGTTTTGTTAAAACGATGTGGATATAGGTTAGATAATGTTTCGGAATAATTATACAATATTTTGGAATAATTTGAATATTTAGTGAATATATTAAACAGTTGTAAAATTAATGGCAAAAATATATTAAAAATCTTATGAGACATATTTAATTCGGTTAAATGAAACATATTTAATTCGGTTAAATGATTTTGAAGAAGTGAGGATCTGAAAGTTTGACGTATTTTTAAACAACGTGATTTTTGGAAGTAAACTTTTGAAAGTTCATAAACATTGACACAGTATTCAAACAACAAAACGATACGGCGTTAAAATATAAGAAAATTAAAAACCGGCCAAGTGTGAGTCTGCATCACGTATCGACAGTTACGTACATCGTTTGAAGTGAAATTATTTCATGCATAATTAATCGTAAATAATATGAACTTCCTAATGCGATATGTATTTAATAATATTATTAATGTGGGGGTAGGGCATATGTATAATCTTGAGAATATCAAAAGCTATGGTTTGGCTTCACATGTCAAAGTTTGGCTTCGTTCTGCGCACCTCGTTCTAAGCCTTGTTCATAATTTTATATTCAGTAGTTTCGGAAATAGGAAAGGGAAATATAGTTTTTTTTGCATATTTGTCAGTATATTTACGAAGATGCACTACTTGAAATCTAAAAAAACTTTTTTTGAAGCATTTTATAGTCAGCGCTTTCAAAAGTTTGTTCCACGATTTACGAGGAATTTTAAATTTCGATACGCATATTTTTGAGTGTACGTACTGAATATCTAATTCGATATATGCTTTCATGCTATGCCAAATTTACAAAAATTCCAAGATTCTACGCCAAGCGGTTTCTAAAAGGCGAATAAACTTACACGCATCCTAAAAAAAGCAAATTATTAATGTGTACTCTGTGAACCACATGGCAGACGTGAAACTTCTACGATAATTTCATTTTCCTTCATTAAACGTAATTTAATTCGTTAGATGTAATAAAATAAGTTTCACGGTTATATTTTTAAATATTGTTATAATGTAATAACATGTTTTTAGTTGAATAACGATGATTATTTAATTATCACTTTTATTTCTTATTTTTTTTTTGAAATATACCGCAAATCATAGAGTGTCACTTTATATACTTTCTATACACCAAACGATTTCATTCAAAATTTTGTCTATATAAAAATGATCAATCTTTGAATTCAAAATTTGATCGATATCGATACTTGTATAAATCTGCCGATGTGTGGCTTTAGGTCAGCATCATAAGCTGGTTAAACATCATAGAGTTATTTCTAAAAGTTTTATATATAAATACAAATAAATTTTACTCCAAAAAGGAAAAGAGGATATAAAACTCGAAACTTTAAATTACGGCACATTTATATAAAAAATATTTTAAATTATTTTTTATTTATTGTGCAGGTGGATTTATTCACTAGTATGGGTAAATCTCAGCACTGCATTAAAATGATTTGTAAATTTCCACTCGTGAAATTTGAACCAAGTGACTTTTGTAGATGCATATTTAACTGATAATTATCCACTTTTTGTCGCATAATTTGATGTATATAAATAAAAATATACAAAAGATCTGACATTCGCGCTATAAATAACACATGCATCCTAAAGTCAGTTGACTGTAATGAATCCTTCAATTTTCATCGCAATATTTACAAAAATAAATATCAACTTTTTGGGTATTCAAAGTAGATATATAGGTAATAAAATTAAGTGGAATTTAAATAAAGCGACATTAATGCTAGCTTCGAAATAAAATATGGGTACCTGTTATTCAAAATAAAATGATATCCAAATGACTAATAATTATTATAAATGGCCATCACCTGTGAATCTGTGAAACTGAATTTCCAAATTAAACAAAATACATTAAAATCTTTCTTTTCTGCGATCGCGTAAAAATAATTCGGCATTATTTATTATTTTCCACATGTACAGGACAGGGCTATCCTAGACACAAAAATGTACGACGCATCATTATACCCCGCAAAGTTTAGTCACCACCGCACCGCAGGCGACCTCCGCCAGCGATCGATCCAATCATTACTCAATGTGTCACAAGTTTCACTCAAAATGCGTTACATTAAACTCGTTTCATTAAATCGGCTTAACGAAAGCTGAGCAAACTACTTTTATGTTTCCTGCTTAAAGTGGGTGCGAGTCTAATGAAAATTTACGAAGCTGACCTCCACACGTAAAAGACGTCCTCGCTGACGAGATGTGACGCGCACGTTCATACTTATCGCTGGCCTGTTGCTTATAGAATTTATTTCACTATTTCGCAGAATACGTTGTCGGTTGTTCTATTCAATTATTTGTAGTTGGTTTACGTTAGTTGATCGCTGATAATTGTAATTATTGTAATCATTGCATTGCATTATCATTTCGAATATTTTCACAACTTTATTTTACAGTTTTTGATTTTTCAAGTCGTATTTTGTTAACCGTAAAGAAAAGTGTTAAAAAATTTCATTAGAAATTATATTCTGCTACATTAGTTTCCGAACGTTCCTAGATTTCTATTTTTTTTTTAAAATCACTTAGCCGGAGCAGATGCAGGCCTAAGGATTGGATATTTCCTTAAGGTCGATATTATGTAGCATATTCATAAGTAAACTAGAACACCAATTTATCCCAACAGAAATCAACAAAACTGTCATAGATCTCTAGAAGGAAATACTTTTGTAATTTACAAATTTTTAGGAAACTTAATTCTACTGCAGTGATTAATTCGGAAATATTAATTCTATGTTACTGAAAACATCGAAATTCACGCTAGCACATTTATATAAACTTTGTCACATTTTATAAAAACTGCACTGCAATGCAATTTGAATTTTATAGAGACGGCACTGAAAACTGGGAAGCTAACAGTAAAGAGAAATCCAAATTTTGTGATTAAAATTAAACTAAAAACTCTTAACCTAGCTGTAAAATTTACTCCGTAGTATGATACGTAGACGTTACTTTAGATAATATAAAAAAGTATCGAACTTCCATCCTCAAAGCGATTGTGAAGTTTCTTCTTTGATTTTGGTATATTTATTTAAAAAAATAATATTCATTAATGGAATAAAAATTAAATATTTCTTTCTCCCCCGATCGGAGTATACTCAGTATTATTATAATTCATAAATTACACCTTTATAATGAAGACGTATATATATATATATATATATATATATATATATATATATATATGTTAGAATTAATATCAAAATAATGTATTTAATGTACTACTAGCGCCTTCTATGTGGTATCATTTGTAACTACCTACCTAAGGTTAATATTAAGAAATAAATTCAGTCTTTGATCAACTACCGTACACGTTTTATTAGGTTATGGGCCCAGACCCACATTTGCTAAAATCTTTTTTATTTTCTCGTGCGAAAGTAACTATGTCGACGTCGGGGTACTTAGTAAATGTGCTGAAACTCAAAGGACGCGAGAATTACGACGATTGGGCGTTTGCAACAAGTAATTTCTTGTTACTAAAAATATATATATATATATATATATATATATATATATATTTTTTTTTTTTTAGAAAGATATATTTATTTACTATGTCGTTGATATATCTAATTTTGTCCATACAAAATAGGTATGGACAAAATTAGATATATCAACATGTAAGGGACCATTTAGATTTGATCATAAAAGCCGATGTAAAAACTGGCGACATTTTTAAGGTAAAAATATTCCCACATATTAGTACATATATACTGATAGGTATTTATCACGTAAGAAATAAAACGACAAAAATATAATTAAACTATTTTTATTTTACATAGAAGGTTATATGCATGTACATACATAATAATGCACCTACGATATAGTATTGCCTTTTTTCATGAAATTTGTAATTTGGTTCGTTTTGAACACTACTGCTGCTCATATGAAATTTGTGATTTACATTGGTTTTTAACTAGCGTCTCGTAATAATTGCCACGTGTGTGGAAGTATTCGTTAAAAATAACAATTTTTCGTAAAACATTTAGGGAGTCCAAAAATGGCATTGTGAACTTTTATGCTTATTGCACTTTTGTTTTGTTTCTTAGAATTAGAATAGACCCTAAATTCGACACGATTTTGTTTACTTTTGTTGTCTTAATGTCCATTGACCATTGTACAATGCTAGATGTGAATATTTTTACCTACTTATTATTGCTTAAAAGGTGACTTTTAAGGTTGGTTGTGCTTTTAAGGTTGGTAGGTTGTTTTAACGGAAATAATTCTTCAAAAATATAAGGATAATGTGGTCGATTAATACTGTATGTCATTATAAGTAATGTCATACTATATTATGCATTAATATAGCATTCAGCTGGCCACTGCGACGCTCTCATGAGCTAATAAATAAGCTACTACATGCATTGGCGGAGTATTCTCTTTGTCTGCAACATGAGCTGATACTGATGACCTAATAAAACAATATCAGCCACAGAGTAGCAATACGAAGATAGCCATGGTGTGAATTACTTTTTATGAATTTATCTATATGAGTTATAGAAGTGATTTAGAACTACAGGTTTTTCATTTATTATTTGAAATCCCATACCCACCAAAATTTACATATTATTTATCCAACGAGCTGGAAATATGCAGGAATATAAGTTCAAAATAGTTAGAAAACTGTAATATAATACTAAAATTAACCAACAAGACAGAAATACACAGATATTCGAATAAATATCATTAAGTGATCAGAAAAAACTACCAAGCGACTTACTAATACCATTTCTGAAGCTGTTAATGGAACAGAAACAGATATCATACTAATGTAATTTAGCATGGTTGAAATAATTTTTTTTTTGTCAAATTATATTAAACTAAAACTAAATCATAAAGAAGTTCCAAATAGAAGTTATGTTACAAAGATATGTTACATAAATACGTATTATAAAATATACGTATGTATGCAATTTCCTCAATATATGTACTGATGTTCCAATTTTTATTAATGAATGGATTGAATAATAATTTCTTATTATTATTCAATCTATATATTTAAATGTATAATTTATGAAAATTTTGTAAAAATTGCTCGAAACATGACGATGAATGTCGATGAGGTCTCAAAAAAAACTTTCGTCAGGGAGGTATCATTATTTTCGTTATTTAAATCGTTGGAGATACTTAAAACAATGTATGGCAATATTTTTTCTTAAAAAATCTGTATTAAAATCTGTGACTGCGTATGTGTACGTGTTACATAAAGTCAATAATAAAACTTTTGTTGCTTAAAAGAAAACATAATTTTTCATTTTAATTTCCTAGTGTTAATGGTGCACTTTTTTAATTTTTTATCAAATTAAATTATACAGTGATCGCATTAAGCTTATATGGATCAAATTTCCCTTGCGTACCACAGATTTCTAATAAACTGATTAAAATTTATGACGTGTTTTTAAGCAAGCAAAATGGAACTTGCGAGGTTTTTCGCTTTTATTGGTTTCTCGTCAATTTTTGTCTACCCGTCTGAAACCGGTCCCGGTTGCTATTAGTATTTAAACTGTATCACTTAAATTTGAAATGATGCAATCCCAGATCTAAATATAGTTCTGCTTTAAATGCATGGTGCGTAGCATCTCTATTCCTAACATCTTTATGCAAAAGATGTTTGCCTATTTGCTGACAACGTTAATTTGCAACCATTCTGTACCACCTAGATGAACAGTAAAGAAATTTGGTTTAGTTAGAAGGGTATCCAAAGTTATGGTTTTATTAAATACACAGATTGAAGTAATCATATGATTTGTGTGGTGTAGTTTGATGTCAAGCATTCTGATTTGCGTACAATGTTTCGGCGGTTAGTAGCAAATTTTAAAACAAAATATGGCTTTTGATTTCAATTTTATTGCTGTTAAATAAACTTATATATATATATATATATATATATATACACACATATATATATATATATATATATATATATATATATATATATAAATGTAAAATATCTTACAATACTTCAACAGCAGAAGCCAACTCTTCGGTATTGACAACAGCCACCACTCTAACAATATCACCCTCAACATATTACATGGAAAAAATAATAGCAATTTAATATTTATCTTGTGTATGCAATATAGATACTTTAATGGGATTACAAACCAACCAACGCCACAACAAAACAGAAAACGATAGCGATTATATTATAAATGAAGTTAAATTTTAGTTTAAAAGCAATACATCGTTTAAAAGATGTTAACCCCAGATATTAGGTATAATGGTGCCTAAATATTCTTTACTCGAAGTAAAACGAAAGGATAATTAGAAAAAGGAAAATCGCACAGAATTATCCTAAAAATGATCCTACAAATCGATTAAACAATGATAAATATATGGTCTGCATACGAGAATCCTAAGGTTTTTATATTTATAGATGCACATATGTCATACATATAGATTTCTTACTAAACGATTCCCAGATACTGTAATTTGCACGTTTTGGTTTGTAGAAGGAATTTCTCGTAACCACGCAGTTCATAAAATTACCTAACAATAACCGATAGGACTTCACTGTCGAGATAGTATTGATTGTATATCCTTGGTACTTATATTTGGACAAAAAGGATATCTAATCGTACTATTTTAAGTCCTTTAACTACGAATAAAAAATCTGCGGCATTATATCGTATGCGCTTTGAATAAAGTTTCCTTAGATTTTGACACTTTATCCTGCACAATTGATAAACTCACATTTGCGATTATTGGTTATTCAGTTTTTTGATAATATATATTATTATGAATCGGTAACCACCATAAATTTGTTAAGGCTCGAATAAGTAACCAAACAATGACTATAGTAGGTAACAAAATTAAAGATAACCGTGACTTAAAACGAGCAGCTCTTCGGAAAAGAAGAGAGAAAAAAGATTTTGAACGAAATCAGGTAGAAAATCGTCTTTGAAACGGAAGTTACGAAAGATACTCGTAATATTATTCTAAATAATTTTTGGACAAAGCAATTAAAACCATATTTTCATAGGTGGACCTTATTTCCTTCACGATCTAGTTTTATGGATCGGGCATCATTACATGCTGATATATAATAGTTGTTAGAATCTGGGTTTAAGGTGTGAATACAATACATTGAATAAAAATCCGGCCAAGTTCATGTCGAAATACACTTAAAGTGAGATCCCACAGTTGTCAATATAAAATTATTGATGTAAATTAATCGAAAGCATTTCAATTAAAAATTCCAGTCCAGTATGCAGACTTTTTTAGATTTCTAGTTGTCAGAGTTATATAATAAAAAATAGATTTGATTGAAGGATAAGTAATTTAAAGTGCATGTCCGTAAGCCGAACTGATGTAGTATTTTAATTTTAATGTCACAAATCAGACACAATTAAATCGAAACATGGCTTGGTATTCGTTGCAATAAAAATTATTTTTAACCAGTAAGTTTTTATCATTCTCTTCATACGAATATAACCTAGCAAAATAGGGAAATGGCTGAATGTAAAATTTCCACTACAACGAGCAAACAGTATTTAAACATTTGTATCAGGAAACTAATATATCACGCGTCTCACCGGGAAACGTTTAGCGGAAGCAACTAAATCCATCCCAGGCTTGCTTCAACTAAGGTCGATTTCTATCAATCTTCACTCAAGCCCGATCTACCCCTTTCGTTCCGCAGATTTAGTCCCAATTAGGAATAAAGGAAATTAATTGATTGCAGCGACTTCCCGAAATTGTCGTTCATTAGAAAAGGAATTCATCCAGAAAATATACATAAACCAAGACTTATTTCGCATACAAATCCAATCGTCTATTAGAGAGTATATATTGCTACAAAATGTTTGTGCGAAAAACTATGAAGTCGGTGTGTGGTGTCGGTGTGTGGTCCTATTAACGACAGCTGAATTATTGACATTTCTTTCTTCGTGGAGAGTTTTTGAGTATGTTTGATGGATAGTGTAGATCGTGGCATCAAAATCGTTTATAATTATCAAAGTATCTAAAGTATCTTCCTTTTGGGTATTAAATATGTTATCCTAACGAGTCTCCGTTTCGATATTAGGATGTTAAGTAACACGTGACTCTTTTATAAGGGTTCGTTTAATTTTGTGCATTGATAAGTCGTTTCGTATAAATTATTGTAAAATTACTTGTATTTATAAATACACTTTGTAAAAAGGTGTCAATAGCACAATGGTAGTTTTTCTCCAATTGGAAGGGTGATCCTAAAAATGGGTCGTGTGGGACTGAAAGCTTATATTTCATATGAACATAGAAACCGTTTCAGAGATATGAAGAATCCAAATAGTATAAATAGCGGAGTACATGTACCTAATTCTGAAATATACAATACATCAGTAATTATACCTAAAGTGTTAAGAAAAAGTAAAAAAAATACAAAAAAAAGTCATCAAATGTAAAAAGCGAAAAAAGTAAAGACCATTATTACTTACTATTATTGTAACACTAGTACTGATGATATACATTTTTGACGATTGCATTAGATGCGTCAATTTGGATATTCTAAAATGGTGAAAATTAAAAAAAAATACTAAACTTTTATAAATTACATTCTTGCAACAAATTGTTTAATGCATAAGTTTTTAGGATCATTTTTTAGTTACTAATTTCTTGATACGAAGAAGAGAACAAAATTCGTTTTGATTGAAAATTGTTGATACAAAAGTTTTTTGCTTTAAGAGAGATATCGGATCATGTCATAATGGAAAATAACAGCTTGTGAACATTAAGATAACATAAGAGCGTTTAAAAAGTCACTGACAAAAACGCTGAAATCATTAATAGAACTGAATAGAGAAACAGTAAGGCAAAAGTCTAGTCAATGAAAATACTGAATATTTCAGAAGATACTGGTAAATTTTATTTTAAAGATACACTTCAATATTACGGTATGGTCAGTCAACATATACTCCCTAGAGAAAAAGATGAGGTGCCGTGACTTGATGAACAATTACTACTGAAATATTACTTCTTTGGCCTTGCGTTACATTATTTTTTTCTAGTTACTTATTTGGTTGTTACATTGTTTAGGATTGTTAGTTACTTGGCAACTATTTGATATTTTGCTTTTATTATTAAATTTAAATTAAATCAAACAAAAGACTATGATAAAACTCGAAGAGTAGTTTTGAGCAGTGCAACTAAATTTAATGCGTAAACGTTAGTGACCCACATGCGTTACGCAGAGTAAAGGCGCTTGCTTCTCCATATCTTTTTACCGCAACATCTCCGTATTTGTTACGTTTGACGGTAGAGGTAAGAAGGTAAGTTACATGTAAGATACAGAATTATTTTGCAATAATTATCCGTTTAATTTTATTCTCTAGAACGCAGTTAAATATTTACGTCCCAAAAAGTTACTAAATGTTCGAAATCGAAATAGTATATTTTGATAGAAAATCTATTTAAACAGTTTCGCAAAGGTCGATTTCCAAGAGAAACCACTATAAAAAAATTGTATACAGTGTTTAACAATATCAAAAGCATTGTTAAAATATATTATTTATATACTTACGTACTGCAGCCAAAACACCTCTAGGGAAATTTTTAAAATCAAATTCTACACAGTTGCTTTTATTTTAACTCTTAATTTGCATAGACTGGGACTTCACTTAAAAATTGGTCTCCAATTTTCTAACGTTTACGAATGCATATTAGAAGATATTAGAAAATTTTTCGGCAGTAGCGCCGATCACTGAGAGAGAAAAAACATGTGCGATGCTTGACATATGGGAGATATTGCAAATTTATGACAGAAAAAAACTAGTCTTAATCATATAAATGATTTGAAAATTAAGCCGTGTATAATTTAGTCGATTAACATTTTTAATTTATTAATCAATCGATTAAGAAATCCGGTCAATCACAATACGACTAACACTGATTGGCGGAGTCTATGATATCGAAAGCTTGGGCGCTGGACTTCCCTGTAAAATTTATGTACTTATTTTTGTTGTAATATGGTCAAGTTGTATTTTCTTCATATGTATTGTTTTTCTGTATATTTATAATTTTTAAAATAGTATATAATATTCCTAAGAATAATTTAGGAAATATTTCAAGTGAAAATGCCCCGTCTTTTTTAAAAAAGAAATGTAAATAATATCCAATTGTACCACAAAATTTTGCGTTTTTCGGGTTTTATTTTTTATTTATTACCTAAAGAAGAGAAAGTGATAGAGCTTTTTGCCATGGCATAGTTTTTTCAAGTGATGATTATTCTAATGAAAAAAAATTTATAATTTTAAAATTCTTTTATGACGTGTTATTAATAGTATGCTTTGTAAACCTTGGGTATTTTTGTGGGTCACATTTCTTAAAAATGTAACAAAATTATATTGAAATAATTTTTAATATTTTCCATAGGTATGTAAAAATAAAACTGTAGTTTTATATGACATTTGCCTTTTTCCTTTTCTAAGTTTTATTTGTAAAATATTAAGCCTCAGAACGGTTTGCAAAATGCTCCCAACCTTCTCTAATATTTTAATATTAGATTTCAAAAATAAGCATTAACATTTCATTGAAACTTTTTACCAAAATTGTTTCGATTAGCTTTCATTGTCTTCTCTGTTGTCTCCTATTCTGTCTCACATTCAGTGGTGCCAGTAAGACTAATCACAATTGAAACTTGTATTAGATCAGCAAATTAACGTAGTTGTAGTGTAGAAATATTACTGATAGTGAGGGGCAGGTACATTTATAGTTTTATCAATGTCACATTGACAAAATTAGTGTAAATACATACGTCATCATGATATTTTGAATATTTTACATTTAATATCATTTATCCAATTCAAATTATTAATTTATTTTGAAAACAGTTTTTAATTACATTGACACAATTTTTTAATTGTGACAATCTCTATTAGCACAGTAAGAATGCAGAAAACCATTCGCCATTTACTTTCTCTTGAACCATTCTCTCGCTCAGAAACTCGTCTCGCATTTGCAAAAGTTTAAACAAAATTAAAACTGTTTAGATCACTCCAATCCTAATCCAATTCTAAGAAACGTGAATAAATAATTATGCAGTCGTAGTTTGGCATTTTAAACCGGCATTTCATCGAGTGAACAATGACGTTCCGGTAATAAAATTGTTGAAGGCAGTTTTACGCTAATACTTTCCGGGCTCGCAAACAATACGTCCGTTTTAAAAATTTTGAATCTCGGACATATGTTACTCATCCGGTGTCAGTTAATTGTCCAGCTTTTGGTCCATATATGTTTCTCATAAGTGACTTGCCTTTAGTTATCAGAACTGCTCGTTGCTTTATGTTTGCCGATGATTTAAAACTCTTCGTAAGTATCGATAGACAATCTGATAGTGAGCTGTTCCAATGTGATATAGACTCGGTATTCTAATGAAGACTGTGCAACAAACTATACATTAAAGTAAATAAATATACAATAATGACACACTCCCGCTTGCACACCACCTTTGTCCATGGCTATGAGCAGGGTGGAAATAACCTCGAACGACTTTCATATGTGCGTTATGTCGGTATAATTACAGATAATCCTCTCATATTTCGCATCTTATCATCGAAATCTGTCAGAAACTATAATATAATAATAATAATAATATTAACAATTGTAATATCAATAATAATTTTTGTTTTTATACCGAAAACATTTTAACGTTTAGTACGTTAAAATGTTTATATTTCATTTTTCATATTTCATTCGGCTTGAAACCTACCAAACCTAAAATGTAACTCGTTAATGAGATTCTGTTTAGTGTAATGGGAACCAGAGAAATAGCTATTAATTTTTTCTCCGATTCTTATTTCTAATAGCATAGGTATATATAGTGAGTGTTTATCAACTGCGTTATCGATATATTACCATATTTTTTTATTTAAAAAGTTTAGTTTAAATGTTAATTGAATTGATAACCAATTATTATTATTTTAACGATTGATTTTGCACAAGTAATAAGAAAGAACTATTTCAAAGCATGCTAGTTCCAACATTAGGTACGAACACAAACAGCTTACGTCCAGAGTTTGCTTAACTCGGTATGGGAGGCATTCATTGCTTGCATATTTCGGTTTGTTTCGCTTTTCAATTCATGTCTTAAGAATCAAGATCGTGGAGTATTTGGATGATTAATGGCCTGTTTATTATTTATTATTATAATTCTTAACATTGTATTTGTTTTTATCAATGTTTTAGTTAATATGTATTATATTAATTGCTTTTTGCTGCATAATATTTTACTTGCCCAACGCACTGAACTGTAAGTTAAATGATTTTTTTATTTCGAAGAAAAGGTAACTTAATAAATATGAAATAAAATAAAATACTTTATATATAGTTACAATAAGTCGATAATGTATTTATACACTGTTCTAATTTGAAAAGTACATACTATATATTAGTTACAAAATAGCTCTCAAAGTTATTAGAAAAAATAAAGGTTAGACTGTTTGAAAGTATAATAGCGTTATAAATTTCCACAAAAAAAAGTTCTGCTCGCACATGCGAATGAGAAGCAGATAAAGGCAGACATGAATAATAAAAAGCCCCCGACACAAATAACACCCACTTTGGTTCAAAAATGTTTCAGCCATTGTGTGGGCGTTACGATTATTTCACCTTTAAGCTTGTTACACTGTGCCTTAACTTTACGTCTAAATGTTACTTGTTTCTTGTACATCTGACTTATCTTACTCTCTGTCATTTAGTCTCCATTAGAATTGTTTTAGATAGAAAAAATTAACTTTATGGCTGTAATTTCAGTATTTCAAAATATTAGGTTTACAACTAATAAACCCGCTATATTTGTACAGAAACTTTCCAATTTTTTATATCTAGTTAACAAAATCAATCGTTAATTATATAAGTACCATCGGTATCTGATACTTGTGGCCAACGTATAGGCAGAGCTAAAGTTCCATCCTTGTAGAAATCTTTCACCTTTGACTGAAAAACTGGTGAAGATCGCTTTTGATATGACTTTCGTCCTTCAATTTTATATCACGTAAATAATTAGACAGAGAACAAAACAGATGGTAATTAGATGGTGAAAAATCTAGAGAAATACGGTGGGTGAAGTAGCATATTCCATCCGAATGAAACTAGTTTTTCACCCGTTACTTTTGCTAGCTGGTTGAGCATTGTCATGTAATAAATAAAATTTGCTTTGATTTGAAGAAAGTTAAGCGGTGACCTTGTTCAATTGATCACAATAAATTTTAGCTGCAATTGTGCGATTAGCTTGAAAGAGTTTTCTATGAATAACCCAATAGATATTTCTATTTATAACCCACCATGTACTCAAAAGTGTCCTTTGTCCAATATTATGCTTTGGTCTAGGTACATCTTTTTCTCCAGCTCCCAGCTAGTGGCGTTTGCGCTAAAATTAACATAAGCCACCTACTTTTCATCTTCCGTAACCAACTAGCTCCAAGCATACGTTAGCTCTCCTCTGAAGTTGAAAGGGTGTTAGCTCGTGTGGTACCCTACGGAATATTTCTATTTCTTTCTCAAAGCAAGAATATGTTTTTCCATTGTAGCATGAGAGCATAAAAACGGCTCTGCCCAATAAGGCAAATTTAATCTTTCAATAAGGCTTTTAAATTTTTATAAATAAATTGTAGGAAGTCAATTTGGATGAGGTTTATCGGACATCTCAAAATTCCCTTCTTTGAATCTTTGGAACCAGTGCCTGATTAAATCGCAAGTGAGCATACCTTCACCCATCGTTGTGTATATATTGCATGATGCTTCGCCGGTTTTTTGCCCTAAACGACATTATGAAGAAAGGGTTCTCCAAGTTAATTTTGAAATACTTCCGTTTGTATTTTATTCTTTACTCGCCGATTACTCAATTGCAAATCAAACAAAAGTCAAAAATGGTGGAGAAAAAATAAATTTCCTTCCAGGATCAAAAATATCGTATCATTATATAGAGCACATTTATTATATTTTAATGTATTTTTAAAGGGCTATTCTGGACGTAAAACGGTGGATGTGAAAAAACACTAACCTTTTCCGAGACGCTCACCTTCCAAATTCTAAATTATTATGTCATAAAATCAAAAGTTTAATCATAATATAGTTTCAATATATTTATTATATTGAACACTACTACCCCCGGAAAAGTAAAACTTGAAACTCTACCAGAGAAGTCTATTAAAATTTAAATTGAACTAATAAGATCAGCCGACAGTCTGTAAAGTATTTATATGGCATTTTCATCAAATCAGTATAATGGGTCAATTCACATGCGTAAAATATGTTATTATGAATAATATTTACACACGCAATATTTTACGAAGGTTTGTTAAATAGTGAGGCAAAATAGAAACTCACTTTCGCGTTAAACATATTAGTCAGGGTCAGTTAGGGTAGTGGGATTATTAGTTTACGATTAAATGCAATTTTTTTCACCTTCGGAAAAATTTGTTTTAGTGACTTAATTTCAGGTGTTTTTGTTATTTTCATAATTATTTATTTATTTAATTATTTACTTTGAATTAATATACACATCTTACAAACTTATTGCTGCAACAGTAATCGCTCTCTTGCTCTCAATCGACCAAAACTAGAGTATATTCACAATGTTGCAAATCACGTAGATAACGAAATGTGATGAAAATAATACGATAAAATAATTTTGGAAAAATAAAACTTTTTATCTTATTTTAATAACAATAATTAAATATTTACGCGTCGGGGGCTTTAGAGTAGGACTGGAAGGAAAAATGAGAAAGATTCAGGGAGAAGAATATGATAGGAAACAGAACGTGGGAAATAACGCGACGAGTTTAGATACTTGAATGCACGGGGAATATCGGGTACCAGGATAGGGAATAAACACTATTCCAAGAAATGAAACTACGTGATGTAGTATTATTTCTACTATCTTTAATTTCTTTACCACGACCTAGGTTTCGTTGTATTACAACATCTTCAGGTGGGATATTAGCAAAGACAATCTTTGCTAATAGCCAACCTGAAGATGTTGTAATACAACGAAACCTAGGTCGTGGTAAAGAAATTAAAGATAGTAGAAATAATACTACATCACGTAGTTTCATTTAATTGTGAATAATGAATTTCTACAAAATTAACGCCAAATATATTCACTATTCCAAGAGTTTATTCCATAACTTGCCAGTATGAATAATAAACTAATTCTCATAAAAATATTTACTATGTTCGAGGAAAGCGAGTGTGAGAAAGTTGTAAGGACATAGATCAAGACAATGGTCAGCAAAAGCTGCAAGTATAACTATAATATGAATAAAATAATACGCTTCAAAACTATTACAATAACTATAAGAATGATACCTGCAGGAATGATTAAAGAAAAAAGTAAAAACGACGAGAAAAAGCTGCAAGTATAGCTATAATATGAATAAAAATATAGCTACAATATGAAAAAGTTGCAAGTATAGCTATAATATGAATAAAATAATACGTTTCAAAACTACTACAATAACTATAAGAATGATACCTGCAGGAATGATTAAAGAAAGAAGTAAAAACGACGAGTAAAAGCTGCAAGTATAGCTATAATATGAATAAAAATATAGCTATAATATGAAAAAGCTGCAAGTATGGCTATAATATGAATAAAATAATACGCTTCAAAACTATTACAATAACTATAAGAATGATACCTGCAGGAATGATTAAAGAAAAAAGTAAAAACGACGAGAAAAAGCTGCAAGTATAGCTATAATATGAATAAAAATATAGCTACAATATGAAAAAGTTGCAAGTATAGCTATAATATGAATAAAATAATACGCTTCAAAACTACTACAATAACTATGAGAATGATACCTTCAAGAATGATTAAAGAAAGAAGTAAAAACGACGAGAAAAAATTGTTGAAGAAGAATTATATCTCCAGATGCAAGCAGTATCATGATAGTGTCTAGGAGCTGATGACAAATTGAACATTTTCACGATTAAACTTTCTAGACCCTTGGGAAAGTTCTTGGGAAAGAATAAATGAAAAGAAACATATATGTAACTCGTGCTTCTAATGAATGAGCAGTAATATTTTTTAAACACTTTTGATCGCAAGTACTGGTGCCATTGTTAGTACCTAAAAATAAAAAATAAACACACATACAATATCCACATTTTTCGTATTTATATATAATTAAAACATTTCTTTAGCCTTGAGTTTTCAGTGATGAAAGGTAGAGTTTAATAGATATATGCAAAAGTGATGTATGGATATAGGATTGAGAGGTAGAACTATAGAAGAATATTATTCTAAAATAAATTTGGATCTCGATTACACTTAACGAATGAAAAACAGGTACCGAATAATAGCAATTAGTGATACTGAACCTTCCGTGCTGCAACAAGCAAAAAAACAAGTGCTCTTCTGCTGATGGTTGTCTTGATACGGTCATCCCAGTCTGGTCAGTATATAAGCACACTACTTTAGTGAACATAACAGTAAATATCATTGTAATCTGTAGAATTAGATAAAACAATTACGAGAACCATATAATATCCCTGGTAAACACTTCAAATCTGATCGAGAAATGTATGCCAAATACGCCGAGATCTCGCACAGAAATCAATAGAGTAAATGTGGTATTTGTTATCATTCAGAAAATATTTCTACATATTTTGTAATAATACTTACATATTTATAATTTTTTTTGGTATATTTAAAAGCTGGGCTTCATGTAAGTATAAACATACTCTACATGTCTTCGATTTATTCTTTACCGACAGACAAAATTGCATTTGAAACCAATTTTTTTCTGTTTGCATAAACATGAATGTTGCTTTTCATAAGTAAATTAAACAAAAATAATTTATTTGTTATCTACTTCATTAAGGAAAAAAGGCGCACGAAAACTCACAGGTTTAAAGTCAATCATCGTTTCTCTAAATTAATCTTTCCAGAAGTCCCAATTTTCGTGGGAGGTCCTGATTTTTAGGGATGTCAATACTTTTTGTTTTACTTGCTTTCATATGCTTATTTAGTCCACTAGTCTCTACGTGTCTAAATCTTCATAAAGGTCAAATTAATTTAATATTCTCTTCCTAATTTTCGTAATTCTTTACTTTTCTTGGGCATCGTATTTTCGTCAAATGTTCATAATTTTACTGCGTAAATAAGTTTCAAAAGTTTGGTTGAAAGTCAAAGTTCATAGCATGTTGGATCCTAAAAAAATTAAAATAACATTTTTATATAGGCAAACTGAAAAATAAGCCATTAAGAATTTTATTGAAATTGTCAGTAAAAGAAATAAAAAAGAACTTTCAGGTTATTTTTAATAATAAGTATATTATTTCTAGAAAAAAGACGAAACATTGTTTGTTTCGTTTTTTTTTGTTTACTTTTTAAAATTCGCAAGCTCGACAAAGACGTCCAAAAAACCACGTAAAACTCATAAAGAGTGAAAAAGTCATGCCCTTTAGCAAGAACCAAAAACAAATGTCGATGTCATTTTTAATTCGGTTTATTCTTAATTAAATTTGTTAATGGCTACCCATTTATCGACGTTATTTTCTGTAATCGTCTCTAAAAAGATGTAAAGTACTTTATTAGTTTTATTTCCTCTTTTATTAACAATTTTTTATTTTGGAAAATGTAAAATATACGCATTTTAAAAACAGCATTTTTTTCGTATCATGGTCGAATATATTACATTATTTCTTATTTTTTCCTGATAGCTAGATTATTTGGCTTTTTGTGTTCCACTAGCTTTGCTTTAAATTATATTTTTTATTCATTTCGTCTGTCTGTTTTCTTTCATATATATTCCGCGTTTCATTCGCTCTTATCTATAACCATGATTCGTTTTCATTATCGAGTATTTACTTCTACGTATGAATAACTATTAGCAATAATACATTGCTTTACATAACTACCCTAGATTCTTTGCTTCTCCTTGCTTTCTTCACTATTTCCATCAAAGCGGTTTCTATTGTCTTTCTCATATATTATCGTAGTTATATGTCATAGTCATATATTCGTCTTGTCATAACAACTCGTTTGCAATAAGTCAACGTTCCTGAAAGTGAAATTTTTACCGTTTTCTTTGATTTACGTTAAAAAAATTGCACACTGAATATTGGTTTAAACAGTTAAAGGCACCGTTTAAACGATGTATAACAAATTGTCTGTAAACATTTTTTTTTCTTCACCTACGTATTTCAACCGAGTGGTGGATTCTAATTGGATGGATTGTTTGTGCATGTGCATGAGGTGAAGAGAATACTTTTTCATCCAGAGAAAGCTGCCGGTAAATACTAGTAGTTTATAAAAACATGGTTATGAGAGGGAATATTTTTTATTGACAATGTATGTAAACAGTTCTGGAAGTATTCCGTTACTAAGGAGATAAATAGATTTAGGACGACAGCTTATCAAATTACTTTATGTGGGATATTTGCTTTGGAATTCAAATACTTTATCATATTTTTATTCAAATATTTTACTATATATTACATTATCGCTAACTAGTGTTTTTGAAGTCAGTGACAGGCTCACATAAGTCTGACGTCCGTACAATTATTTCACCTTTTTTCATAACCTCGTACCCTCATATAGAGTTACTATACTGTAATTGTAGCATCGTATTTTAGCCATAATAATTTTTGTTTGTGAATATTTTTTTCAATCAATAGTTTAACGGTCATAAAAAAGTATAGTTGCAGTTGGCAAAAAAGAATTTTATTGCTTTTCCAATAAAGTTGTTTCTTTTTTTCATTATAAGTGTTTTACGTTTTGTGTTTAATATCGCTAATATAAAAGGTTAATTTAATGGCTTTAACATATCTTTGAAACGGTTGTACTGATTATTTGGGATGTGTTATTGTAATGAAGTTAAAGGGTAATTAAAAATTATTAACGACGTGGTTAACAAAATTTAAGTCGGATACTTACGAGTAAGAAATGGTAGTCATAAAATGTTACGTCATATGCGTAAATTAATTTATTCATTTTAATTTCTTTTCATTAGAGAATAATTCAAAATACGACAATTTCCGTTATTCCAACATATTAAAGTTAAACAAAAATTAACGTACATTGCATTATCTTAAATTGATTAAACAAGGAACGATTGTACGTAGTATTTAATGGTCATCACGTGGTAATGAATGTTTAATGTGAGCGAAATGATCAGGGCATAGGCCACATTGAGTTCAATTAGACCGGTTGAATTAATTAACTTTTTTAAAGAAGCTTTCTAAACAGAAAATCCTGTTTGCTTCTGAAAAGAAAAAAAACAACTAAAGACGAAAATGAGACATAGATAAATGTTTTAGTAATTTATTCGCTTATTATTTTGTGGTTTGAATTTGCTGTTCGAAACCTTCGCACTTACGTTATTTCCGGATTTACAATCGTTTCTATTTCGCAGCATCAAACTGGTTAAAGCAGAGTCACATAAAGTGTGATAAAGCGACGGTTGAACGTTGGTGCATAAACTAATGCTACGCTAATGTTTTATGCCGAATCATTTACATTTGAGTACATGTACTGTCGAAACAAGTACGACTGATATGTTTTTACGCTGGTAATAATAGCGCCGCCAATAGAATTAAATCTTCGGTAAAACCAAAAGGCCACACTTTTTTTTTTCTTTTTATTAGTCTTATTATATTAAAATGTATTTTTTCCTCATATTCATATATTTGACGTAACGCAATAACATTACGATAGTTAATAACTAATAATCAGGCCAAAATCGACGAAAAACAATTAAAAAGTTAAAGACGGCAGGAACAGCATGAAGGGAAGAAAGAGATTTAATTTATGAATTATTCCGTAGAAATTAAATAAATTTTAAAGTTTTTGCTATAAATCTATTTGTATATATATATATATATATATATATATATATATATATATAAATACATACATATTTATATATATATATATATATATATATATGTATATATTGTTATGGCGAATAGCGTGTAAATAGCAGAAAGCCATAAGAAAAATAAAAATTCTCAAAATTTAATATCTGACAGAATATATTAACGGAGTGGTGAATTATATTATAAAAAATTAAATGAATTATGAAACGAATATTGTAACAAATTAATATTTGTAAATGATAATTTAATTTTTAAATTTACATTAAGTTTTAATGAAATAATGAATTTCAATTCTTTACTGTTTTACGACAAACGAAATTTCGCCACCTGGATGAAAAATTGGCATTCACTGACCTTAACGGAAAAAAATGGTTCCTGAAGTCCTTTGCTGCTCCACCAAATGGTCCCCTGAAGATGGTGATGCAGAATTTCTACTCAAAGCTGGTCGTCGTTGGTCCGCAGGATAATTCACAATGTGATTTAAATTGGAGAAAACCTTTTAAATGTATCTTTCGCATAAAAAAATCAGGACCTGTTTCATTATTTATTTTTATAACACATAACTTATTAATCTCCTTATACACATACTTTAAATCAGTCCAATTTAAAATTAAAATTTTACCAAGGCCTTGCGGCTAAGATGCGTAGATTGTTTACGCACTTCAATAGTTTAAAAGTAACTGATCAAAGGATTTTACTGCTTGGATATTCAATGAAAAATAATCGCACTGTAATAGTTTAAAAGTGACTTTGCGGCTAAGATATATAGTAGTTATCCATGCTCGTTGAGAACTCGAAAGCAACAGAAAAATTATTAACGGTCTGTACTTGTAGAAGGTTTCGAAAAGAAGTAAAAATAATAAGTCTAAAATAAATTATTCTCATGCAACAATTAAAAAAAAATAAAAATGAAATACTATCATTTTTAATTATTACGATTTTCAACCATATATTTATATATATATATATATATATATATATATATATATATATACATATATATACGTATGTGTGTGTGTATGCCATCTATTATACGGGTTATTAATTCGTTTTATCACTTTTAAATTTATTACCATATCATATTTCATATAATTAGAAGTACAGCAATTTCAAAGGTCTTTAAAGGGTATTTATTGATATTTTTCTTCAGAGATTAATAATATCTCTGAAGTAAAATGTCAAAAACCGTAAAATGCTCATAATCATGTGAAATAAAAACGACTAAAAATCAACAAATCTTTTCTTGCCAATTACAACTATATTTCCATTTTCAACCGTTAAAATAAATAACATTCACAAAAAAATATTAGCATGGCTGTAAATACACTAGGCTACAGTTATAATGTAGGTAGTAGCTCTTTATGAGGATACGATTAAGAAAACTTCAGAATTATATGAGTCGGTCACTGCTTTAAAAAAATGCTAGCTAGCAATAAAATTGTTATTTCCATGGATCTCTTAATAATCGTTACATTCGCAGAGAATGCGGGTAATATCCCGCTTTATGATCAGTCCGAATTAACTTGGGTGTAACATATAAATTACGACCGCGTAACGGGCTGTGTATCCAATTTCTGATACACCTATCTGAAATTGGATACACAGGTATCTGAAATTGGATATTTATTAAAAAGTGCATAGATAAAACTAAGTGAATATCAATATACCACGATCAAGTAGATGCGGGTTCAAATACAATTCGGAGCGGAAAAATGTTTTGTTTTGTGTTATTCTAGTATTTAATATCAATATCTGTACCGTAACATTACACCCTTCCTCTATATGGTTTTTATAACTGTTTACGTAGTAAAATAAAAATACCGACAGTTGACGAAAACCTAACCCCGAAGAAAAAGTCAGAATTATGAAGTTGAAGAGGAGAATATTAAAAAAAAGATTGAATCATTTAATGGTTTTGTAATCAAACATCAAAATGATCAATAATTATAATCGTTTTATGATTTTATAGTCAAGTACATTTTCTATTTTTGAATTATCTCTCCTTATTAAGAAGAGAAGATGAAATTTTTTTAGAGCAGTCCAATATGCGGGATACCTTCCAAAACGTCCTTTAAAATGAAGCTTAAGTTCCAGTCACCATTTTCAATTCTTAGCCACATTTATGAAATATATAACCTGAAATTCTCTTGTTTCTAAACAAGACTTAAGTATACAAATCTTAAAAAATTCTCGAAAATAAGTTTTGATGAGTACTTTCAAATGAATATATCGTAATTCAACTTTAACGGTTTTGAAACTGTGAAAAAAAAACTCTTAAGTAATAAAAAATAATGAGATGGAAATGAATGGATGGCTGAATTACGTATTTTGCAATATTTAACAATAGGCGATGACTCGCAATCGAAACTCGAAAGCGAGTCTGTCGGAGTATATATATAAAAATATTTACTATAAGTATATATATATATATATATATATATATGTATATATATATATATATATATATATTTATATATATAATTTAATATATTATAAAATGAACAAGAAACCCTAATTTGTGCAGTGTCTGACTTGATTGCTTTTCCTTTAATATTCAACTCACACTGGTAGTGGCAAGAGTGACAGCGCCCCACATAAAAATATCGTAGAAAAAATATTGACTTTTATTTTTCTATTCGGCCTTTTGTATTGCAAATCCAGCGGCTGAAATTAATACTGCCTAATAATATTCTACTACATAAATTGACCTTCAACCAACCTTTCCACGTACCACGTGTAAACACCTCAGAGGATATTGATCGATTATATTAAAGCAATCGAGAATACGAAGGTGAAATTAGAGATTAACGATACATCGCGGTAGTGAGGATCTTAAAAAGTCTGATATCCTCAATATTTAATTTCACTAGTATACGATTGGCTAGCAATATCCCTATAATTCATAAAAATATAATATTATATTTTGTGGCTAGGTTATATTCATTAGCGCTTTCAGAATTAATTCGCGAATATAGGAAAATAACAAGCCGTTTAGACCAGGTTGAAAAAGTTATATTCGAGTTTTCACATGACTAAATAATATGGTTGACTATGGTAACAAAATTAATATAAATTTAACACAATCTCATATTTCAATTAGTTACTCGTAGATATTATTAAACATGTCTGTTAAAAAGTAAACTTAAGTTAATACTATATACATCAATGAAGATATTTTGAGTAACCATAAGAAAATAGAAATTCCAAATATTGACGTATCGTATTTTTCTATGTTAAAGTCATATACAAATGGAAACAAATTAAATAAATACTATATTCATTTTAACAAAAGTACGGAATAACCCAAAGATTAATAGTAATATGGTGCCGATGTGTACTTTTACCCGGGGTGTTGTTGTCACCTTTTCTCGCGGGTGAAAATTTAAAAATCGAAATAAATGCAGAAATCAATGGAGTAATACATTTTAAGCAAAAATTAGGGATTTTTTTCCCGGAATTTATGTATCTATATGTACATGTTTATACGTATATTCTCATACTACGCTTACGGGGCATAGATGCAGGTGCAGGTATGCATATATATATATATATATATATATATATATATATATACATATATATATCCATATATATATATATATAAATATATATATATATATATATATATATATACATATATGTGTGTGTGTGTGTATATATAGTACCGTATATACAAATAGGTAAAATAAGAAGAGATCGGATATATTGAGCACCTGCTGGCAGCATATGCCGTGGATTTTATACAACTTTATCTATACAGCTTTGGCTCAATTTACAGCTGCCAGATAGTTAGCCTTTTTTGCAATTCAACTTATTTAATATACTCCGGTACCAATAATCTTAATTACCCCCTAATTATGAATCAGGAGGACTTGGATAGTGACGGTGATGATTTTTGAAATGATTTATATTAAAAATTACTATTGTAATGTATGCGAAATATTTTTATATAAAATCTGTTTTTTCTCTGTTACTATTTTTATTTTTATGATTACAATTTTAACCTGTAAGTTAAAATGGTGGGGACTTCAATCCATAAAGCGCAGTCGCTAAGGGTTAAAACGTTACAATAAATTACAAATTGTATTATTAAGTGGAAAGGTATTAAAATCCGTAACAAATTAACCATTTCAATATATGAATTTGTTAAAAAAATTTTTTTTAAATTTTCGTCATCATGGGGTGGTTTATAAGTGTTGCAATAAATTAAAGATTATGTTCAGAACAGGAGAAAAATCAAAATAAGTACATATTTAGTTTACATATTTAAAAATCATACCTATATATAGACGCAATAGATTATAACAGGAGTAAATCTATAGTTTTTAAATGTTTCATCACAAGGGGTAGTACCTCTAAAAAATTAAAGCATTCCATAGGAACATATAACCTTTGTTTTTAGCTTATACAAAAATTTTCAGAAAAATCAATGTTATCCGAAATAATTCGGAGTTACTCCTTTTTACCTTTAAACACTGTACTAATATAGAAGAGAAAAAACTAAGAAACAAATCGTCACTTCTTTGTAATTACTTGAAAAATATGTTAAGTTGAAAGCGTCATTGAGATCATAAAATGGTCAACAATAATCGATTGTGAACCATTTTCTTTAGAAGCGTTTAGATTTAAATTCTAGAAGCCTTAGATTACAATAATTGCGCAAGTAGTACTTGAATTTTATCGATTTTTTATTATAGTAATGTCTATACTATGTTATTTCTACAACTTCTGTAATGCTTATAAAATAGCAAATAAACAAAAGGAGTCTTGATTTTACTGTTATAATTTATAATTAGTTACAGTTTTTCATGCAATGTAATAATAAATAAATACATAACGGATCAACTTCTTGCAAAACATTCAAAATGAAGTGTGTTTCACACATCCGCCGTCGTCAATGCAAGTGCTCCACCCGGGGCACTTGTCAAATTATGTTCTTCCAATAATTAAACTACAAAGCTAAAATATAATTAAATTCATTACGATCCTATCATGACGTTATACTAAACACAAGACGTACCCAATAGATCAAATTTTAAACACCCGGGTGTACTGATCTTGGTTGGTAGCCTCAACTCAAGGGTCTTCATAACTAAAACTAAAACGAAAATCTACCTTTGTCAAACACTCTTATTATCACTAATTTACTATGGAGATATACTGATAAATTCAAATAATTTAGAACACCTTCGAAAATTACACATCTATGTAACATCGGTCGTAGTAAGTATGATCATAAATACAAACACAGGTCACGTCTTAAAAGGTTGAAGATCCGCGATCGACACTAAATTGACAGATTTACGCTTCTCTTGAATTGATTACGCTTTTATTAAAATTCTATAAGCTTAATCATTCTATTTCTTGCGAAGAATAATTTAATGCCTAAGCATCAAAATTTTTGAATCAATTGGATCTGATACCCAGAAAAATATCCTCCATAAATTTCTGCAAGAATCAATTGAAAAAGTCCTATCCCACCTAGGACTACGCTTTACGTAGTCCTTATGCACTTTTCTGCATTCCATCTTCCATACTGACTCATGTTAATATTTTCATTCTAATCTGTATATAGCCTTCTTTATCTAGCTAGCTAGCTTTATCTTTTCTTACAGTCTACTAAACAATTTCTAAAAATTCAATGTCATTGTCGACTGGAAAATTTTACTCTTGCAGTAAGTCTATACTATAGTAAACTCTTGCAGTAAGTCCGCCATATATACTACACATTAAAGCAGACAATCAATAAAGTCGTTAAACAAGTAAATAAATAACACAAAATATGACCTCAATTAGCACCACATGTGAACTGTAATGAAAGAGATAGAGAGCCCGCAAAATCTCGTATATGAAGTAGGAATTAACCTTCAGAGCGCTACTAACATATTTTTTAAAATTGTAGTGCCGTTAAGTCCTACTAGTATTCTAGGTAAAGATATAAGGAAAGTAACTTACATACGTACAAAGTAACTTACGTACGTACGTATCGGTATTCGGTAGAACATTACGCCTGAACTTCGAACTTCATTGTATGTTAAATAAGAAAGGCATGCGCGAATATCTTGATGGTGCTAGATTTGCTGAGAAAAAAGCTGCGAATATATCTACTTTCTTTTCATTTTTTTGTAATGTTTATAATCTGTAAAGAATCTTATACTATCCATAACATTTATTTAATTAATTGTGATTTTTGCCAGTAGTAAACTGCTTTTGTAACAATGAATTTATCAAATATATTTGTATAATTTCCATAAATAAAGCAAAAAAATCACTGTTTTATACCAGGGTCAAACATAAAGAAATGCGCACTTATTTGAAGACTGAACAAAGATTTGAACACTTGTAGCAATCTGCCAGACATGATATGCAAACATTTGCCCTCACAGTTATCGCAGAAGGTAAAAACGATGGATGATGATATTAGTGATGCAGTATGCCCGTGTTATTTATGTACGTGTAATTATTTATTACATCTGCAAAAAAAATCAACTCTAAAGTCCGAGAAGATGGTGCGGGTGAATGAGTAAATATATTGGAACAGAATAAGGTATGTGAAGCTATGTATTATTTTCTTAATTTAATTTTTTTCCATTACTTGAATTTGTTTCAGAGCTTCAATGAAAATGATACTTGAAAGATGATTCCTGGACCAGTAGTTACTTTAGTAATTTTTGTAGAATCTCATGTGAAGATTTTCAAATGTTATTATCAAAAATTTCTTCTTTAATTTCAAAACAAGACACAAATTGGAGAATTGTTGCCTCTTTGAAAATGAAACCGGAATTGATTTTATGGCTTTTGGCAATGGACGAATTTCATATGAGTACACAATTTCCGTTTAACATTTCTCATCGTGAAACTCTTATTCGAGTTCTTAAGTAGGAAGTGAATGTTAATGAAAAAATGAATTAAATTTGTTATCGTTTTATTATTTAGAATTCAAAAAACTTGCTTATGGTTATTATTGAGTAAGTATTATTGGTCATTCTGAAGGTTTCGCCGAAATAAAATCTTTTTATGTAACCTTAATTCAGAATAGAATGGGAATTTTGAATATTTTCCTGCAAGGCTCCTGTATATTGTACAAATAGCACTTCGATTGTACAATAGCACCTCTATACATATTGTTGGAAGATAATCATACATACATGTGTGCGTAACTCTATATGGCATCGAATATATGGTATACCATGATGGTCTATAAATTTCATCAGCACCTGATCCTGTTTTAGTAGATACCTTTAATTTTTGCTTCTTTTCTTTTTTAATTTTAGATCTACCGAGGAAAGTACAGAAACAAATATTTTGTATTCCGACCGAGGCGCCATTTACTTAATTTGTATTTTTATGGTTTCCATTTTTTCAATTTCATATACTTGGCTTTCCTTGCAGCAGCTCAATAAATGTGATAACACTTTTGTTGTTCCAATACATTATCCACAAAGAGTAATACAGTAACGATCGTTACCCTTAGCGATGGACACTCAACTGGACTTTGCCCTACACAAATCTTTGTGAGCTTAAAAACTGACACGGGATGGCAAAGTGCATACGCTTGTTCAAACTTTGTACACATTATCAAATACCAGTGCTACACATCGTGACTTTGTAGGTATTTTCGTATTTGAAGATAGGCCTCGCGCCGACTTAAAGTTTACCGTATGTTAAGCAGATTGCCCAACGTTTCAAGGTTTCTCTCGAGCCAATTCATCGTTTATATTACATCGTTTATATTACGAGCTTTGGTGTAACTACGTTCCGGAAGCATACATAAACTTTGGCAATTTTTAAGTAATAGAAGATGTTTGTGAAAACTCAAAATAAGAAATAAATTAAACACAAAACTATAATGAAAGGGTTGATCATTTATTTATATAACATAAGTTTAAGAACCCGAGAAAACTCTAAAATTAAACCAGTTATTTATGAATTACACTGTAATTTAATCTTTATGTCTCCTGTGCGCGACTTTTTTTTATTTTAATATTTAATTTAAAACGCTTTCCTTTGAAGCTTTGTTTTAACGTTTTCGCCGAAATAAAGTCTTTTTATGTAAGTTGAATTACTTTTATAAGGTCTTAGTGCTTTCAAGGATATTCGACTTGTATCATTAGTTAATTTTATGTGTTCTATATTTATATAATTATCCTGTATATTAAAACCAATACTCACAATTTCGCTTTTATACTTATTTCATCTTAAATATGTTGCTTGTTTTGTTAGGCGGATAAGGCGGGAAGTTGGTTTTTGTTAGGCCGATAAGGCGGGAAGTTGGTTTTTGTTAGGCGGAAATTAACACTTTTAACTCATGCCCTTTATACGATGATATTAATTTTTTGCGTTATTTATTTCTTTAATTTTTTGAATTAAAAAATACCACAAACGAATAGAAATTGAAGGCCCAACTGCCGGTTTATTAGAATTTATTTTCAGCTACCACATACATTGAAAATTGAATGAGTACGGCACCCTAATTTATGAGTGATTCGATACGCATTGACCGGTTTTTTAGACTTTGTCGATTGTACTCACAATAATCATCAAGTAAAGATCCCGACCACTGCAAATGAAATATATAGACATGTAAAATTAATAACAATTTTTCAAGTATTATAATTTTTGATTGAGCTTATAACTGAGAATACTCGTATGTCCAAGTATATTTTATATTCACAGTTTTGGTGGAGAGGATTAATACAAATGATTTAAAATTTATCTATTTAAAAACATTGTCACTGTTTATTTATTAAATCATTTAGTACAGAAATCTGATACAGAAACCAGATTACGATAAAATAGCAACGATATAATTAAAAAACATGGAAAAACTGACGTTGACTTTAACCTATGTTAATACTTACATTACTACGTGAGCGATTACTTTGTTGCTCTATTATCTTTTTAACTAGTTTCACTGCAATTCGTGAAAAGATTCTTCAATCGATTTTATTCATAACTTTTGTTCATAACAAGAAAACTCTCCTGATTAACTTAAGCGGAACACGGTTGTGCTAAGTTTAATAACGAGAATTATAATTAAGTAGTTACTACAACAAGAGAACTATCCTGTTGAATATTAGTATGGAGGTGAGAGTCAAAGATCTAGATCGACCTGAATTAATTAAGAACTTCTTAGTGAAGTTTGCTAACATGCTACTTCAAGAGTTTACAACTAGGTTACGGTAATTATTGTAACCTAATAACACGATAGAGTTAGTCTAAATCTAGTAGTTTGAAATAGCCTACGGCAGATATTTCAACTATTTGAATAATATTTGTAGTTGTTAAGGTGGTGTGCGCTCAAATTCCGTTTCGGAGAGAAAGAGTCTCCCATTTTGTTTCATTTATATTTTCTGTATCTACCTTTTAAAGAAGGTGCTAAAATTTTACCTCCCATTGGTTCTTAAAACCTTTAGGTATTATCAATGATTTCTATTATGACCTTTTTTAATTGATGCGAGATTACCCAACCCATGACACAGGTGTTCAGGTTTGTCCAGTTCATTCAAACTGTTCACCATTTGAAAAAAAATGGCAACTTAGTTATGTAGGTAATGAAGTTAATTCATATTTGTGTATATGTAGGTAATGAAGTTAATTCATATTTGTGTATATGTAGGTAATGAAGTTAATTCATATTTGTGTATATATAGGTTATGAAGTTAATTCATATTTGTCTTTATTATTTCTTTATTTTTTTAATAAATACCGTGAACACGGTTGACGATATTTAATTATATTTATCGTATAACTTACTAAACTAATTTCCGTATTCACGAATCTCGTCAAAATCGGATAAAATATATAAGCCATATTCCAAACTAATCCAATAAATCTATTAGTAGTTAAATGTAAGAATGCTTCTTACCGCGAATAACTTTATTTTGAAAAAAAAACGGTACTGATAAGAATCACATTTCATAATTAATTTCCACAGATTTATTTAAAAAGGTTATATTTACTTACCGATTTAATTGACGTCTAAGTTATTCGGTCACATTAAAATTGTGTAACAGTTGAGAAATTCAACACCAAAAGTACCCGACCGGTGGTGAAATCCTTCATTTAATTTAAAATGATGCCTTATAGAATGAATTTGAAATTCCTTTGAATTCAATCGCTGGAAAAGATTGGATAATAAATATTGCTGTATTGAACTTGTGGAAACACTACTGGATTAAAGGACTTGAAGATGATTTCGCGTGTTTTCTTGCAGCCTATTAGGTATGAAGATAGCCACAAAATTGTATGACCAATTCTGCCACGTAAATTTTTGCACGCATTTTCCAAATTATTATATTTGGACGTTACTCAGTTTTTTACATTCACAGTGACCTAGTTTAATAACCAAAAGTAACAGTATCCAAAATGTCTTATTTTCATTTCCATTTCAAGTCTTTTTGCTTACTGTTCATGACGTTTATCTGCATGCAGTAATCCGTGTTCATAAAAGTCAATCAAAAGTAATGTAACGAATATTGCAATTAATCAGTCATATAAATGAATATCTTCTAGTGCTATTGTCTGACAAAATAAAATACTATGACTTTAATTTTAAGCATTTACATTATTTTTTTAAAATAATTTCCCGGTAAATACATAAATTTGCTAGGATTTCTTCAGATTGTTCCAAGTAGTAGGAATTGCAAAAATAGGTACTATCAACTGTACAATAAAGTCAAACAGAATTATTATTCTGATAAAAAAGACAAAGTCAAATATTCTGATAAAAAAGTCTTGAACAAAAATATAAAACGAAATTTGTAATTAAATTAATAGCAGTGAGAACGACTAGCTTCTGAACCCGGCCTATAAATTAATAGGTGTAGATTCTAATCAGGTTAATTACGTAGTTAGGAAGCAAATTTTATTTTGAACTAATTTGCCGGATCTGATTTTTAACAATTGTCGTGGTGCAGTGCGGCCACGACGCGCGAATTATACTATGGTAGTTCGAATGCGCGTAATAAATAACTTACGCATAATAAAAACTGATATCCGGAATGAGCCGTCAGTTTACTCGTTTAAAGGTTGTTGGAAAATAAATTTATTCATAACACCCTTTCGTAACACCCCTTCGTCACATCCCTGGTTTTCCCTCCTAAATCCCGTTCCTCTCTTTTAATCTTACAAATACAATTTTAATAATTACGCGTTACCTGTTTTTTTGCAAGCTTGCCGTTCTATTTGCTATTGTTTCAACTGTTTTTTTGTATCTCTATTCTAAATCTGTTACTGTCTTATACAATACAATATATTTTTACTTAGTTCAGTGGTTGATTGAAAGAGGTTGCTGCTTTAGTAATAATATTATTGCTACCGGAATTTATTCGTAAAAGACAAGTCTGCCAATTGAAACGTCAAATTTTGTCCTATTATAAATATTCAAATTAAAAAAAAACCCTCTAAATAGGTTGGTGCGTGATCCAGTGAACACAATGGGCGACGGATGACTTTCAATCGAAATTGCAGCAATTTCAAGATGCGTCGTGAGTAGCTTGTATTATGGTACCGTTATAAGCAAAAATTAATTAAAAATACGACAAATAAACTGTAATATCTTTATGCTACATTTTGAAGTTCAAATCATTATTAAGTTTTTTATATCTCTACTTTCAAATAGTTAATTCGATGAAGCGACTTTAGCTTCTTTCTGCTGTAATGTGGGTAACCCAAAATATAGGTGACAACAAGCATCGCACTGGTTGGAAAGGTCAATTTCATATAAATCTTGATTTAAGCATCATTGATTTTGTAAAGAAAATAATAGTGACGAGAAACAGAGTCCGGAGTTAAACATTTTATATTTAGTTAAAAAAACAGTATTTCCTCCAAATAATACAACACCATGTTGTTCACTAGAAATTTAAGTAGAGCTAAATTTTATTCTACCACGCTATTTACTTATCTAGTTTAGATGGTGTATCTCCACATGCCACGCGACAAGACATAAATATTCATTAATTAATTAGTGTGATATTCATTAATAATATAGAATAAAATGGATCATTCCTCAAAGAAATAATTATTAAAATGGAATAACGTTGTGTGGAAACATTCTGAGTATAACAGGCGTTTAGTTTTCATTCCAAAATTTGTCTTTAATGCCACATTTTGAAAGTCTTATACCATTTTTGTCCCTCTACAAATTTAACTGTTGTGTCTCAACTTAACTGTTGTGTGTAAGCACAGTAACATTACTGAAGAAAGAAGATGAAGTAGATTCATAAATATTAAAATTTTGGTAAACCCAAAAATTATTTGGGGCATGGTCCGACGAACACAACGGGTGACAGATAGTTTATAGCTAAAGTTATTGCAACTTTAAAATGCGTTGTGAGTAGTCGTGTATTAAGATGGATACATACACACAAATGCACACATGTACATAAACTTTCAAGCTAAACTTTGATTTGACGTGTAGGAACCATCTCGATAAAGAATGAAATCCTCTCGAAATTTAACAGTCGGGATTTTGCAGTAAGTATATTTCTGCGAATTTTATTTAAATCACTATATTATAATTAATGACAAAACCGTCACAACACGGAGTAAATTCAAATTATCCTTCGCTTTATTAACGATTTTTTCTCTGGTCTACCGGAAAAACTCAAAAATAAAATTAAATTCATTAGTTTACTTCTAAACTAAATTGTCTAACAAAGGAACAAAGAGACATTAGTTACTCTGAATTCATAACTCTTTCTGAGTTAACCCTACGAGAGATACATATTATTATTACAGGTCTTATTTTAGTTAATTATTTTTGTATCGGTTGTTTAATAATAAAATTATTAAATAAATAAATATTTAGGATAAAGAATATTAAAAACCCGTGATTCTGAGTTTTGATACAAAATTGTTCAATATTAATTAAACTCATTTCGTATAATATCATTGTTAATTTTATTTCCTTTTTCATTTTATCTTTCTTCATTACGCGAAGCATAAGTCACTCTGTGATTATCGTGGCCCACTGAACTCATGATGACTTTATAAAATTCACTATATTCCCCTCTTATCCGATATATACTCTACAAGGAAGTCAAATAAAGTATCAGAGCTAAGAAATATTTCATTGTGTGTTACTCACTCTAATTGCATCGTTTAAATTTTTAGGTTGATAAACATCTATATTTTATTCCAAATTTATCTCAAATTTCGCCCAAAGCTGTTTTGACAACAAACGTTCCAAGTAAACGAATTTTTTTTTTAAACTCATTTATGTTACACAAATCTCATATTTTTTATAAAATAAACACTTCTCTGTAATAAAACTGACTCCATTAATGATAAAACTGACTTCATTAATTCACTTATTCTTTAGAAATGTTTAAGAGATTTGAATTATGTTACTAAATATGCATTTCAGAAATTGGCGCAATTTAATGATTTAGTTACTTGAAAAAAAACTTAGTTTTTTTCTCAAACACGTATTAGTTTTGAGACTAAAAAGTAGATTAATTCATGTAATAATTGATATCTTTTCTTCATCCTAAAATATGAATAAAAATTTACTTTTCATTTATAACAATAACGGTTTAATAGTTAATTAAACGGCAATTTTTAGATCAATTTTAAACAAATAATAGTTGTGTCCGCTTCGCCCGATGTCAAAAAATTAAAAAAAATTCTGAAACGCGATCGCAGCGCTGCTTACGGGATCAAATTGTGAATCTTTGTTTTATATATATATATATATATTTAGGCATAAGTAGGTTTTGATGAAAAATTTAGTAGAATTTGGTTACTTTTGAAATGATGAAGTAATAGTTTTAACCTGATTTCCAATTACGCTTGAATATATTATATAGTCTTTGAACAGATCTAAATTTACATAAACAAATATGTCAGTCCGTGGTGGAATTATTCTACAAATGCGGATTTGAATTTTGCTCAAATTACAAGTTTATTACGACTGACGGTTATAACGGTAGTTCACGTTTGGTGAGTTTAATAAACTGAATTGTTGATGTTACAATACAACTATTAACATCACAATATCACTGTTAACGTCACAATATAGTGTCATATTTGGCATAGCCTTGCATGGTCGACACGACCATGTTTAGCGTCGTATTATTAGCGATAGTGATTTCTATTAAAATTAAATAAAATTTGAGCGACTTTCATCCGCGGCATGTTTTGTAAACTAAATAACATATTGTGCTGGACTTTATATATAAATAAATATAAGCGAGTTATACTGTATTTATTCATTAATAAGTCTACCATCATATTTCAGTACACAAACGGCTTTAACAGCAGCTACGCAACTATTCTCTCTAACTGTGTTCGTGCCCGAGTATGCAACGGTAGATATTCGAAACAGCTCATCAATTAATCAAACTAATAGTTTGTGTCGCATTAAAAACATCATGAAACAAAGGGACCTTTGAGTTTGGATATATATATATATATATATATATATATATATATATATATATATCTATGGTGGCAATGAAGTAGCTGCTTGTAGAATTATAAAGACCGTAACAAGCGATTTTTTAATGATGTGCTATTAACTTGACTCAAAACAGTTGCATTTTTTAATCAGTAGCAAACCACTTGTAATAGAGGACGTTATATTACTAGTGAGTTATTGTTTTTATTTTTTTATCTAAAGGCGAAAACTAAACTATTTCATTACCCACGAATAGAACTATTTTTTTATTGAAATAGTATCATTACGCAACAAGATTTTTTTCTATATTACCTTATTCTGAATTAAGTTGAAACAAAATTCATGCATTGTAATTAATTCACGTTTTATTCCGACAATATTCAAGTGATTAAACCTGTAAATTCCATGATAGGGTGAAGAATTCTAGCACATATTTCTAAATCACAATATCTTGAAGAGGTCATGACGATGTTTTGCTTGTCAGTTACAGGGAGTAATCTAACACGCCCTAACAATATCGCTAAGAAATACTAGAAATAATAGCTAAGAAAACTGAGACAATGCTATTGCGCTCTGTTCACATTTCGAATATATTTCGTTCATTAAACTGGTATTTAACTATCTTTATCACGTGCAAATTAATTTTAAAAGTAATTCTTCTTATAATAAAATTTTTTCACAATAGCGAATTGAATAAATTTAAAATCGAATGATTTTTAATCGTTCACATAATAATCGTTCATAGTAATATTGCAAACGCAAAAAATTGAAGGATGGAGATTTGTTACTCTTTTGCTTCGTAATTTCCAAACGGATCCGCATGAAATTTGGCACAATAATACATTATAGTCTATGCTATCAAATATTTTTTTTTTATTTCAAAATGTCAAGCAATTCCTGGGGGTAAGCTTCCATTTTTGATTATTAATTTTATGATATTCATTGGGTTACTAGTTGATTACGTAGCATTGTCTGTGCGTTTTATTTTAGCACGTATAAATTCAAACTGTGTCCCGAATTCCCAAATAAGAATGTAGCTCCTATGGAGTAGAGCACAAAATGTTTTTCATTTAATAAATCTAATTTCACTAATAAACTGATTTAAAAAGCATTGGAACCACACGTCCACAAGAAGAATAAATAATAAAAACATAAAAAGGTATCTTTAAATATGGTAGTTCCAATTAACACCACTGCAAGAGAAGATAGGCACGGCGCTTGTACTTATCATGCTGTCGTAGCGAACGATATGTGGAACGAAGTGTGAATGTCACAACCTATCGCGGATAAGAACATAATAAACCTTCCATCCACTGGCGCATGTTAAGGAACCTATGCATACAGATAACTCATACGACACTTGTATTAGGTAGCCTATACTTTCTTCTTACGTAGGTTAACATCATATAGGTTGAAATATTGTTAACAAATAAAGTCGTCAATTTTCCAAAGAGTTCTAAAATGTCATAGAAATTTTGAAAAGAGCTCTAACAGGGTTTATAGAGAGCGCGGCGTTCGATATTCTGTTCAGATAGCAACTGAGTTTCGGCGAATAAACAACTCACTAAATAAGATGAAACTACGTGATGTAGTATTATATCTAATTTCTTTAAGTTCTGAACAACGACCTAGATTTCGTTCTATTAGAACATCTTCAGGTGGGCTATTAGCAAAGAATCTACAAAATCTAAAAAATTAACGCCAAATATATTCAATAACTCACAAAATAATATGCGACTTTCACGAAGAGAACTTAAAGTACTCTTGCTTCGTGAATTACTTTTATGGTAAAAAGCGAGCGAAGTAACACGCAATAATTTTGCACAACGATGAGTGAAAGTACACTTCCTTATGACAAAGCCAAGCATGTGTTCCAGAGATATAAAGAAAGAACTTTTGTACTCTAAAGATCCTAATACAGAGCGATCTTCTACATTAAACTCTGGAAAATTCAACAGCCTCATTGAGAAAGGTTACAGGTTAAGTTCGCGTTATCTCTCTAAGTTACCCTCGTGCTCGCGTAGTGCAGTGGAAAAACAATTTTACATTTTTGCGGAAAAGTGGAAATATTCTGTTTGGCCACCACATGGGCTAACACTGACGAAGTGTTAGCTCATATGGTAAGTTCATTAGTAACCAACCTATGTAATATTCTTCAGAACAACCGTCAAGAAATTAAATTCATACGAAAGTTTAATAATATGTAAATATTATAGGCAGCTTGGCGCCTTCTCATTACTTTACTAATTTTTAGTTTCTTCGTTGAAATTGGCTACAATTAAGGCTATAATTAACCTATAAGTTAAGATATTTGTTAGATTAATCAAAACAACGTCCATTGAATCTTTAATTTAACCAAGTTTAGAAAAACTAATAAAATAATCACCCAGCAAACTTATCATAAGGAATGCAGCAATAATTTCAATAATAAGCTGTTAAGTAATTAAATAATAACTGCTTAACTTGATGTTGACATTTTAATCACAAAATAATTCTAGATTTCCTAACTTATAACCGGATATAACAGAATGTAACATAAGTCATATTTACGTGAAGAACTATGTGACGTAGCGTCACGTAGGTCTTTTAAAGGAAGTATTTAATTTTTTAAGTGTAAAAATTATTAAATAATTAGGATGTATGGTATTATATATTAGTAATTACGAAAAGCGAAATTAAATGGAATTGCAAATTTAGTAAAACTATTTTTTAAATTTCTTATAAAGTTTATTTATTTTGACTTACGCGGTTTTCACATAATAGTAAAGGTAAAGTTGACTAAGGTCTGGTGCACACTTAGACGGGCTGCATCACGAAAGACTTAATGGGTAACCAGTCTAGGTATTTGGTAATATTCATAACTGGTTAAAAATACCTTAACAAAGAAGTTTTTTTAATAATGTTTGAGTTCGTTGTGTAAAAATGGTTTTCTCAATATAGCTCACGACCCAATGATTTATGAAATAAAGCAATATTTAACAAATTTGTAGTCATTAAATTTTCATGTCATTGTTATACACTTACATGTAGACTAAGTAAAGTAAGACGAATTTTATGAGACTTGCATTTAGTATCAAATTTTACTGAATATCTGTCCGTTCAAAAATTGTCGGAAAGTACAAGTATTGAACTTGTCAGGTATTATCCACGCTTATTCAACCCAGTATAATTGTTCTTATTAATTTGAATGAATGGTAATGCGAAAAATAATTTAAAAAATTTAAAACGTTATAGTTTTAACTTTGAACACGCTTCAAATTGAAAATTATTAATCGATATTGAATATATTTTGCGTTAATTTTATAGAAATTCATTATTTACAATTAAATGAAACTACGTGATGTAGTATTATTTTCACTTTCTTTAAGTTCTTTACCACGACCTAGGTTTCGTTGTATTACAACATCTTCAGGTGGGCTATTAGAAGATTAACTCTTACGTACATCCAACAGCATTTATATGTATTAAAAAATGGTGGAAGCCGGATTTGTGTGGGCTTTCCCACTACTTACGTTAGTGAGTTTATAGTAGGGGAGCGGTGTAGGTTTTATTATATTTCCGAGAGTTATATGATATCCAAGTATTTTAGTGAGAGTAATAAATCAAATTGATGTTATTCTATGAGGTTATACACCCACCTGGAGATGTTGTTATACAACGAAACCTAGGTCGTGGTAAAGAACTTAAAGAAAGTAGAAATAATACTACATCACCTAGTTTCATTTAATTGTCAAATATTAATCGTATAAAAATATTTTAATAAAAATTTCTGCAAAACTTTACTCTTTGTAAAAGACTTGTGTTTTTTCATTCCAAACTTCAACGTTTGCAAAATAAAATATTTCAGATACACGTAACGTTTTCAAAATGACGAATTTAGCAAGCACCCTACTCCCGCAATTTTCTATAAATGATGTATCAATACTGCTAAACATAAACATAGAAATGCACTATTTATATGTGTGTAACCAATACACGATGTGTGGAAAATATTTCCACATATTTTGCACAGACCATCACATCTACAGACAGGCCGCAGAGAACAGCAACATAGCGCAGTGCCACATCATTTGCCAAATATATTTTTGGCGTCGATGCGATGCGTTGAGATGCGATCCATCTCAGTATGCGATGAACAGGCGCGTTGTATGCACGCGGCTTGTTGTTGAAAAAATTGCTCCTCAACAAGTAATCACTTATCGACGACGGGTATTTTGAATATAAAGGCAAATATTTAATTTTCTTAGATAAGAGTATGCAAATTTGTGGAATGATTATATTGAATGATTCTATTTCAATATTTTGTTGTTATTTCCTTGGGAAACTTTTGGTCTTGTTTAAAAGATGGACGAAAGAAGTGATACCGAGCTGACCACTGGCAAAAGGGGGGTGAAAGGGGCAAAATTAATATACCAGATTCGTCATTGTAATTGTTTATATTAAAAATTATGTTGAATTTTAAATAAAACGAGGGTTTTTTATCTTTGAAACAAACTGACACAAACCTCGCTATATGTTTCATGCGAGTTTCTGAAGTACTGAATAGTGAATTTACAGATTTAAGCAAATCTTTAAAAACTGCATTGTCGTGGCACCATGTAGTAGGTATTAATTTTTTTTCTGTTGCTATAATTCATAAGAGAATAAAATTTTAATTAAATAATTTTTTTCGTCGGAGCTATCCATTGAACAAGTATGGAAGTATTCAATGTAAACAGGTGATAAATTTGAAAAAAATTCCTCAAACTTCGATTCGTTGCGGCCTGTCGCGTCTTCAAAGTGTGCTGTCGCAATTTTCCAGTACATTACGTTGCGGCCCACAGCGGCTATATTATGGATAAAAAGTATTTCATTTTACTTTGAGAGGAAATATTTGTTATGTACATTATAGAAACATACATACACATATATAAATGGAAAGGATGTTATAGATAAAACCCATGCTATTAATCAGATTGATTAATGAACTACTGTATCCAGTATCGAATATAAGACCTCCGATATTCGTGATTAAGTTGTACGAGCACTGTTAGAGATAATAATTAGTGGCTACTTCTAGGGTATAGATGAATGGTATACTATATATCTGTGATGGTATACTTATAAATTAATATAAAGAAATAACTTAGTAAAAATACACTGAATATCAAATTTGTCTACTTCAGGATGATAACAAGTTTAAGTCTCACCTAATACTTTTATTGCATATTACCAATTGTGGAATTAAATGAATTATTAAATCGATATGATTTTTTCGTGCCGATTGTATAATTAAGTTAGTTAAAAATATATTTAATTAATTTTTTTTCAATTACATTTGAGCATATTTCATAGAATTGCATTGTCTGGAATAATTAGAGTAATTTTTTGGGCATTTCCTATTGCTGTATCTCCATGTAAAACAAAAAGTGAGGACTAATATGTAATAAGTATTTAAACTTATGAACAGTTTCTTAGTTTACAAGTTGATTCATTTTCTCTGGATACAATAAAATTAATTTGTCAATGCTTTACAAAATGTATAAAAAAAGTGTTGAAATAAAAGCAAGAAGCCACGAGAAAGATGACGGAAAAAAATAAAGAAACGACCAAAGAATAAATTACAATAAACCTATTTTAAGATTTTTTGTTCACAAGAATAAATGACAACAGTCTTTATTCAAAAAATACATGCAAATTAATCGAGAAAATATTATAGAAGGGGTCAGAAATATGTACAGAACGAGATCGTGATATGTTCATGTTAACATATGTCACGAAGTCTTTATTAATAAATAATGTTCACATAAGAAAATTATTTCCTGTCAAAACATGAACCCCTGATATGTTCACAGATACATACCTAACCGACCTTTTTAACTTTTTTACTAGTTAATTATCTTAACTTTTTTCGAAATTATCAACAGAAAATATACCGGGGGTTTTTTAAAGCAAAGAAATATTAATATGCTAATTTTGGAGGGGCTAAACCAATTTTTAATTTTTTGAAGGTTGTCTATTGAAAAAGCAAGGGAAAAGGAATTTAAAATAATTTTTTTTTTAATTTTATGAAAAACATTTCTAATGATATAGTTAAAAATGTCTACAAAATATATTTTTACCTTTTTATCTCTAAGACTACTTAAATTAAAATCATAACAAAAGTTACGAGAAATTTATCTTAATTTTTTGGAAAGCCATAGCCATGATTCTGAACTTCATAGTTTTTGATATATTTAGGATTTTATCACGCCGGTGAAAGATGTATATCTTTCACCGGCCAGCCAATATATTTATACGATGAAAAACAATGATAATGTTTGTTAATAGTTTAATATAAATGCCACGTACCCTTGAATGTTAACAAACATCTCTATGTATATGGAATTCTACAAGTGCGGGTTCTATTCGGTTTATTTTAAAGGACAAGGAACATTTATTTCAAAATGGAAAACGTCACCAACATAGTCTCTATTATGTGTCTTTCAAGTACCACTGAATACTTCAGTCATATTGCTATTAATAATTCCATCAGGTGGAGTGATATGGCTCTACTTGATGGAATTCTCTTTCGAGGAATATTGTCCACGAAAAAGGTATCTGTAGAGGTTACAGCCTTCAACTTTAAGGATAATCATGATTTACTGAATAGAAATCAACCATTGATTACCACAAAAATAACAACTTGACTCACACTTGCACTTGCATGTATCCTTAAAATCATGGACGTATAAAATAACATTCATGCGACGATTACAATGCACGTGATATATTGTCTTATATGGAAAAAGTAACGAACACTCCGCCAAAACAAATGATGGGAAAATCACTATCACTTTTCCACTCCGCTCGGCCTATAATCGTTAGATTAGCAAATATTATATCATTGTGCCTTGGACAGAAATGAATGTGAAGTGAGCACTAAGGCAAGTACTCGTCTTGAAGTCAGGTTTAGAATATGATGTAAGGTGATAGAAGTCCAGGTAGCGAATACTAAATAAATTTATTATGTCGTCGCACACCCATTGATATTTAAAAGGTGTAGCTGAAACTAGAGATGACAATACAGAAAGATAGAGCAATTAGACGCGACAGGGACGGACGTTTGTTGAGCAAGAGGGATCTATTAAATTGACTACTCTAGACAGACAGTTTTAGTTTTACAGTTTTGAGTTTATGTTCATGGAGTTCTGAGACAAGGGGATTCCTCACTAAAATAATACACGTAATAGGAGAATGATCGTGATGTGAATATCTGTAGCAGATACATACCGAACCGTCCCGATATACCTAATGAGATAGTGTTAAGCACAAACAAAGATTTCTACATACGTATTGAATACGATATTGTGAATTCCTCTTCACGTACGATCAAATCAATTAAAAACAAGCCGGGAAAGCCCGCGCGTAAGTATACAGATAGCCTGTATCGAGTACACTCGTTCCTTTTTATCGTTCCTTACCGTTGAAGAATGAGGAGCTTCGCGCACGCTGCACCGGATGATGGTATGCCACACTTGCGCTTCTAGTTCACTATGGTGCACTGACACATTGCGGACAGTCATTGTCCATCGTAGTCAATAGGCAGTCACTGTCCACCGTGCGCTAATCTGTTCATCGAGTTTTGTTACTTGTTTGTCTTGTGGTGTTCATTATTTGGAACTGTCTGCCCTTCTGCATCATCGTTTGTTATGTAATGAGTATGCAACTACAAGTATGTGAAGATTCTCTAAGTAAAACTAAAACAGTTTGTATAGAGTAGTCAATTTAATAGCAAAATCATTAAGTTTGTATACAAAAAAATTGCAAGTTAGTTACAGAGAAAAAATTTTGATAATTTAAAGAAATGTATGGTTAAAAACCACACTATTGTGAAGTTTAATCAAATTATGGGAACTATTTTCTACATTGATCATTTAAAATAAAAAAATAATGAAATTTTTTTTTATTTTTCACTGTTTTCGGCGTGACCGCACAAGAGAGTCTATTATAGACACGTTTCATGGAATCAATACGGCTCAGTAAGTCATAATTTCTAAAAACGTTATATAAAATAACTGTGGCAGATTAAAAAAAATCGCGTATTTTGGTCTATCACAAAAATTTGGGCCACAATATTACAGTTAAAACTTGAAAAAGAGAGAAATACAAGGACCAATGCAATAAAACCTCTCTTGTTGAAAATGCAAATAATAAGTAGCATATTATTAAATTTTGAGTCTGGAATTTTGCAACATTTGAAATTCATGATGCTCGATTAATTACATTACACGTTGATGCATATAAAGTAATGGAAACTCAATACATACCTATAAATCTTTACTTGTATTACAGTGGTTGAATAACTTTTCAATAATTCCGGAGACTTCAACTTCTTCTTTCAACTTCAACCTGAATTATAATAGATAATAGGAGCAAGCCAACTAAACGGTATATTTTATAGTCTATTTATAATAGTATATTTTTTAGAGTTATAGTATTTTAATGTAACAGAAAATACCCTAATTGCCAAACTTGTCTAAATTTGCGATTAAAACAATTACGATTTTTTAAGAAAATCGAAATGCATAACCTACACTTTGTATCACCCTCGTTATGATTACGTATGGATAAATATAGTGGTAAATATTTTATTTAACTTTTAAATATAATCCCTGAAATTACCACTACTATACTATTCTATATTTCCTCATCCTATTCTATAGTCTTAACTGTTGGGTAATATTAGACCATATAGAAGGCAGACAAAAGTTCACATTTTCTTCGATATTAATTTCTCAAGCAAATCGAGCATTTTTTAAAAAGAAGCTTTTTTGTTAAAGTTTATTAATCAACGTAACAACCAATAGCACTCGTCAACGAATAACATAAGTTGTAAAAATTGCACTTATAATTGAACACTAAATTAAGTTCATTACATCTATTGACCCTTTAATTGTTTTGTCTTTAACTAGTTGCACATCGTACACTAACATAAAAAGTACGTACGAATCTCATCCGGATCATTATTATTTTTGATAAGAAATTATTTTAGGGTTTTTTGTCAATAATGAAAAATAAATCCCTTAATGAGCTTACGATTTAGGTCTCTGTTTCACTATTGCTATACAAGATCCTATTAATATCGCACATAATTTTAGTCAATCTCAATCCAAGACGCAATTTATGTACATGAATCAGAAGAAAGGCAAAAATTATATCCCCAAGTTTATTTGCAATTGACTCGGAATAAAAGCCTTATTTGATTCTAATGCTTCGGATATTAACTGTAAATCATATTTTTGGTTCAAGCATTTTCTCTTAATCTGGTAAATTTATTGGTTATAAAAACCGAGATAGAAACTTTATCATTCAAATCCACCTTGAACTTGATGTATTACGAAGTTAATAAGTTTTTTAAATTTTTTTATACTGGCATCTCATTAAATGCAATATTATGTAAATTAATTAAATTTTTCTGTACTACATCGAATGTAATAATTTCCAGTGCTAGAGATAGCTACTTCTGCGTTAAAGAAAAATATAATATTGAAACTATGCTTGAATTTTTAAGGAAAACCGAATGTTTCCGATCCAAAAAATACCGCACTTTCACTATAAACCAGTTACCGTCACATCATTTAAGTCTATTTTTCCTTTGCGGCAGCTGTGTTGTCAAAACATTGCCTTTCGGTAAACTCACATCGCGTGATAGCTAAGAGAAAATTGTAAATCGATACATACATACTAGCAAATGCTAGTGTTATCACTGTATCATTTTCTTACTATAGGGTAAGAAAATGAGATAATGATGATAGTACAAAAACTCATAGAAGGATTGGTTACCCAAATGGTTGAAAAATAAGGCATGAACAAATTGCTTTCTGCAACAGTAAATCAAATAAACAGCTATATAAGGTACCTGTATCAATAAATCCCGTCATGTGATAAAAGATGGGGAAGAGGATAATTACATTTAAAATAAATTGATTGGTTTGATACTTTACATTCAAATAGAATGGGTCAACAAAATAGTACCAAAGCGGCTATGTATAATTTTTGCTACGATCTTGTCAAAGAGACGGCGTTAATTCTCGGGGCTGGTTACTGTAACTATATCTCCTAATTTTATTTTAATAATTGATCGTAAATCTCATTTAATATACAAATTTTTTGCACTATTTGTTCCTTTTTAATGTTACTTAAACTTTTTTCTTAACAACTAAGAAATTTTTTTCGCTAATACAAACATTTATTTTGTAAAATTAACATTGTACGTGACAAAGACTGATAAAGGTTACTAAATTTTTAAACTTGGCTTTAGACTCTCGACAAATTTTCAAGTTTTAATTTGTATTCAATAAAATTCATTAAACTTCGTAAAATGAAAATTTTTTAAATCGATAAAAGTGAAGGGAAAGAATACTAAAATGCATATTTGCAAACATAATAATCTTATTTAAGTGAACAAAGAAAATATTATTGCATTATTTTATTTTGTTTCCCTAGTGACCGCATGTTAATTATGTTATATATTAACCTCTATTTTGATGCTATATAAGATATATGTTTTGTATTGTTTTTTATTCTAATAACATCTTATTTGGTTTTTATTAAGTCTCCATAGATAAAAAGGCCCACGAAAAGGTTTTTTTTAAAAACATTTTTTAATATTGGAATGATTTACAAAAATACAGATTTTTATATTTTTTAGTTATTTTAAAGGTTATGTTTAGAATAAACTTTATAAGTTATTGGAGTTGCAATGAATATTTGCAACTATTCGGTATTCGGCCTTTTCAATACATAGTCATATTGATAAACTTTTTAGAACTTGCTCTGCTTGCGTCGTCATTTATGTTAATTTTAGTTTCTATCTCTTTACAGCATCCTCTCTATCTATCTCATCTATCCTCTGAACTCATCGGCCACTTTCCGTTTGACCAAATCACTTATTTTATAGCTTGGTAAGATCTTATACTGGATATAGATGGCTAAAAATTGTCCGAATATTTTATAATTATTCTGGGCTCGAGAAAATATCAAATGAAGACTTGCTACAACGATGCGAGGAAGTACAGATTGAGCATCCTATAAAATGCCGCAACTGGGTCTGGATTAGTCATATGCTTAGGATTAGTCGTATGGCATCCACATTTCCAAACAGGTTTTGGATTGGAATCCTCTAGGGAAACGTGGCCACTCGAAACAAATCTGTTGATCGGTGGACTGTGCTAGCGGAATTAAAGGGTATTGGCTGAAGCGATTTAAGTCATTCATGAGACAGAGAAACGACTAGCAATGCTGCATGCTGCCATATAATCATGCTGACATAAGAGCAAAGAATTCCATTTGTCCCACCAAGGGAGCAAAGGATATGAAGAAAAGGTTTTTTATAACATAAATTGGTGGACATTACCTTTTTTCAATACGTATTTAATCATAAAACAAATTTACTTCAAAAAATGATTAAATGGTTTGTACCACAGACTACGTGCAAGATATGATGCATTGGTGTTATCAAAATACCGCTTTATAGTGAATATATGTGGAACATTTTCATATATGTAAATAATCACCAAATCCGGTAGAATAAATTTGCCGAATAATTTATTGTGCGGCCAAGGCCATTGCCGAATATTTTAAAGTCTAATACATTATTTATTGCAACTCTAGTAATTATATGAACTATTTTACTGTAAGGTTTGACGTTTTTATTACCACAGATAGAATCAAAAACCTGCAAAGATATAGAATAAAGCATACTTTTCGGTTACGTTATAAGCAAACATTTAAGAAAATATGTAACAACGTTCTGAAACCAACGTTTTAAAATTCGCTTAGCGTTAATATCTAACGTAACAAGTTATCTGATCATATGTGATCAGATTACGAGAACAACAGCGCGTTTGCTGTTTTCATCTGCATTTTCCGGGTTAAAGACCCAGAATGAAGCGACTATTGGATTAGTCACGGTAGTTGAGCCAAGTATATTAATAAAATCATTATTTAGTTTTTGATCTAAAATATTTACTATGAAATTTATTTTCTTGATCAGATTATTAGGTTTAATTGAAAAACTTTGTTGACTGCAACGAATGAAAATTGTAACCTCGGGCCATGAATTGAAGATGCATATCCTCGTCTTTTTTATATACAAAATCGTAATTTTTGTAGTAAATGATGTAAAATATTTGTGTTAAAAGAATATATGATATCGAAAGGATACAAATTTCAATACCCCAAATATTAGTAATTCTGCTGATTTTGGAGTAAGCTACTCCCTATGTATTAAATTCCCATGTATTACATCCATGCCTTTATAGGAAACGAAAACCAGAAACAGATCAGCAAAATGAGACAGGAAAGAAAGCGTTATTTCTCCATTTACAATCAGTACGCGTGTCGCCATGATAATACTTTAGTAGAACTGTATTGTCACCATTCAGTTGCAATCCAAAGGTATTTTTGGAGTATTATATGAAAGATAGAAGTTTGAGAGAAGTTCAAGATGATACTTGCTATATAGTGATCATATGAGTAAAAGTACCGATTAAGAGGGGTCGAGTAAAAATGTATCGGTATCGAAAAAATGTACTCTATACTAAAAGGTATCGACACGGCTACCATGTCCTTCACCGCACGGTATACGTATAGTAAAAACTGTAGCCAACACTCACCATACAAAGACGGGTAATTAAAAATAATGTCGATGAAGCTGTTTTATCAGTAATATTCGGATATTTTATTTGAAAATAAATATATAAAACCTCAGCAATGCTAACTCAGGAGCTGTCTGGAGAAGAAGCTCGTCCTAAGGTTGAGTTCATAACCGCTGCGACTACTGTCATCTCGCGAATCCAAAAAAATTATGTCCATGATTTGAAACATGTATTGTTGATAAAACGTACTTACAGAATTTATAAGAGCGATGAATTTTATAACACAACACTTTGCAACCAACTTCTCCTTATTCTTTCCTTGAATGCTGCCATAAGAGCAAGGAATTTTATGAATTCTCATGTAAATAACATCTATTCAAACCTAACAGATTGCTCGTTATACTACGTGAATGAATAATGCGATTGTACCATTTCATGAAAAAGCCGCAATAATATTTAATTAAAAATGAAAGATTTACGCATCGCCGCAAATTTAATATTTTTGATTATGAAATAATTCATGCCCGTAAATTTAATTTTGACATTTTTATTGGCGATCGCGAACATCATTTTTTCAATTTAATGTGTGATGTAATTATTTTAATAAACGGTAAATTTACAAAGCTAGATGTGAACATTTTGTTCTATTTCGATATTAAGGTACAAAACTCACTCGTGCTGTTCATATGATCCTTCTGTTAATATTGACACATTTTCATAATTCTAGTTCAAAGTGTATTTCCGTATCCAATGATTCAGTAAAATGAAGACAAATGTAGCCAAAAATTACTTTTTAAATTTATTGAGTATTATTGCGGACTCTTTTCTAAATTCCAATAATAAATTCAAATAAAGGATTCCAAATTTGAGAAAAACTTACAAATTACACTTATTAAATTTATTTTTAGACATGAACATGAAAGAGTGACTGACTACAGACAAAAAGTCGGGCAAATTATAAAAAATGCCGCTAAGCAGATGTTAATACTTTCTTGAAAGCATTTTTAAAAAATAACCGTAAAATGAAACCAGTATTATAGAGCCTTCTAAATACCAGTGTATTTTTGACTAATCAAAAATTGTGAAGATAATATTATCCATTAGAACTAATTCAATAAAAAACAAAGACTGACTCATATAATCCATTTTATTCAAAGTACAAATTATTGCAACAAAAGTCTTATTTTGGAATACCGAGGAAAATCTTGGATGAATACATTAATGATGTCATATTAATTGTATAGTAGCATTAAAAGAAGTGAAGTTATTGTAAATTAAACAACATCCTGTGTATTTACTTGAATAACATTTCAACAATTCTGCCATTACTAACTCTACTTCCACCTTCCTGTATCACGAACTACTGTACTAGGCAGTTTCATTGTAACTAAATCTTGGGAGCAAGACACATACTGTTCTTCTGGTTAATTAATGACAAAACATGTCAACCGCCCAATATTCATTCTTCGATTAGAGTACCTAAGTAGTTAGGAAGGAACCCAATGTTAATAGTTAGTTTCGGTAACCGTATATTTATTTTATGCCAGAATATAAATTGAAAGAAAATACACTAGCCCCTGTAGCGCGTATGGATCTGGAGAAACGTGTATTTATCTCACTCTAATCTGATTATTTACTTATGAATGACGCTAGTCGTCGTCATTTATAATTGGCCCATACACGGAAAATGATAGATAACATTTTTTTCTAATTATTTTGTTAATGTGCTTGTGTACTTTCGAGTATATCGAAATACACTGCCTAGTAAAATTATGTGTACCTGACCAAACTACGATTATTGACGGACAAAACTAATGGTTAATGTTTTATCTAAGTATTAGTTATATTATGAGAGTTTCAAGATGGATGGAGAATATCATTAAAAATCAATACAATATTCTTAAAAATCAATCAACACAATGAAATCTAATTTTATAATTCTGGCAGTTTTTTAGAATTATAAATATATCGAATAGGTAGAAAACTGGGGAAAACTAACGTTTTCTCTAATAAATATTGTTCAAAATCACACGCTATAAAGTTACGGTATTGCTACATCAATATCATCGTTAACAAAAGTTCTAAATTTTAAAAGAAGAGGACTTGTTTTGTGTGAAAGTTTATAACTCGTTGTAAATGTAACGTCACTCGCCAGTAAAAGCTACAAGTTTTAAAAAAGTTTCTTTTATAGTTGAATACTAAATTGTTTTTAGTTATATCGCTCAGTCCTGTGATTATTACAGCTTGAAGAGTTTTCACACAGCGTGCAAATTTTGATTAGAGGATTAACTGATAACAAGTAATTGTTTGACTTACGGTTCTTTGCGAAATGGGAAACAGACATATTGCGCAGTTTATAATATCGATCTGTGAGTTTGCTACACAGCTATTAATGTTCACACATTCACCAATATAAAAGACCTTTCGTTATTCCCTTCAAAACTGTTTTTTCAAAATTTATGCTATCGAAGTATAAGATAAGATAAGATGCTCTTAACACCGCCGTCTGCAATAACAAATCTGCAACAACATTCTCGCGTTATGACAATAAACAAGGGAGAGTGAAGAGCGCTCAGTAACACAAGAGATGACGTAATATCTCCTCGAATGCATGGATACACTTTCCTCGTAGCTGGTGGATTATTATGAAACTTTTGTTGGCCTCATTTTGTGTTGCGACCTTCGAAAAGATTTTGTTTTAAAAGTCAATTAATTTTAGATTATATGAAGTATTAATCAATATTTTATAAGAAACGTACACCGTAGACATTTTTTTAAAATTTTGTGTCACAGTTTCCTTTATAAATTTTTGTTCTATTAAAAAGTATGCGTTACCTATCTTCTTTATATGAACATTTAGTGTTTCGAACGTGAGACCTTGTAGATTGTTCCTGCACAAAATAATGATACTATATATTAATTGAAATGAGTAATGTTTACATTTACTAATAAAAACGTCGAAATTAAATTTATAGACTTGAGCTGATGCGCAAATAAAATACTCAAATAAAGCTGTACGTACATTTTCCACTAATTTCAAATGAAATATTATTGAAAGTTGACTGTGAAATATTGATACAGCTTTTAATTTTAAATGACAAAATAACATCTGAGAATTGAGGAATAGGCGACATTTGAATACCGAAATATAAATATTACTGCTTTATAATGAAATTAAAATGAAGAAAGAAAAGAAAGGAAAAGTTGGTTGCAATACGTTATGTTATTAAATTATTCAAAGTAACGAGCACTGTGTAAATCTACATTGATTATAACTCTCGATAAATAACTGAAAATTAATAAACTGAAGAAATAACGTGAAAAATTAATCATTTTAATACTACTCAATTCCAGATTACGAAAATATGACATATCTTTTAAAAACCGACTTCATAAAAGTAGGTACTAAAAAGTAAAAAAGTAATTAAATCAAACTCGTTACCTTCTTATTCGCAATAAGTAACTAAGTTACTTATTTTTGAAGTCGGTGCTAGCACTGTCAACAAACTTAGACAAATTCAGAATTTAGTTTAATTTATAACGTAAATTTATAAAAATTAACATGGTATGCACTCACAATACGAAATATACTCATAAAATGCGTTTTTATAATGTAAACTTTTACATTTCTTTAAGTTGATCAGCTGTGCTTAAACCGATTTCAAAAATAAGTAACTTAGTTACTTATTGCGTATAAGTAGGTAGCTATTTTGAGTTGATTATTTTCTACTATTTAGTACCTGGTTTTTGAAGCTGGTTTCTTAAAAGATATTTTATTTTAGAATTTTAACAGATTAATAATATTATTCATCACACTATGACTCACATTCAGTTATTTTCTTTCTTAGAATATTGTATAAACATTAAATTAGATTTTTAACAGATTAATAATATTATCCATCACACTATGACTCATATTCAGTTATTTTCTTTCTTAGAATATTGTATAAACATTAAAAGCCATGGGCAAAAGCTATTACATAGATAATTTTTTCTTTGTCGTAAGTTGATTGCCAACAACCCACAGAAGCAAAGCGATGGTAGTAGTCGCCAATGGTTAGCTGCTAACCGTTGAGAAGTTTCGTTCTCCATATTTGAAATTTAATATTAAGTTTTGCAAAATGATAACCACCACTTGAGGAGTTCCGTTCTCCATATCCGAAATCCAATATCAGATTTTGCAAAGTAAAAACTACCAGTAGCAAATATCGTGAATTACATTTATTTTACTACCATCCGTTAAGGAGTTCCATTATTCTTTTCCAGAACTCATCACCAGAATCTGACCTGGTCGACGGTATAGTTATTTTACAAAGTAACAACTACTAGTAGCAAATATCTTTAATCACAGTTGATTTACTAACATCCGTTAAGGAGTTCCATTGTTCATCTCCAGAACTAATCATCAGCCCCTCACCTGGTAAGTGGTGTAGTAATTTCGCAAAGTAACAGCTACTAGTAGCAAACATCTTGAATCATAATTGATTTATTTACTGGTTACTTAATTTATTGTAATATTGATTTTATTTTTATAGTGAAAATATTAATATTGCTATTATATACTAAGTTAATATTGCTATTGCCATAAAAATGTAGGTTTATATTGTAAAAAAATTCGTAAATAATTTTCATGATCAAAAACTGTTCACACGAGATTTAGTACCGCGCTGAACTATTTTCGCGACGTTTTGTGTAATGCGCTCCTGAAATCAAATTTCTTTAACTATTGCATGGATTTGTATGAAATTTTTATGCATTGCAAATTATTTTTTAAATTTATTAGATAGAATATTTTTGTCCTACGAAGGTTATAGAGCGACAAATACTAGTAAAGGAAAAAAGTTTTCTTTGCTCTAAGTTACGCAAAATTGCCGTTGAATATTTCAAGTTAATCTTAATATTTTGCGTAATTTTTTTTAAAATAAAATAACCATAAAGGCATTTTTATGTTCAGTAACAAACGTATGAATACTGAGAACTGTTGAATAAAATTATGTCAAGATACAACAATAAATGGTACTATTTACGCATAAATTTAAGCGATCTTATTTTATGAATCTCATCTCTATAAGGACTTCCTGTATACTTTACTCTTTCATAATCTTAGCTTTTATAGATAATTTGAGGCTTATGCCGAAAGCCGTTCAAGTTTAATCTTATCCAAACATACCTACTTGGCTACTGTAACATAGTCATAACATAACAAAGTAAGATGCTCTTAACACCGCCGTCTGCAAAAACAAAGTCTGCAATAACATTCTCGCGTTATGACGATAAACAAGGGCGAGTGAAGAGCGCTCAGTAACACAAGAGATGACGTAATATCTCCTCGAGTTCATGGACACGCTTTCCTCATAGCCGGCGGAATGTTATGAAGCTTTTGTTTGTCTCATTTTGCTTTGCGAGCTTCGAAAAGGTTGCGCTTTAAAAAAGTCTATTAGTTTTAAATTATGTGACGTATTTACTAATATTTTATTAGAAAAATTAATCAAGTGTGGAAAGAGAGCTATTTCAACAATACCAGGTGCATTAACAATTTTCCCCTTAACAATCAAATATCAAATTTTGTTTTCAATTTGCTTCGTCTCGGAAGTATGGAAAATCAGCATGCCAATAAAAAATCGGTATTCACATCGCACATCCGGTACAACAACGTTTATTTATTTAAACATTTATTTTTTACACGAAAGATTCCGAACTTGATGGAGTGAAAGGGATTGATAATTAATTGGCTTTAAAACAATTGATGATCACAAGAAATGGATTTTATACCGGACGCTTGTCTGCACCAGACACAGAGTTCATTCTTTAGAATTATTTGTTCATTCCTTAGAATAAACGTTTTTAAGACATATTCAGTGAGCAGACCTTACTTGATTTTGTGTCGTCTGCAAATGATTGGCTTGCATCGAATTAATCAAACTAAATAATCTGACCGAAACAAGTGCTTGGTGTAAGTTGGGGTCGCGTGACGAAAGTTTCGTCAGCTAAGTTTGCTCTTCAATTATTTTAGAAAAAACTCCTCAAAATTATGTGACCGGAATTGGAACGGCTCATTTTCAAAAATGGTCGCAATTGACTATTAATTTCAAGTGAAGCATGTAGAGATTCACGCAAGTAATATTGTTTAAATAATAACATTTCCACAACCTCACAACACAAGTTCAAAATAAATCGGATTAATAGTGTAGCTGTTGATTTTCAGTTGAAGAAAACGGTTCGTCAATTTCCGGCGTACACGTAAACCACGTAAGGCACATTTAATTATTTCCGTTTCCCCGCTTACGCTCTCCTGAAATGTAAGTCAGTTGAGTGATGATAATACTACGCTTGATGTAGGTAATTCGACAACATAATCTTGTTCACATATATACTTATTAAACGTTTGACATTATGATAAACTAAGGAACTCCACTGTTAGCTTTTTTTAATAACTGAAGATATATTTCTCTTGAATGACTTGCTCCTTTGCTTTGATCGCTACATATATTATCGATTCAGTATGAAATGGAAATGCCTTACAATACTCATATAAGTTATACTATATTAATATATAAAAGGGAATAGTTTATTTGTATATTCGTTTGTCGGCGCTAATCTCTGGAGCTACGTGCTTGAATCTAATTACCCTTTTCGTGTTAGGAAGTCTATAATTCGTGAAGAATTGTAGGCAATATGCGAACACGATTTATTTTATGGTTCATGCGGGTAGAGGAAAGATAAACGATGCAATAGAAATTCGAGAACATCGCTTAAACGGTGCAAGTTAGAGAAGGCTTATTTATTGATAGTTCAAAGTATTCCACTTGATTTTTGTGTGACTTCCTACGACAGATGTCGGTTAGCGAGCGTCTTTTACTGATCACTTGAAGGAGAGCTGGTACAACTGAGATAAATCTACGCAGGTGAAACGGCTAGGCATATACTACGAATATATTTATATATGAAGGTTATTGTACGAAGTAAACTTCAGTTAAACCCGTAATTTTTACTTTGCAGAGTAAAATTTACATGTGCGTTTATTTTATCGCGAGAAGTATTTATTTAATTATATGTATTTTTTAAATTTTGGTTAATTAAAATATCTTGAAAAAACAAAGTAGCCAAAAACCTTCGCATTTCACTCAAATTTATTTTTGAGTAATTATATATATTTGAATTCTCTTTTAGATACTCTTCACTTGTTAGTTTGAATTATTCTTCACAGGGATTTGTGTGAGTTACAATTACATTCAAAATATCATTATAAAAAAAGTTTTTAAAGATTTGTGATAAATAACCATTACGCAGAAGTAAAATTTGAATAAACAAATCATATCGCCTTACTTGATCTAGAATTTTGTAAGTAATAGGCATACAAATTCATCAATCGCAGGCAGATAGATATATACAAGTTATCATATGGAGTGTTAAGAATGGAACAGAAACGAGTGTATTATTCATGTGATTATGCATATCTAACTGAGTAGAAAATGTTGAATAAAAATTATCAACATTTTCTAAAAAAACCACGGTCAAAGTTGTGACTTCAAGTAAATCACAATCACATGTTTTTAACAACACACGCTTTAAATATATTCAGTTTCATGCGTAGATGCAATTTCATGTATGACTAACGTATCAATGCGTTCTTTGTTACACGCTGTATAGGCATTCGTCATAAGCACTATTAATTGAGTTTGGTCATTGTGAATATATACGTCATAAGTGATAAAGATGTTAATATCTACTTAATATTATATTCAGTTTATAATAAATTATGTAGAAATAATAGTTAACATTACATTCAGAATAAAATATTGAATATATTTGGCGTTAATTTTGTAAAAATTCATTATTCACAATTAAATGAAACTACGTGATGTAGTATTGTTTCTACTTTCATTTAAGTTCTTTACAACGACCTAGGTTTCGTTGTATCACAACATCGTCAAGTGGGCTATTAGTAAATATTAAAAGAATTTAATTTTAAGTGTGTAAGCCTTCACGTTATTTATGGAAATTTTTAGAAACTTTATAAACTACAACATTATAAGTTACGATGTATTTTTATTACGAAAAGTTTATGAAAAGAGATTTATTTAAGGCATCCATTAAATCCTTTAAAATAATATTTTCTAAATACCCTTTTTTCCGCTCATTCTGTACCACTCTTTGCACATTTCTGGCACACTAGAGAAATTGTTATATAATAAGAAAATCTATTTCTCTTTTGCGTACATTTGTAAAATTAAATAGTTCTTAAAATTAAAAGAATGCACTTCGTGTTTTTTATTAATAATTTTAATATTGTATAATTTTTCTCATATCTATACGTTTAAGTAATGCGATAGGCTGATATCAGTTAAATAAAACGAATTATCAGGTAAAAACCAATGAAAAACATAGGCATCAACAGAGCTTCTGGTTATGTATCTACGAAAAAGTGTTAGCGGTTAGTAAATAAGAAACTATACTAATACACTAATACACGCCTAGTAGCGTGTGTATAATGTAGTGAAGAGGGAAGCGTTAAGTCGGAAAGAGCCGACAAAACGCGAAACTGGCCGAATGGCGCAACGCGACGTGCCATCAGAACGTCTTGACTCCCGTCCAAACGCGCCATTAGACGTTTCACACCAAAAAGTTACGAATAAGTAAAGAAATTGTAAACTGAAAACAATGGTCGCACAATAAGAAAACATTTTTTGTGATAAATCGTCTATGAAAATTAAACTATTTCACAAATAATCGAGAGAATCAGTAGGCTTCTTTTCTGATAATTAAGCAATTGTCCTGGTATTATGTCAGAAAGGAAACAAGTACCTTTTATTCCACTTGTTTACACTTTTTCATTGAAATAATTTTTTTGTAATTTAAATAATTTATTTAATTCTTCAAGATTAAATATAAAATTGTTTAGATTTAATTGCTAGAAGAGACAAAACAATATCAATATAGCTGGAAAGTAATCGCACCATTTAATGTTATTGCATCATTTTAGCCTTGTGATATTTTTACAATACGTTAATACACCCATATATATATATATATATATATATACAACAAACAAAACTTGGCACTGAATACTATCCTATACTAAGAATGATGATGATACAAGACTTTCAGTATTTGATCTGTACTTGTGAATTGTCGAGGGTTGTCGAGGATGCCAGCAGGTAACCAATACTTAACATAACACTTATGATACAGGTTTTATTTCTAGGAGATCTGAAGTACGACCGTTGAAAATTTTTGGAGCAAGGATCCTTTCTACGTAGTTAGTTCTGGTACTGCCTGATAGCACGTTACCACTGTCATGCGCTAGATACATAGATTTTAGGGTTGAACCTCTTTAGAAGAACGCAATGCAAAACGCAACGATGGACGAAAACTTTAACGATGTTTCTAGGTGTCAGTTTTTTGAGACATTAACAATAATACCGCCTACTTAATTACAATAGGTATTATCATATATTTATTACGCTGTGGATGTATTACTGATGACTTAGATAAATAAAGTAATTTTACTTCAAACGTGATATGAACCCTCGGTGCTTGGACTTTGATCGTTTTTTTCTTGAAATCGCTTCTGATTTTACTACAATACTAAATAATAAATGATTGAAAAAACTTTCAGGATTTTTGTTTCTAATATATATTTGTGTTTATTTTATAAATATTTCTTTCACATATTCACCGGAGAAAAATCAAAATTTTTCATATTCAATCATAATTTATAAGTGTTTTTATTGAATATTTATTTTAAGGTATCTTGAGAAAATTTGTAAAGTGGTGAATCTTTTCTAAAAATATTAACTGGACTACCGCAGACCGTAAAGATAACGCGACAAGTTAAGATACTCCCAGCACAGCCGTCTACAATAACAAAGTCTGCAGTAACGTTCTCACATTACAACAATAAACAAGGGCGACTGGAGAGCGCTCCGTGAGCATGCGAGTTGAAGTAGTATCTCCTCGAGTGCACGGAGAGACTTATCTCACAGCGCGGTGAAATGTAATACGAGTATAGCTTGTGTTTTTCTCCTTCGTCTCGCGAGCTTCGAAAAGCTTTCCTTGGGATAGCTTATTTAAATGTGTGCCAAAAAGAACATGTTTACATGGGAAAACACGCAATTCGCGAAAATACACCAATTTATTCATGTTGATAATATGGAGAGCACAACGAACAAAGAAGCGTGAGGCTACGAAGTAAATCAGAACCGTGCGAAGTGGTCAATAATATAATATACAATATAAGTGTGCTAAAATTATGTCCTTGTTTTGACTGCATTGATTGTTCACTCAAATTGAAGTCAATGACGACTCATTACTATAAAATACGAGTAATTCTAAGTCTGTCTATCTTAATCCTCACTGTTTTCTCATATTTTTAAAGTTATAATATGGAAACTTATTACTTAATTAATATTTTTTTCTCAAGCTGCATAGAATGTGAAGAAAATATTCCTCTACCTGAAAATTCAACTCCAAATTTGCAATAATATTGACTTTCAGAAAAGTTTAGAAAAAAATGTTGATATAAATATATCTAAATATGTCAAAATCCATATCCGACTAACTCAAATTCCATATCCGTATTTCCTTGCAAATACATTCAATTTTCTCTTTTTTTTTCTGTACTCAGAAGCAGGATTAAATTTAAAATATCGATTTTTCTGAAAACGTCTCTAACTGACTCATTGTAAAAAGTTGTGAGACCCGTTTTTGAGAGTATACACACATTTACAATCTATTAGTTACTTGATAAAGATGAAAGAATGAAAATCGTCGATTTTTGGAAAACGAGTGTAACTATTCCATTCAAGCCATCTAAGTTCATAGTTTATTACTAAATACATAATTACTAGTTCTCTTCCGGAAAATTTCCAAAAAAAATAACTATTTAAAAATACTATTTTATTGCTGAATGAATAAAGAAAGAAACCTTGAAATATTAATTGTATTGCCAATATATATTAAAATTGACTATAAAAATAATGATACATAAAATAATCGTGATAATTTCAGTGAAAAAAGCTTAAATAAGTAAATATGAAGAAATAATTGAATAATATAAACAATAATTAATAAAGAAAATATACGAATTACAAATTAATTATGTTTTTTTGCCAGATTGACCTCCAAGTAATATTCAATACATTAACAGTTTGTAATGGGATTAGAGTTGTTATGGTTACCTATTGACATAGATAAAAAAATTAAAATGTTTTCCGATATTTACGAATTTATTGTTGGTTATATGGTAAGTGCTGATTTAATAATGTAATCAAAATTTAAGAATATGCTTCAGAAAGTTATATTACGTTAGTATAAATGTTTGTCATAAATGGTTTATTTATCTGAAATGTAAAAAATAACAATGAAATTACGTTATATACAATTTATCAAAGCACTTTTTAAATAACAATTCAAATTTAAAACAAGATAAAATTTACAAAAGACGTAATGAAGACTGTATAATGATACGAAACGTTAAAGCATAATGATAAAGCTGAATTTTAGTTTCAAGTTTTTTCCTTTAACCCTCCTTGCAATTCTTCATTCACTCAGCAATAAGCTCTTTGATATCACTTTCACGAGGATTCGCTTTTTACTCCATAACAATACTCTTCGTTACTTTAAACAATAATGCGCTGTGCTTTCAACACGCTTCATCACTTAAAACACGTCGACACTTCGTCGAGAGTCGACACTTCGCCAGTCCGTAGTGCTGGACTCTGCGAACTGCTGCCTACCTAATGGTTCACATCACTTCTCATTAACGTGTAAGAGGAAGACTAATGTACATACTCTACTGATACAGTTGAAGTATCAGTATAATATCACGTCAGTCTCCGTATTATACCGATACAGTTAAATCTTTTTAGTTAACTCTTTGTTAGTCCAGCACATTCAGTAGTTTAACATTGGGGAACTGCTGACTTATTAATGCTTGAGAAGGAGACTTGTGGAAAAGAAATTTTTTGTGGACATTTAGGTACTTAGAAACATTTAAAAACACATAGTATTTACATTAAAGAATATTTAAATATAAATGTTTGACCACGGAAACATATTGTCTACAGTATCTTTCACAGGCGTAAAAAAATGTTGCACATTTCAAAAAACATGACATCTAGAATCGTCACTATACTTTTGCTAAAATCTTTGCGTAGACTTCTGTATCCGCCATGTGTTTCATGACTATAGATTCAGTAGTCTCGGAAATAGGGGATGGGGGAATATATTTTCCATTATCTTTTTGAAGTTATAATGGGCAAAATTATGGAAAAAATATTTTTGAGACATTTACAATTAGCCGTTTCAAATAATACCTCACAATATAGGGAATTTAAAAAAAAATCGAGTTTTTAATTATTTCTCCTAAAATTTCAATATAAATATTTTTGAGTAGTAGCTATTGAAGTATGTGTGAGATAATATGCTTTATTAATATGCTAACTTTCAAGTATATATGTCAAGCAATAGCTGAGGAAAAGGCTTGTGACAGACGATTGCGCGAATGAACTCATACGCGTTTTTCTTTTAGGACGGAACCCTAAAAACCGAATTTGCGAAAAGCAAATGTTGGGTAAAAGGTTCTATCATAGCTCAAATGGTCTCTGTATACAGAATAGAGTGTTTGAATAATCAGTAATGAAATAATATTTTGCATGCCAAATAATATAATAATTTTATGATTCTATACATCGAAATTGAAGAATTGAATCGAAATTGAATTCTCTGTAGTGAGATTTCAATATTTATTAAAGCTAATTCCGATATTTAAAATTTTGGTTAAAGGTGTATATTCACGTACATGTTATGTTAAAGGTATATATTAAGTTATTTGAAAACAAAATCAGACATACCATTAGGTAAGATTTACTAAGTTAAATCATATTTAAAAACTATTGGATTAGCTCAAAGGGAAGTCTAAGACTTCGATGGAGAAAGATTTTAAAACAATAACGATATATAAAAGTCGAAATTTAAAAAAAAAACTGTCTGTATGTATGTGTGGTACGCGTGCGATGTATATATGCAGATGCGTGTAAGCGAGCGCAGCGTGAACATGTACAAGAGCTCATGCCTGTACGTGTGTGTGTGCGGTACCTGTGCAAATAAGTGTGCGTGGACTTATGTTAGTGGGTGTGTATGTGCGGTGCATACGCATACAGTAGGATTTTCAGCATCATATTCATTTTCACGTAAGAGTAACATGTGACTAAGCCAGATTCATTGAGGAACATGTTTTTTACTTGTGAACAAACATTAAGTAAGCTGGCCAATTGAATATTTCTTATTTGGCATCAAAGAGATGAGTCCTAAATATCTAAAACTCAAGAAATATAATGAAAAAAAGCTAAAGATCATACAAACGTAAAGCAGTGAAGCAATTCAAAACTGTAATATGTAATGTGCCATAACCGCAAATAAAAAAAATGTGTGCAAAAAGCAGTACACGAATGATAGAAAATTATTTAACTAAAACATTAATACATTGAATTGTTAATTTAAAACCCTTCTAAAGAAATTACCTTGTGATTTGATACAGTGATAAGAATTTGAAAGTAGAACTAAAGATTTATGTCACATTGACTTTTAAAGATCTTTTAAAATTAACGAATTTATTGCAAAGTCACAGGGGTCATGCAAACAAATAAATATATATGTCTTCATAAAAATTACCAATATAGAACTCGGAATCGAAAACAGAATTTGGAAAGCAAAAGGGTGCTAATAGAGACGTGAATTCCATGTAGGATTGGGCACAGGTATTCTGGTAATAAACATTATACTCTCATATAAAAAAAATAAATAATAAACCTTGAAAGAGTTTCGTTGAAATCGTCAAAGAATTGAAAAAAATATTAATTTTTTTATGAAAAGTTTGTAATTTCTATTTCTATGGATTTCTTTGAACCAACAAGTTCAAACAAAGTGCATATTGTAAAAATTAAAACTCAAAAAGTGGAAAAAAGTTTCTGATACCCTTTTCTCTTCTGCAAATATGTAAAAACTCTCGAAAAAGTTTTATACGCATAAATAAATATTTAATTCGTGAAGTTAATCAACCAAATCGTTACCATAAATTCAAATAAAAATGTTCTGCTGTAAGAGATACCTCGAAAATATATATAATAAATATAAAACTTTGAATATGTTTTTTAGGCCTGTAAAAATACACACAACTACATTATCCTTCTGCCTACTTCCCAAACGAATTTAGTAATCAAATTCATATTATATTTCTGTAGTGTCCTTTCATATATAAAATTTTCTCTTGTTTTCACTTTTCATGTACAAACAAGGCTAGATTACAAAATATCGATTTTCTCAAAAAATTTTAAGTCGTATAACCAAAAGAAAACATAAAAAGTGTGTTAAAACATAAAAAGAAATTTGAATTTAAGTTCCGACACTCTTTAATTATGGTCGCAATTATGCATTCAATGCTTTGAATTCTTTGATCGGTTTCACGAAGATTAGCTTTTTACTCTGTAACAATACCCTTTATTATAGTAAATAATAACAGTCTGTGCTTTAAAAATATGAAAGGAGACTTCCGTTATGCGGTAGTGATGCTCGTACTGACGTAGTACAGATTGCGATAATTTTAGCAGGTCATAAAGTATATCTGAAACATATCATAAAATGTATAACACCGGATGTCTAAGATACTTTATTTTCTAAATCTGATAACATTTATATTATAAGGATTGTGACTATCTTCTCAAGTTTACACCGAAACATTATTATACTATTAAAGTTAAATCTGTTTAGTCGGCACTTCGCCAGTCCGATACATTCAGGAGTCCGATGCTGTCTACGTACTTTTCGTATCGCTACTCATTAATGTGCAATAGGGAGGGAGGCTGATGTATATGTAGTAGTGATATAGTTGAAATATCAGTATAATGTGTACATCAGTATCTGTATTATAACGATACATTTAAATATATTTAGTTGATACTTCGCCAATTCGGCATATCCAGTATTTGACACTGGCAAACTGCTACCGAAGTGAAATTCTACTTATTAATGTATGAAAAGGATACCGACGTACACATTTATGTCAAACGTAGATTGAGCTGACATATTAGGATTACATATTGATTTATATTGATTTTTTTTATTTAACGAAGTAATAACTAATCATCGTTTTTGTTTTCTGACGAATTTGAAAAATTAAAGAGAGGGAAAATGCTAAATTAAATACCACGTTTGGACGACAAAGGGGACAGGAGACTATATATTAAAAACCGTATCTGGAAGATAAAGAAGAGACATGGCTATAAATTAAAAACCGTTTTTGGAAGATAAAAGAGAGGGAACACTCTAAAGCAAAAACCGCATTTGAAAGTTAAAGGAGACAGAAGACTGTAAATTAAAATTAAATATCGCATTTGAAAGAGACTAAAAATTAAAAACCACATTTCTAAGATAAAAAAGCGAGAAAATTTTAAATTAAAAAACTACTATTGAATATATTTGGCGTTAATTTTGTAGAAATTTATTATTCACAGTTAAATGAAACTACGTGATGTAGTACCTAGGTTTCGTTGTATTACAACATCTTCAAGTGGGCTATTAGCAAAGATTAACTCTTAGGAACATCCAAGAGTATTTATATGTTTCAAGTACAATAGCGGATGCTGGGTTTCTGTGGGTTTTCCCACTGCGTATGTTAGTGAGTTTATTGTAGGGGAGCCGTTTAGGTTTTATTATATTTCCGAGAGTTATACGATATACCAGTATTTTAGTGAGGGTAATAAATTCAATTGTTTTTATTATATGATGTGGTACAATGGAAATGTTCTGGTGTATGTAATAAAATTAAATGGAAGTTATTCTCGGTAATATATTTATATAACCTATATTTAACAAGGTTAAACCACTAATTCAACATATCTCCGGTTTATTTATTCATATATATATATATATATATATATATATATGTATAAATTTTTTTTTAATTTAAATTTTTTATATTTATTTATTTATTTCCTTCAATTTTTTTTAATTATCTTTATATGTGTATTTGGGCTGAAACAATTTGAAGAGTACTATAGAATCAATATTGTCTAATTATATTATGTCTAGAAGATATTAAGTATGGGTGATGATATTATATTTAATTGTTCATTTAATATATTAAACTTGGTGTCTTTTTCATGTCTGTTTATTTATAATGTTTCTAGGATATTAAGTTTATTACCTTTTGTATTTATTTGTAATATATAGGAGGCATTATCAGTATGAGGGTGATGGTTATTTTCAATGAGATGTTAAACAAAGTGAGATATGTCTGGCTTGTTATTTCGCCAGCTGGCAATGTGTTCTTTATATCTTGTAGTAAAATCTCTTCCTGTTTGACCTATTTATACACTATTACAGTCGTTACATTTAAGTTTATAGATCCCACTGTTTTTATGTTTATGTATTTTTTCTTTATTATTAATAAGGGTTTTATCCAAGTTATTTAAAGTACTATAAGCACATGTTGTATTATTTATATTTTTATTATTAGTTAACAGTTTTTCTAATTTGAGTGATACATTACTTATATATGGAATAGATTTATAGTAAATATTATTATTATTTGGTACGATGTTGTAATACAACGAAACCTAGGTCGTGGTAAAGAATTTAAAGAAAGTAGAAACAATACTACATCACGTCGTTTCATTTAATCGTGAATTGTTAAAATACTACATTCGGAAGTCATACAACCGTTTTAATGAAGGACATTTAATGAAATTAAATTTTAAAATATAACAAACATGCTGTAAATTTAAAAATATATGCTTTTATAACGGTGTTAGCAATTTCGTTCACCATCGTAATTTCTTTGTATCAGTTTCATTATTCATTATTTTATTATACGTTTTATTGTTGCAAACATCGAGAAAATTTAGTTTTATGTGCACAACTTAAGAATGTTTGAAAATATTTTTAACGTTGATATATTTCCAATCATATTCAGAAGCTTTCATGGCTCTGGCCATAGAAAAACACGTCCAAAATAAAGGTTAACATATTAGTTGCGCTAATACACTGTTGAATGCCAGTGCAATCCATGACATAGAAATTATAGACGATTTTATGAAACGAAGACTGTGTAATGTATAACCGGAAACCAAAACTGTGTGTAAAATTTGTTTTTAATAATGTACAAATATCATGATCGAAATGTTTAAATTATTACATAGGATATATTCCAGATTGAATTTTTATATCAATTTAGGGCAGATAAGTTCAGCAAATTAAATAAAAATTTAAATATCTGTAGGAAAATTCTGATATACGCCGATATCAGAAAGCAGCAAAAAATCAACTTTGGGTATGTTTAAAAAGGAATATGCTTATATTAAACTGACGGATAATACTATGCTTTTTACAGGAAATATATGCCATGAAAGAATGAAGATAGGTACTTAATAAAGAAATAATTGATATAACTTCTGATGTTGAATGAGAGGCAAGATTATAGAAATCAATAAAAGTTTTAAGATATATCAAAGATGAAAATATAAAAATTTATAAAAACTTGTAGTTATACGACAGAAACAATTTTTTTTAAATATGTCCCTGTATAAAATATAGTACGCAACATATTTTTGTTCTGAAAAATTAAAATCGTGTGAATAGTTTAAAAGGAATATTATTTACCATGAAATATTTATAAATGCCTAAATGTGTACGGAACCGTCGCAGCGCGAGTACTATTCGCACTCGACAGTCCTTTTCTATTTTAGTAAATTAAACGACGAGTAAGGTATTTCCATTTACGCACGAGTAGGGTACTTCTATTTACGTCTCATTGCTTTGTAATCCTTGACCTGCGCCACCGCATCATTTAAGACATATAGAATGAATGAATTTCTCTATAATTTTACGATATTTGCAAGCGAGTGACATGAGTAATTTTTCAAAATACGGATCAACACCAGGTGTAGAAAAATTTGCGAATGTTTGTAGAATTTTAGTGGATCTGAATTTTCCCCGTCGTAAAATAATAAATTACATACTTTAATTCATTGATTAAAATTGGAGAAAAGCTGGTGTGAACTAAAATTTGCATTAATATATTAAATTACAAGTAAACTGGCATTGGGGTATAGGGACAAAGAACAAAGTTAATAACAGTTAATAACTCTGGCAATAAAACTGTCGTTAGATTTATGAACGTGTAATAATTCCAGATTAAAATGTCTAAATTGCAGTAATATATTTGCTAACTGAAATGAAATATTGTCGTGACCTTTTCGTGAACTAGTGACGCCACCGACACGGGTCACCCGGTCTCGGTGGATTGGAAAATAACGTATGAAGGTTGAAATATTATAATATACGAATTAATGTGGAAAGTTAACATTGTTTTAATAAAAATGCTATTTAATTATTTTATAAAGGTCTAAATATAAACAATTCTCAATTCTACTATTGGAGGGTCTTACAGCTCTGCACCTAATTAAAACATAAACATAACGGTTTCACCACAAAGGATGCCAACATAATAAAGAAAGTATAAATTAAACAGGTCAATGCTCCACAATATTTCGCAGTCACTAAATAAATTTAATTTTACTTTTATTTATTTTCTTATTTAGATCTAGTAAGAGCTGTTAACCGATTTAGATCTAGTAAGAGCTGTTAACCGATTTAGATCTAGTAAGAGCTGTTAACCGATTTAGATCTAGTAAGAGCTGTTAACCGATTTAGAACTAGTAAGAGCTGTTGCCGTTTATTTAGGAACTATAGTAGAGCGGAATAATGAAAAAAATAAATTAAATCAATTTAAAGTATTATTCATAAAAAGGAAATGAAACAAAATAAAAGCATGGATGTCAACGCGGTAATGCAGATAAATTTAATATTACTACCAATACTTTTTGTATTAATACGTCATAGTAAATGTATTTCCCTTTATAATAGAAAACGATTTCATTAGACTTATAACAGTGTCGTTACATAACAATTATTTAGACATATTTACATAATATTAATTTGTTATAAAATATTCGTTAATTGTATTACAATTGTCGTTAATATATCATTTCTTTAATTGGAAAGGAACATGATCGAATAAAGAGAAGCCCCACAGGTTTTGCAGAAATGACCTGGAAGAAGAATGATATTAGGATGACAGATAACACAATGGCTGGACGGTATTGTCAACGATCTAGTGGCGTGTGGGGCTGGCGGGACTGGCGTGATACGGTGGTGCAGGTCAAGGATTACAATGAAAGGTAAATAAAAGTACCCTACTCATGCGTAAATGGAAATAATGGAACTCGTCGTTTAATTTACTTAAAAAAAGGAATGTCGAGTGCGAGTAGAACTCGCGCTGCGAGGGTTCCGCACACATTTAGGCATTTACAAATATTTAATTATACATTATAGCCATATTAAACTAATTACACAATTTTAATTTCATATTTTCATCTCTATTTGTGCTGTGAGACCTAGTTTTTGCCAAATTTCATGTTTCTAGGTCAGCGGAAAGTACCCTATAGGTTTTGATTTATTCACGAGTGTCAAAATATGCGGCATAATGGCTGTATTTTCAGGGCTCTTTTTATTGTGTTGCCTTGGACGTTTCATTTCTTTACAGCTCTAAGGGACTTTATATCTAAGTATGTAACTTCAACTTGATACCTCTACGCGTTTACAAGAAAAAGGGTCTTGACACACCGATAGACGTATAACAAAGTGATCCTATAAGGATCCCTTCTTCCTTTAGAGACACAGAACCCTAAGATCGTGTACATTAATTTGGTTTATACCACGTAAGTATATAAATAAATTGTCCCTTGAATTTTTATAGACATAATAAGTATACAATTTAAAATGAAAAGTTATTTTTCAGTTAATTTAATCTACTTATATGGATAGGTTTAGATGTTGGGTCGGAAGACGTAAGTCTAGCAAGAATGACCTATTTAAAGCTTAATATTTCGTAAACTGATCCCTGTAGCGTGAAAATTCCACGATATCTTACACAATGGGCTACGTGAAAGAAAAAATCACGCCCACTTTCCATTCAGGGGAGTTACCCGAATAGACTTTCTTTTTAAGATTTGATTTTACAACTTTGTAGGTTTCATAAACATGTGTTACAAAGTCGAAATTTCACTTTACGCACTAATTAATAGTTTACTAGTAAGAAGGCTAAGACATGCGGATGGATAGATACACAGATGAGCACGGTGAACTATACGGGTTCATCATTTGGCTACGGAAACTTAAAAAGAAGATAAGTTTATTGTGCCTGCACCAAAATGATGAAAGTATTGCTTGGCACAGGTCAATGAAAATAAGGGAAGGAGAGTGTTTTAAAGGAAATGTTAGTAGAGAAGCGCGGGTCACATCGGAGCCCTCAATCGTGCTTTTAACTTATTTTAAAGATAAAGGATGCAATGAAAATTTTAACAAATATCCTTTATGAACGAGCATCAAGTAATCACTTTTGGTCTTTTAGAGATCAGTAGTTAAACGGTCGCAGAAATTATTCAGTCACCAAGCAGGATAAACTTTCAACGATATCAGTAAGACGCCGTTTTTAATGTTAGCCTCTTTGCAAGCGTGATAGAATATTCACCTTTAGGTACATATCTGGATATAGATATCGCAATCTAGCTGCAGACATATGAATAAGGCTCACAACTGATTTTACTGGGTTATACGTCATCGGTATTTCCAAATAACCTAGAATACTAATGCTACATTTAACAAGGTTCTCGCACTGTATTGTCACAATAAAGGGTAAGATGCGATATTAACTAGCAGAATTTCAATGTTAATATTTTAGGGGTAGAAAATAATTGTTGTTTTTGCAACCAGAAATAAACAAAAAACACGGCGCGTCCAGTGCCATGATAGTTAGGAGTTTCAGCAAACCTGAATTAGGTGCCAAACAGGTGTTGCTCAGCTGTTAGTCAATATCAAGGGCATTATTCATTGGGAGGAGGAGAGGAGACCGGATGACCAGGGGTATTACAAATAATGCAGATATTTTACTATGAACAATTGCACCGATTAGCTAATGAATTGAGTAGTCAACAAGATCGAGTTTATTTTCTACATTATAATGCTAGACCATTTATTGCAAAATGTATTCGTGATAAATTAGAGGAGCTCAGCTGGGTTCCACTCACTCATCCACCATATTAGCTGGAAATTGCGCCCTCTGATTATCATTTATTCAGGTCTCTAAATAACCATTTACGTGAAAAAAATTCGACGTTAAAAAGATCTTCAAAACGACCTCGCACAGTTTTTTGAATCAAAATCACCCGAATTTTATCGGCACTGACAACTAGAAGGCGACATGCAGTAGATAAGAATGGTGCATACTTAAATTAAATTTAGTGTAACATATAATTTTTTTAATTAAAATTGTTATATACTCACATACAAACACACACACACACACACATATATATATATATATATATATATACCCTTCATTTATTGGATTTATGTGAAAAGTCAGATTAAAAATTCACTTTTTGTGTCGTTATTTTATATGCAATTAATGTCTAATTATGTTACTGGCTCTCATTCCGTACCTGACTCTAAAGAGTTAAGTTCGTGTTGACAGCCTACAAATTCAAGTTTTCTCGGTCGATCATAATGTTAATTCGTGTATGTTGTCGGATTTAAAGGTAAATATTGATTGATCCCGAATTAAATGTCGCATTAATAACGTAACTACTCAGTACCTACGATTGCGGCAAGAAAAACTAAACTAACATAAATTAAGGAACTAGTGTGTCGAATTAAACAAAACTAGTTTCGATGGTTTCTTTATTTAGGTGTGATATTCTCATTGCGATAACTATATTTCCTGTTACAATAACATTTCAAACAACGTCTTTCAGCATCTACATTTACAGGATTGTGTAGCGATTTTTGTTAGCAATGGGCAGAAATTTCTCCTGATTTCCGGAGTATCTAAGAACCTATATTCGACAACTGACAAAGAAGTTCATTAATTAACTTGACTAATGGAATGTGTCCTGTTCATGCACCCTTGAAATAAAGGAATGCTCCAGTAAAGCTATATACCCGATACGAGACAAGTCGTGATATGAATGCCTGTAGTATTATTGAGACGGTATTAAGGTATTATTGTACAAACAAAGATTTATAGACACGCATTGAGTTAAAAATGTTTCACCTCAATCAACCTTATGTTATGACTAATATGATATCGTGATTACACTCTTGTTACGCAAATTATGCCATTAAAAGCGTAATTTAAGATGGAAAATTACAGAAATATGCAATTTATGTTCAAAGATAACATATGATCGAAAGGATCGCTTTAGACTAGAGATCTTTATGAATTGATTTTCATTTCGTATTAATTTTTGTAGCTTCAAACAAACTAACCATTCGTCATTGAAAGCCAGTCTATGATAGAGTAAACGTCAACAGACGAAATGGGAGGTAATGACTAAATAAAATTTTATTTCAAGTTTCTTTTTAATTGTTGTCTCCTCCAAATTAGTACCTACTCTAAGTACATAATTTATGTACTTTTCTACATACAAGTTCTTGAAATTAAATAAATATATTAAACAATACGAAAACTATGATATTAGTTATAAAATATCGTAGTATAAGGATTTAGTTTTGGGATATAGATATATTAAACACATGAGATATAATTCGAAGGAATTCATAGATATAATATATTATAAGTCGTAAAATTTAAAAGTACTGAAATGGATAATTAATTTTATTTGATAATAATAATCTCTTATGAATTTACTGCACGATAATATACCTGTTATTCTCTCGGTTCACGTAATACTGATAAGGGTGGATCTTTACAGTTGAGAACGGCGTTTAATTTCGAAATTCGTTCTTGAAAGCAACAAATATTAAATCTAGACGAAAAAATTACATACTTTTCAGAAGATGTCCTAAATGATCCTTATTATATTCCATTTAAACTGTTGTGGCAAATTATGAGTAATAATCTGGATTAGCCAATCAGCCAAACTTCACCACTTTTTTGCACAAGTAACTTTTTTAAATTTAGAATGTTATTGTGGTTTATCTATGATAACCACTTTTATACAGACGTTGCCCTTACTTTTCTATAAGTAGACTTTAGACTTTTTAATATATATATATATATATATATATATATATATATATATATATATATATATAATCCCATACTTACTGTTAATGTATCTAGTATTACGTAGTTTTCCAACCATTTGTCATGAAAATACCTAGATCAGTGATTTTTTTACTGACTACCCTGACATTATTAATTATATCTTATTAATTATACATGTACATATATGGAAAAATAGAAACTACAAGTTCATATTGTAAAAGTTGTTTCTCAGTTGGATTATAGTTTTTACGCGAATCTCCAAAAAACAAACATGTAAACAAAGAAAGAAAACTTTCCTCTTTATAATATCAATGGGATTATTTACAGTTTTTTATTAAATATTTTATTGGATACAGTACTAAAGACAAACGTTACGTTAACAAAATTGTTTCAGCATAGTATTTATAATTTTTGACAAATATATGTATGCCATATATATATTTCGAACAAGTTTACAAGTAATGAATAAAAATGTATGAATTTAAATAGAATTTAATATTATTGTGTAACACACTTGTAAATTTTTAGCAATTTTTTTGGCTTTTATGTTGCGTAATACTAACAATGAATATTTAGCCACTAATATTGTCCATGAAACAGAAATGTAAAAAATAAATGATTTATTTTAGAATATTTTTGAAATAAGCAAGTTCTTAAATCAATCAATACCGAATATAAATATATTTTTGAAATAAGCAAGTTCTTAAATCAATCAATACCGAATATAAATAACATTTTATGCCTTGAATTTGTCACAATTTCATAAAGCCTTTGATCATTTTTATAAACAATTGGTTTGCTAACTAAATTTGCTACGGTTTGGCAAAGCGAACGTCCTCAATTAAGTGATTTGGTAGGATATTATACGATATGTGGAACAGCGATGAAACCTCAAATTACATCAAATTTATTTATATGCTATCCATATGAGATCAGTTTTGAAAGTAGTGGATACATACCCGACATCGGTTGCTCCGGATTATTTGACATGTTACTAATAGCAATCGGCATCTTTTACGAATACAAAGTTAAATATTGCATGTAAAGTTATTAATGAAAAATATAATTGTCACGAAAGATCAAGATATGGCTACCTACATTTATATAAAGATTTAGATCGTTCATGCGGCGTTGCCAACGCTTTGGCTTTCCGCGCCATCCATTGGTGGTAATTCTGTTGAATTAAATTATGCCAAATCAGTCTTAAGAGTGAGTTTATGGCAAAAAATGCATATAAAAATTAAGCTACTTGACAAATAATTAACAAAAATAGCGATATGTAGCCTGTACCCATACGTATGTAAGTGCATACTTACGGACGGAAATGCGTATTATTATCAAAGGCAAATTAAAAAAAAAAGGTACGTTGTATAGCAAGACCTTTTCTTTCCACAAATATAGATTAAAATTCCTTACTTATAAAATAATCTGAATTGTAGGATATCATCAAAATTCGAGGTTGGCATGCCGGTAGATAACAATGCACACACCCGCGCGGTCTGTAACACAGTACGAAGAAATGAATAAAGGCAAAAGATATTTTATATGAAACGAGCTGATGTGCGAAGCTGAGTGTTCTTCACACGTAATCTTGCCATATTCATGGATCGAAAACAATCTTGCCACCTACAATTTCACAACAGCCATTGTCCAGTTTTAATATATTTTATCTGATGACTCTGTTGGTATTCAAAATGACTTTCTTTTCGTTTACAATATAGAAAAAGTGATTTATTTAATGAAGAATTATTGAAAAAATTTAAAACTATGTGTTTATTTCTTACTAAAATATATTTTGGTAAATATTAGCAAAATTTTTAATTAAAAACGCCTAAATTTATCCATAATTTCTTGAACAACATTTTGTTGAAGTTTCTTATGATCAAAAACCTCAAAATTATATTGAGTAACGCATTATGCCTTTCAGTAATCACTAAATTTTAATTCATTGGGTTAATCGAGTGAAAACCTATGCAGGCCCCTTTTCTTCAAACATGGTTCATCCTTTAATGAGTATCTTTCGCTTTTCCGCCGCCAAATTATGAAATTACTTGGATTCTAGAACCTTAAATTCATCGTCTATACACGTTTTCTAAAGTCGCTAGAAAAAATATATCTCTCTTGACTTCACCAGTACCATTTTGATCCGTTCACATTTTGTTCTTCAACTTTCTTTTCTTTTTCCCCCCAACATGTCAAAAGTTATGATTTTTTCTTTAATATGCATGGTTTATATTATTTAGTTCTTCTTTACCTTTATTTAAAAAAACTTTTGTCAAAATTACAATAATACAGCCTTTTGCAATGCACCTCGGAATTAAATAATGTATTCTTTAGTTGCGGTTGAACTGAAGACTTAATTCTTGCAGCAATAAGTCCGCCGTATGTACAAGTGTTGCATTAAAGATAAAAATATTTGAATAAATAGTCAAACTTAAATAAACCTCCACATAGTGCACACATTGAGAGCTATCATTATATAGGTCATGACTGCGCCCCAATTATAACGAGGCTTTTGTTTACTATCCGTTGTTGTCGAGTGAAATCTCGCTCTGCGATCTGTGAAAATTAACTTAAAAAAGAGATGCAAAGGGTCATACTCATTTATGCAGCTGTTTGAATACGAATAAATCGTATACATACAATAATCGGAATGTACACTGAGCACGATAAATTGTGACTACATTTGTTATCACTCTCCAGGATTTATGAAAATTAACCTACGTAATGGATTTGTCGTGTTTCGTTATGCAGCTGTATGAATGAAATAATTCTAATGTAAGTTGAATACGATAAGTTGTAATTATGTTTGATATCTTGCTTTATGATCTATTACAATTAACTCGTATAAGAGACATAAAACATTATGCAACTGTATGAAAACCATAAATTTGTATGTACACTATAATTCGGTTTATAACCTATCATAGTTGGTAAGTAAATAAAAAACTTATCAAGTATGATGATTCCGTATGCATTTAGAAGTTTAGAAACATTTAATGGTACATAATATTCCTATTAATCTATTTACAACAATCTATTTAGAAATCGTCATAAATGACAACGTAGTAGGAAAGATAACCGCGGTTCTGGGTAATTTCATAACAAACGCTAACAAAACTGTTACAGGTACACTAATGACATGTATAGAGGAATAACTGGTCTTAAAAAGATTTGAGAAGAAAAGTTCAGACAACATTTATCTGTCTTTTATAGATAAACTATGGTAATTGTTTTTTACGTTAAAGGGTTCATCGGAAAAAGTGGTTATATTCAGGTAATTTGATAATGCTCATTGAATTAAATACCCCATCACATTTTAATTGTTTTTGACAAATAAAAATTAACTCTTATACTACATATTATTTGGATTGGTAGTTTAAGACAAAGGAAAATATTTTTGTAATAAACTAAAATCGGAAATGATCAGCGACCTTCAATGCGATGTATTCGCGTGTAGAGATCTAAAACGGAGGGAGAAGGATGAGAAGAATAGCTTCATGTCGGCATACATTAACATACTTTTGTTAATTCAAATAAAATATAAGACTACGTCCATGAAGGAAAAAATATATATAAACTATTTTTTAAAAAATATTTTAATTCGGAGTTTTCATGCGGGTCGTTCTGACACTGGGGGGAAGATACTAAACAAAGTAATGTTTTTAACACAGCCTTTGTCTACTCTAAAACCTGCACTACACTACTTGCGAAGTTGATGGAATTTAGGCGAACAGAATAGCGTAGTGAAGTACTTCGATTCGCTTTGTGGGTACTTCAGACATACTTCAGACTGTGATCAACTTCGACGAGCACTTCGTCGAGGTAACTTCGCGAGTATTGTAGAGGGCGTTTAAAGTAAATCCGTGAAAAACTGGGTCGGGTGGTTAGTCAAATTCTTTGAAAGATAGATAAGAATTCAACTGACTACTTATTTCTATTAAATTCCTCTTTTATTTATGTTGCTTAAACAATTTAATTACGGAGTTATTCTTAATCAATTAATTACGGAGTATTGAAAGAATAATTAAAGGACATATTTTTAATGAAATACAACGTAATTTAACATTTTTAATATAAAAAAGTTAAATTATGAACTACGTGTTTATGTCAAATTGTGTCTCAAAGATTTCGACAGTCTCTGCTATCTTCAATTAACTAAACACTTATCACAATGTTAATGGACTTCTTTTGCCGACACGCGGGACTTGACAACCCTCACATTTCTACGTAGCGCGAGCGAGAAAGCGGAAACAATTAAATGCACCCTTTGAACTTTACTTCCACCTCATAAAATGGAAGCATGTGTTTTCCGACAGAAAATGAATTCGTAAACGTAATCAGTGTAATTAAGTTCCACCTGAACTCGTAAAACAATTTATTAGCTTTGAAAACGTGACCGTCGCGTGGTGCTGGGAAAGAACTTACAATTTTTTATAGACTTAAAGCAAAGTAAGTTTTTTTATTGATCGTAGCATATTATTTGTTATATTTATTTTAATATAAGTTTTTTAATAGATTCATCGATTTGTAACACGTTTTGACATGTAACAACTTAATTTAACCTACACTAAGAAAATATTGCAAATTACTTTTCATTCACTTCTAATTCTTAGACCGATTTAAAACATTGCAACTTATACAATTCCGGTTGCAATATAACAATACGAAGTTGATGTGACGATGGACAAGGGAGGTGATCATAGGAACTTCACAATGGTTAATAGTAGAAGTGTAAGATTTCGGATTAGTTTGTTTCTTTTGTTACATATTGTAATGAGAAGCATTAATTCGCGAGTAAAAATAACTGTCGCAATGCGTAAATTTTACGCTGATTTTGAATGAAATTTATTGTATTTTTTTTTAAACATTGATATCATGAACATAAAAATATTTTATTTCTCGTGGTTAATTACGAATGGAAGGTTATGAATTCGTGAAATTTGTCTTATTATTGGAAAAAAGGAAACAATATTTTTAACCTTCACCCGAAACAAAAGCAAAATATTTTTAGTGACATAAATCCCATTAAAAATAAATGTAAAAATGGGAAAATTCCTCTTTGCTGAAAAAGACTTGAAATTGAAATAACCGCAAAGTTCCAAATAGTTTCTTCATGAGGAATCGGAATAATGTTTGAACTGAAAAAGTACACGTGTATATTTGTAATTACTAACAATAACTTTTATATTCGAATTCGGCCAGTTTTTAAAATCACGTAAAACTTGTTCCATGAAATTGCACATTTTTAAAATTTGCAGCAGTTGATGGTGAGCGCCGTTAGCTTTTGTATTACATTTTAAGCTTTTACGCGGAAAAATGTTTTCTTATTTTAAAAATTTAAAGTTTTCTTAATAAAAATTTTGATATATAATTATTGCATTATTTAATTTATATACGTAGGTGGTTGAAGGAATGAAATAAAGACGATGGGACATTTGGCCCATCTTCAATACCTAGTTCGCGTGTCAATTATCTCAATGTACCACGTACTTTCCACGTACTTCTGGAAATTGTAAATTATCAGACTAATATTCGACGTAAAATGAAATTGTCAATGTCTCTTGCTTTTTCTAAAGTTAAAAAAAATATAATCTCTACGGATTACATCAGTTAATCCGTATTCCAAACACGTTGGAATATTCAGTCTTCCTAAAAGTTAAAAATCTAAAAAATTGCAGATACAATTAACAAATTTATGCCATCAACCCTTGTAATCCATTGCCAAAACTGCCGTTTTGATCCAGTTAATAAGTAGAAAAATGTTTTTGGATCTAAATTAGAGATGATGTAGATATTCCCTGGTCTAAGGTAGCTTGAAAACAAACAAATTTTTGCTCACAGCATCATCCGGATTTTTATCTGAGATGGGTGAGGTTTCAGACCGAATGACATTCATGCTGTATGCATTTATAACTAATGTTAAATCCTTCATATGTACATACACCTTGTGTCATCCATTGATATGTTGCAGTACTTAAATTTTGTTATTAAACAAAAACACCCAGTTTCATCCCACAATAATGATATTTCTCGAGATGAAAGTAATCCATATGTAGCCGGCCGTTATGATATCCTAGCTGTAACAACTAATTTAACTACTTGTAATGTGCATAAAATACGAAATTCACAGAGTGTATTTAAGTGTGTATTTATAAGAGTGTATTTATAATGCAAAAATTTTACATTTGTTTACGTTGATCGGTGGCACTGGAACCGACTTCAAAAATAAGTGAGTGTGTTATGTATTGCGAATAAGTAGATACATATTTTGAGTTAATTATTTTTTACTTTTTAGGAACAATTTTTCGAAGTCGGTTTTTTAAAAAACATATTTTATTTTAGAATGTTTAGTCATTAATATTATTAATCATCACAATATAAATGATAGTCATTTATTTTTTTTCTTACAATATTGCATAATTACAAAAGTCACGGGCAAAAACTAGAATATAGATAATTGCCTTCTTATCTAAATTTGGTTGTCAACAATGCACAAAAACGATTCGTAATATTCGAAGTTCAAAATCAGATTTTGAAAAGTAACAACTACCAATTAAGGAGTTCGGTTCTTCATACCGGAAATCAACATCAGATTTTGCAAAGTAATAAATAAGGTAACAACTAACCAGTAGCAAATATATTGAATCACCATTGATTTACTACCCTCCGATAAGGAGCTGCATTATTTATCTTCAGAACTCATCATCAGATCCTGACCTGGTCAATGATACAGTTATTTTGCAAAATAAAAACTACCAGTAACAAATATCTAGATTACGGTATATTTACTACCATCGAATGAGTTCCATTGTTCATCTCCGAACGTATCAACGTAGTCTGACATGGTTGTTGGGGTGGTTATTTTACTAAGTAACAACTACTAGGATCAAATATATAAATTACTACTATCCGTTAACGAATTCTATTGTTCATCTCCAGAACTAATCATCAGACCCTGGTCTGGTCGACGGGGAAGTTACTTTGAAAAGTAATAACTACTAGTAGCAATATTTTTATTACCTTTGATTTACTAACATCCGTTAAGAAGTTTCATTGTTCATCTCTAGAACTTTCAATATGACCCTTACCCGGTAAGTAGCGTAGTTATTTTGCAAAGTAACAACTACCCTTAGCAAATAAAAAAAAAAGTCGATTAAAAAGTGGTATTGGTTATCCTACTTTTTTAAAGTCGATTAAAAACTGAAAACATTTTATATTGAAAGAATAACTTAGTCTATTTTCATGTGACTTAATCACTAAAGCGGTACAAATTCTTTAAACCTTAAATGTGATTGAATCTGTATGAAATAATTATATTGAGTGCAATAAGCAAAATATGTAGGTATCATGAATATTTAATATAAGCCAAATTTAACATACTTGATATTCTGTGTATTTTCTGTTAAATTAATTATATATAAGCTTATAAGTATGCCATTACAAATGAACTCAAGTTTACATGCTTGGCAGCAGCCACTTAAGCGCTCCCTATAACTGTGCCATTACAACTTACACCCGAGTATTGGAGGATTGATACTCGGCGGTTAACAAAACAGCTCATTAATTAGTCGGATTAATAGCATGTGTCGTGTTCATGATGTTCTGAAACAAAGGAACGTTTGTATATTTTGTTTAGTCGTATTGCGATATGAGGGTGGTAGTGGGGTGGTATTTAGGATTTGGGATGTTATATACGTGTTGTTGATACGTTACTTAGTAAGAAACCTTTAATTTGAAATAACTGTGCGTGATAATTAATATCTCAGTATAAACATCGATGTAGAAAAAAAAACATGTTCTATACAACATTGTGCAGTTTGATTCAACTATAAAAGAATTGAGATCGGAAAGGATGAAAAGTTTTTGTTAATTTGAAAATAAAACGTTAATATTAGAATAAAGACAAAAACTTGTCACGTAAAATAAAATATTGGCTAATATATTTTATTTTGTAACAAAAGCAAACTTGAGCCACTGCGTAAGATATATAATACGTATGATATGTCGCCTTCTAACCAAACGTCTTTGAAATGCTGATTTAAAAAAAGTGTAAGGTTTCAAACGCTATTTTTGTAACAGTATAAAACAATACTTTTGTTACAGTATAAGCACAAGTGTATTTCAATGTTTTTTGCTAGCTTTCTATTGTAAGCCAATCATCTGTCAGACTGTTCCCAATTCAGTATGTGTTTATTTGCATTACTTCAAATTTATAAATTACAATAAATTTTCCCCATATTCATTTATTTCCATTATTATTTTATCATTTATCAAAAATTTAAAACTAATAAATATTAAACTTTATTTATTAAATAAAAAAAAATCACTACATTTGTTAAATTTTTAAGATACTTATATAAAATTTTGAATTTAATTTTTAATATATATGAATTTAAAATAAAAAAATCATTTTATAAATAAATAAATTAAAAAATTTAATTTTAAATTGTAAAATAATTAAATTTAAATTTAAACTTAATTTTAAATATATTTTAATTGATTGAATAAAAAAATAAAATTAGTTTTAAGATTTATTTTAAATTTAATTTAACTTTTTTATTTCTAGATAAAGATCAAATATTTTACTAATCTACATGAGAAAATAATACTTTTTTTTTATTTTATTTTTTTTTATTTGCGAACGGTCTTACAATGGAAAGCCAGCAGAAAAATAAAATGGCGGGTCCATCATCTGTCAAATAAATTTTAAGTTTCAATTTTTTAAAATACAGTTATATTGAATTTAGATTTTACCAACCGTATTTATGATAGTGCTGCAGTCCTATTATTATTATTTTATTTGTATTAATTATTTGCGTATTAAAAAAAGTCAAAGAAGTATATAATTTCTAAAGCGCGTAGATAAGTGCACATGATCTTGTTTATCAATGAGGAATGAATTGTGAAAGTGATTCAGTAAAAGTTGATGATGGTGATAATGAATTCAGGTAAGTACCAGTGTTAAAGTGACAACAAGTGGTGATTTCTTTTGGTATCATCTTTTATTTGCATCGACAAAAGTTTACACATATATTAACTTTTACTAAAATTAATTCACCCCATACTGTTCACGTATTATGCAAGTTTTGTTTAATTAAAAGATGTCGCTTTTTATTATTTTTTCACAAAATTAACAATGCTTCATTATGCTGAAATACCTTTTTTATTTAATGTATAATATATAGCATAAGGAACTTTATTCCAACCGGATGCCCCTAAAATCTTGCGTTCTTTTTTGAAGATTATGAAATAATTTTCTCCACTTTACTTATATACGTATCGTTGCATGCAGATTTTTCCGATCAGTTGATCATTTTGTGTGAAGTGTTAATTTTTTACCTGTACTCAAAACCAGTAGGCTCGAGCTTATTTCATGTATAGTTACTCATTTTAAAAATACCTTGCATTAATAATTTGTTAGGGTCCTTTGACAACGTAAATTGCGCATAACACTTGAACTGAAATTTTTCAAAATTAAAATTTTCTTTAGAAAACGGGATTTTTAGATTTTCCCTATATTTGCAATATGAAACCCACAATTGCGTTCGTTTTTAAGGTTATAACTTAACGGAAATTCCCTATATGTTTAGGCAAGTCAGTCAGTTAGTCTCCAAATTATGATTTTTAGAAGATCATACCTCTTAAATTCTTGAAAGCAAAAGCAGGAAAGTTTTAAAGTGAATGCCGCCTCTTCCTGCAAAATCCGTGTAATCTATGGCGGAGGATATGTAAACCCTAACTCCATTACCGTACATTCCGCTCGATGACATTAAGAGTTGTCCGGATTCCTCATCAAGGAATATGTCATCCTCATTCACACGGTTCCACCAGGGCAATATTAATTCGACAGTTAAATTTGATATAAATATTATGAAACTAAGCGTCTTGGTCTTATCGGAGAAAAAGTTATGAGCGAGGGAAATGCGATTTCAAATGTTTCCTGTAAATATACACAACACTTGTGTCTGTGCGGATTTGGATGGCAAACTGCCCATGTGTCCATTTTATATCTATTATTTGTCTTATTACAATACGCATGGTCTAAAATTCTTCTGTGACCTAAGTAGCAGTTATTGTTGAAGCTGCTTTTAAAAAAAATTCTGCTAAGTTATTTATGTCAAGCGCATTCAGCAATTACGTGGTAATACGTAAACCATTTTTGAGGTTCTGTAGTCGATTAGCAAACACGAAACCATTATAATTTTGTTATGATCGTCTTCGCATTTTATCGTATTATAATACGAAGGTAGCAATGGAGCGCTATTCAAAAGAATTTGAGATGTTATGTTATATGTAATATTAGAATAGAACTTGGTGTCCTCTTCGATCTCAACTCTTTTATTGGTATCGGGATGAAAGTGTCTGGTAATATTTTTATTGTGGCATCTTATTTGCGAGAATCATATAGTCTCGAAAATATTTTACTCTGCCCTCGTCCCCCAATTTTTAACCGTATATGACAACAATCTCAAACTAATCAAGTTAATGAGACTTAATGAGAACTTTATTTTTAACCTAATTCGGTAAGTTTGCATTAATAAGACATGAAAAAGGTACAGGTAACCAATTATTTTTTTGTGCCCATGAAAGATATGCCATGGAATATATTTTGAAAATAAAAATATATTGCTATTTGAAAATAATTGAATAGAAATTCTGTTTAACCTTAAATATTTTAAATTTTGAACTTTAAGTGCTTATAGTTTTTTTAAAGCTTTCATTATAAGACCAAATTTAGTAAAGTGAATAAAAATATATAAGGGAAACATCTTAATGGTTATTCCTTAGAATGTTGTAGAAATATTGATATTTGCCAATCATCGATTTTTCCCTATTTTCCATAGTGTTGTTAATATGATTTTTACTTTTTAATAAACTATATTAAACAATTAAGCATTATCTTTGTTTTATTTAATTAATAAATTAAACGTGGTATTAAATTGCATCAGTATAATAATTGTTGGTTAATAACTCTAATACACAATTTAGAAATAACATCTATAAATAATGAATTTAAAAGCTTGTTCAATTCCTTTAATTAAAAGCATTTATTTTTCTAACAAACATTTTTAAAACTAACCTCCAGTTTATTTCAAGACTAAGCAGAAAATTGTCCTTTAATAGAAACTTTCAAAAGTGGCCCAAACCAAAGACATTTCACGACGTGATAAATTTCGGGACCTGTAAAGCTTATTAGGCAGCCACGATAATCGTTTATCTGTATTCGTGGAGTTCCATTCGCTAACATATATGCAATGTTCATTAAGTTCGTATCACAGCTTGTTGCGACGTTCGTATCACAGCAGGTTGTTTTTAAATTAATATTAATACATAAGATATTTGCCAATCATCCACAGGAACAGATAGCCTAAACGATATTTGTTATTTTCTAACAAAAGGAAAATATAGAAGTTTCATATACAGGTGTTTCATCAATTGTATATACAACACTTCCTCATGATACTTGCAAGCATCTTTAATATACAAATATTGCATATAGAGGTGTTGCACGCTGAATCATCTTGAATTCGTGTAGACCTTAAATGATAGAGATATATATAAATCCACTTCACGCTAATGATGTGCACTGGAAACAACTCAAAATTTACATTGGAAATACATAGCATTGTTTAGCTTGCCATAGCTTGATAAATGTTGTTTGTTCATTCGTCATATGAGCACGAAAATTCAGCAGATCAAAACTAAAAGATAATTGTGTTTCTTTACGTTGGATCGATAAACTCGAGTGTAAAGTAAAATTTTGAACGTCCCGAGAATTATTAGCGTTTTCCAATGCTTAAAAGTAATACATTGAATTTTAATTTTCTGATAAATATTATGTGAAAATATATACTATATTTATGAATATCGCATATAAAAATGGAAGAATATTTAAGCACGCCTCACTTATCTCAGACGCGTTCAGTATTGCATCTATATTTTTATTTTCCGTCTCATATCGTAACCAACATGAAACAATATCGAAATCTTCCACGGTTCACTAGCTAAGTATTAACAGGTTTCCGCTCTGACGCCGCCTGATGGAATAAATTTTTGATTTAACTCATATTGTTATACTCAACGCGGCATGGATGTGGATTTCATACAGCTATTGTACATTATGTATCAACGCAGCTCATTGAGGGTATGTGACAAATGAGAACATTTTTCTCGAAGTATTAAATGATACGTTTAGAATTAGTTCGGAAATTAAAACAATTTTGTGTAATAAACGTTAATTGTAAAAACATTTACTCACAACGCAGGTGAACGACGTTTGAAGGCGGTGAGACGGCGGTCGACAACTATCGACTTTTGTAAGCCAAGTTCTGTGGCTAATTTTCTCCCGACTTAAACCACAAGTCAAGATGGGCGCATCGCCGCCTAAACGTCTACCGTCTCCCTTTGCACCTTTATTTGAATGTTCTATCATCGTCTCCTTTAACTCATTTTAACCCATAGCTTTTGAATCGGCGAGAGCCTGCCAGAATGGCTTCGATTTTTCTTGGTCTCCGAATTTTGTGGAACATTTCCATTGAAATATTTAATCTCATATATCCTGTTTTTACCGATTACGGTCGGTCCGGTTATTGATCTCCGTTGTACTTTATCGTGGGCTGCCTGCAATGTATCAAACAAACGTATATATTGTTATTAACTTTTTTTTACAAATCTGGTTAGAATCTACAATTTTGACAAGCCCTTATTTAAGATTTAAGTACTATATCGAATATTATACCCTCGGATAATTTATTTCCCTACTTCCTTAATTTTTCGGTTTCGTACATCAAAACGAAAAAAATTGTGAAGTACTAGTAGAAATCACATTACGAGAGATTCTAAATTTTTTTGAAAATTTTTGAATTTTTTTGCATATTTTTCGTAATATCTTCGAAGATATACTACCTAATAATACAAAAAATATATTTTAAGATCCTTATAATTAGCCCATATAAACGATTAACTACACTATGAAATTTAAAAAAATTATTTCCTGTAGTTAATTTTCCTCTCCTCCCCCTAAAATTTTCACATGAATAATTAAGTGCTAACTATTTACAAGTACAGATGGAAATTTGTCCTGGTAATATATTTTATTATTATACTAAATTTCAAGTTTCTTCGTCAAAAGGTTTGTGCAAATAAAAACTGTTTTGCCCAATGGGGGCAGGGACGTGAATAATGTTAGGGGTATAAGGTTTCTGTTTTTATTTTTATGGCATGGATTCATTTAATATTTCAAACCTACCGGTTTTAATTTAGGATTTGTGAAACCCTGAGCATATTTTATGACATGGCAATACCGTCGTGATTTCTTTCGAACTTAGGACTTGTGGTCACTTCGTGCAGTTACTATGCCAACAGCGGTCAATGTTTTTAAAAAATGTGAAATATAACCATTATATACTGTTGTTACAGATAGTAACTTTACAGCTTCCACCACAACTAAAAAAAAATAATGGTGAAGATCTAATAATATGCAGTTAATACAGTCATGAACATTTATATTTTTACCACTAACTACTTTGTGAGTTGCACTCCTCTCAATTTGTGTTTATCCATAAACTCATCTTACCAACTGCAAGATTTTTTATTAATTAGGAAGAAAAAATTAACCCTTAGGCGTAAGCTTTACACAAAACTGATCAGTAATATTTTATAATTTTCTTAAGAATTTTATGAAATCGTATAATTTTACTTTTATTAAATACTCTATAATTGAAAACTGGACTGTACTGTTTCAATTTTGTGCAACGTTAAAATAATTCTCGATAACTAAATCTATTTAAGACCCTTAAAAAGCGATCCAAATAACATTTTTATATTAAAAATAGTTAATAAGTATATGCAGTTAAAATGCAGTTGAAGAATAATTATACACAGTTAATTGAAAACGTTATTTCCTCCCTTCATATTACCTTTTTGCTCCAACATTTCTCTCCAAGCCGTCTTTCGATGGGAGGAACATCGTTGCTTATCTTCTCTCAGAGTGGGCGGCACTTCCCTTCGAAAAAATTTTCCTATACGAATATTATAAACGCTTCATGACTAAAGCCTTGAACCTTCCGTATACACATATAAGTAAATAAAGAATTTTGTTGATAGAGAAATTCCGTCTCGTCATGGGCATGTCGACTTTCCGTTCCATAAGGCAATTTTATGAAAAGTATATAGAGCTCTCAAGAATTATGATTTCTCGAACTATTGTTTATCTCAAACATTTCTCATGATTACTTTCAGAAATCTCACTATCACTGAAATTAAATTATTCTGTACTACTATATTGTTTTTATGTAGAAGAAATATTTGTCATATATGGGATTTGACAAAAAAGTAATTTTTTAAATTTTTTTCTTCTCAATATTTAGTAAAAATTACACCGAAGTGAGTTATGCGTCGTTGAAGTAATATTCTATGGTATTTAGGTTATACTAATACGAGACCAATTAGGGCGCATAGGTATGTTTTTTAGAAAGCCATTTATGAACTTAAAATATATAGGTAAATTAATGATTTAATTTCTTGTTAAACTGATAGGAGGTCTTTCGTAACCATGAAAATAATTATTTATGAAATATAAATTAAATAGTAAAACCTTGCTATTGAAAATATTATTGGATGAGAGTAGACAAGATAACCACTGAACTATTAATAAGTTGAAGGTAGCATGATTTGTCGTTTATTTATTTTTTTACCTGTGATAAGCTGTTCCAATACTAGACCGTACGTATCAAGGAGCCTGTGATCTAATATTCCTTTGGATTTTTTGCTTTGTTTATACTTTTTCTAACGTATATCAATAGTATGGAAGACTCTACCCTTTTTCCATACCGTGCAGTGGAACACTTTAATTTGCAATTTTTATTTAAATGTACACACCCAATACTGTTCCTGTCCTTAATGAAAAAGTGGTCCTCTTATCCAATAGTACTGATGATATGGCCACATACATACATCATACACAGACAAATTTAGCGTTATTTATTAATTTGAGATTTATTTTGAGATCATATTACGGATAAGCGATTGGTGTCTGGAAAGTCTATATTTTAACCACTGTGCTTACGTACTATTAAAAACGGTTTAACTGTAACGGATAACTAAATTTAAATTCGCACTGAGTTCAAATAGTCGACAGAATTGCTCAAGCAAGTTCAGACTGAGTCATTCTTCCTCCGACCTGTCTTCAAATTCCATTCAAATTTCACTTGAAATGAAAAATTTGTTACTACTTACAGTTGTGTTTTACGGTCTCTCATTGTACATAAGATTGTGTCTCACTCAATGCTGTGTCCTGTTGGATAAAGTGTGGTGAAGAATGTGTATTTATGTATTACCAGTAGTATTTTAAGTATTCAGGAATCATAAATAATTACGAGCTTTTTTTGTGTTTTACGTTCTTCATAAGCGTTAGGTGTAAACCTTTGTGATAATCGTTTGAAGTAACTAAAAGACTGAGTATAATACAAGTCACTAGAGTTCTTTTGATATTAAATTTAAATAATACAACAATGAGGAGAATTCGTCAAAAATAAACTTACTTTGTTTTTCTCTGTTTGTATAATCTGTAAATCTCTTGAGGAAATGTTACATAGGTTTTCAAACTTAATATAATTTTTTATCGGCGTAAGTGTTGATATACAACATTTTTATTATGAAATAAAAAGTTTTTAGCATTCAACATCGGAAGTGAAAACGTTTTCAGTATTCTGAGCCGAGAGTGAAAACCAAAACACTTGTGGTAAGATCTCTATGCACTTATGGTGTTCATTCATGAATAAGCAATATTCCTAATCGTACCAAAAGTTAAGTCATGGAATGTTTCTCTAGCTGCCTAAAACAAATTTGTACAAGTTTGCTTCCACAAATTTTATAGAGAGACAAAATCATGTCAATTTCAATACTCTAAGCAGTAATAATCAATTTCAGCGGTCGAAGCAATGTTGACACCGATTATAGTATAATAAAAAAGATTCAAACAAAAAATAAATAAAAAATAGAGTTATTGATTCCTATATATACGTTATTTACTTGGCTTTTACAGTTTTGTTACCTACATTAAAAACATATGTCGATAGCAGTTTACATATGCGGAAACGTATACACTTCTTTAATCATTTCTTTATATATATTTGGTATTTTCATTCAATACGCTTATATAAAAACTACAGCCATGTCCGCAATAATGATAGTCGCTCATTGGGTTAACTTGAAATGGTCTTTAAAGTCAGAGTAACTAATGACTTCTCCCCCTTTCAGTAAGCAGGCAATTTAATCTAAAAGTCAAGTACTAGGTTTATAGCTATTCCTATCCTTCCTAACTACCCTAATTAGAAATTTACTACGAGAGAGATTAATCTGCAACCAGATTATTTAAGCTCTATTATAAATTCGACGGTATAGCGTTTTCGAATTATCCATGGGGATTTCAAGTATTGAACAAATATTTTAAAGTGATAGTAGGGACGGAAAAAATCTTAACCAGGTTTGTTTTTTAGAAAGTGATGCAAAGTATACGTAAAACTGTACGGGTAATTTTTATTTACCTCGTGAATACAAAAAAAAGTTATAAGGATATACTTCGCGTCATCTACTGTAGTCAACCTTAAAACTGTAACCTTAATTGATATATATATACATATATATATATATATATATATATATATATATATATATATAATCAATACAATGCAGTGGCGTTAAGCTGCTGTGTTTGATACTTGCATCAGTATGTCTCTATTGTTTGAAACAGTCAAAAATTATTTTAAAGTATTTACGGATAAATTATTTTGGAAAGCTCCTTAAACATGCTTAGCATTAATATCGAAACGTATTAGGCCGAAATATGAGGAAGGCTGTGATGTTCATCTACGTAATTATGTTACAGAAGATTTGATAAACATTTACATCCCAGTAATTTTGTAAAAAAATATTACCAAAAATATAAATGCAGACTTGGATGGGCATCGTAAAAAGTCAATGGCAAAGCTCATCAGTCCTGTCATTTTAAGGCAACAGTGTCAGGTTATATGCGTATTTTATCGCTCTGATTTTAATTCGGTGTAATTTTGAGTTTTCAACATTCTGTTTTACCCTGCTCTTTTCTGGTCGATGCGGTTTAACTTCCGTTTTCAAATTGTTTTTAACAGCTTCCAAAACAATGTCATGTGTGAATTATATTTTTTGCTCGTTCACGCATAATTTTGAATGAATGCAAATGTTGCAAAATACGATTTAGTGGCAATTTCAGGTGTGAATTATATTTTTTAAGTCCTGTACCGTGGTGAAATTATATTGATAGACACGCCAACATCGATAACATTCATTAAGGGTTTTAAATATGAATTATAATTTTTTTCCGATAGAGTATTATTGAAGTACTTTGAACAATGGAAAAGTCCTGTACCGTGGTGAAATTATATTGATTTGGATGGCATAACGTTTTTTAAGCATAAATTCAATTTGATGTTAAGTTTTTATAGATGTTCAAAGTTTTATTGCTTGTTCACGCATAATTTTGAATGAATGCAAATGTTGCAAAATACGATTTAGTGGCAATTTAGTCGATGTACATTTAAGCAATGTACCTGATTCCTTTCAAAAGCAAGAAAAATATGAGTTTCAAGTGAGAAGAAAGATGTAATCGAGAATTATATTTACACGATATTTGTTTGTTTATAAAAAGACCTTTCGTAACAAATACGCATGAAGTGTTGGACAATTATATATTTGAACAAAACGTTACTTTATTACGAGTCAACTGACAAACATATATTAGATTAATAACATTACAAGAATAAAATCCACACCCAAGTTTTACTGGAAATTATAAAGATCAGTAATTTGGTCGCTTACATGGTTATCTATTTTATATTCCACTTCATATTATTTGCTTATATGATTATTAAACTAAGTAAATAAAATAAATAAACTAAATATCCGTCGGTCTGCGAATATTTGCAACAGCAGAAATTGTAGTGTAATTCGATAGACAGGTTCAATGTACTCCGCCAGAATTGTGCTACACGGGGCGTTTGAGGCGAGAAGGAGACAGCTCGAAAAATGTTTTCGAGCGTGTTTCAGTACACTATTGCATCATGTGAGTAAGTGCTCGTGGAATTACAGTGAAACTGCTTTTAATATGCTCTCAGAGACTAAGATTAACAATATGAAGATAGAAAGAACGGAAACAAATAAAATAATTGTAAAAATTAGACTAAGGGAAGAAAAATTACAAAATTTCCAAACCTGCTAACTAAACTATTTGGGTTTCGATGGGAAGTTTTGAATTTGGACTCGGGTAGCAAATAAAAACGCTTACCCAATATCGTCGTTTAGATTTATTCCTTCCAATTTAATTACTGAAATCAAAGTATATAATTAAATGTTGTATATGAACTATTCTCACTGTAATTACACGACATTATACTAAAATGGGCCGCACTCAAAAACGTCTTTTTATTGTCTAGGTTGGATCAAGTAACAAAACCTAAATCTGAATTTGGTTTTAAATTATACTAAATGTTCGTCGATAAAATGGAAAATTTTATTTATTTGTGATAAAAATTCATAAAGAAAGCCGTCAAATTTTAATTATGATACCTGACAGATGACGTATAAGATAATTATTAATACTCCTTCATATTCTTTTCATCGTTTAAAAGTATATTTTATTTATTAAGAGTTTTATATCCAACAGATCAACTAAACTGCACACGAGAGATAACCTCCACAATCACAAGACTGATAACTGGACACCTGAAAGGCATGAAAGTCAAGCCAGATGAAACAACGAATTAGTCCTCAGCATGTCCACACTACCTAAATACATATCTGGTCTCTCAACATCTACTTTCCTGTTGTCCAGTAATTGAATCGGCTTTCTTCAAAATCGACGTCAACTGGCTGAAAATATCCTATTCTCGGAAAAGTTTGATGAAGTGACCAGAGCTGTGGTCCACACCTTTGGCCCATCTGTCTTCTCTTTCTTTTTTTTCCTTTTTTCTTCACTTTGTGCACAAGCCATAGACACGCCAACATCGATAACATTTATTAAGGGTTTTAAATATGAATTATAATTTTTTTCTGATAGAGTATTATTGAAGTACTTTGAACAATGGAAAAGTCCTGTACCGCGGTGAAATTATATTGATTTGGATGGCATAACATTTCTTAAGCATAAATTTAATTTAATGTTAAGTTATTTTTAAATTTCAAATGTTTGATATATGAAAATAAAATTTAATATAAGAACCGGATGTGGAGACACTCGTTATTAAATTGTTTAACGTATTTTTAGCTATGCCTCTAAAAATCATTGATCCAACAATGAAATGGATATATTAAAAAGCTTGTTTTATTGTGAAAAATGGCAAATATTTATAAAAAAATGTTCAAGGCAACTTTTCTTGAATTTAAATTCAAAACTTCGGAGAAAAAGTAGTATGTAGAGGTGCTGTAAAGTAAGGGATGTCTCCACCAGGTACAGACATTTTTATTACTTTGTGAGCAAGTATTACCTTTATATTAAAAACAGAATGTTTATTAATCCTGTATCAACAAATGGGTTAATTTATGAAATTCAAAGACTTTAATTTGATCTTTATGTTATCACTTTTAACGATAGTTTTTAAGAGAGTGTTTTACTCACAAGTAGTCAAGTTTCTAAAAACTCTTTAATTTTCTCATATCTGGATTTCTAATAATTTACAGTATGTTGTTGATATACAGTCAGCTGAGCACTACTCAGAAAAAAAATAATTATACTTCTCAACTTCAGTAATAAAATTTATTTAGCAGATTTTTCACCTTACTTATTTAATTCAAATCATTTATACTCTGACATCCAGCTTTAATCTGATTTGATACTTACTTATATGACCGTAGGTAATATTTTAAAACTCTTGATATGTGACTCAGATAGATCTATTTTATAGATTTTTTATTTGGCATACTATAAGATAGAATTCTGTCTGCAATGTTCTTCTCTATGTTCCTTAAGTATGCATTACTCTATGTAGATTTATACAGACACATTTCTAATGTCACGGATTGTTTTAATACCAATTTCAATCTGTTTAGTGTCTCTTAATATATTAAAGCAAGCTTCCACTATTCGTAATAAGATGGTCACTTCCAAGATTAGTTTAATATAACTAACCCGGTTTTCTGATTGACTAAAATATCAAGCAATAAACTGGAATCATTCTGCTGAGGTTCTCACTTCAAGTGATTGAATTACCAACTACTTATTTCATGAACGATTACTAGGAGTCCTATTTAGTGTTTTCAGATTACTTACTGGAAATTGATATTCACTCGTCGGTTGTCGAAGCAAAATACATTTTTAAAGCGATTTCAACAGCCCATACCAATGTAAGTCATGTGTAGACATCAGTTTGTAGAATTGAGGAAGCAATATATGGAGATTAAAAATAATATGGACAAAATAGTAAATTTTCTTCCTCCAATAAATTTCAAACTCACGAAACCTCATTAACTTTTGAATACATATACTTGATGCTAGGCTATAATAACTAACATAACTTATATTTGAGCTAAATTCATTATAAAGAAGGTCTGTGGTGATGTATCAAATGATCTAAAATTCATGAAACTAAAGGTAGGTCTAGAGATTTTTTTCTTTTTACTAAGACTCAACTAGAAAGCTCTCCGTTGTCGTGAAAACCTAATTATTAATTATTAAAGTTGAGAACATTGTTTCTTGTTAAATTTCATCAAGAGAGTTTTCTTGTTACGAAAACTAGATAGTCATAATAATTGCAAAAATTTTAGAATAACCTTGCCCCAATTTCTTACTTTATTTATGAAAATTTAATAAAGAGCAAAAGTTATTTTTACTCAGTTCATTGTATCAGAGCTGAACTGTAAATTATCTGTTGAAATGAAGGAGTTGTTAGTTGCAATATAATCCCTGACGTTGTCAGAAATTAAAAACTCAACATAATTATTGAAAAGAAATATACAAAAGATAAGTTACTAGAAACAAAGTTTGTAATAGTAAGACATATCTATTTAAGAGACATAAATATTGAGTTATTGAATATTTCGCGTTCGCGTGACTTGACTAAGTAACTCAAATGTGAGCTGATATGTGAGAGCCGACATAGTTGTCGGTTATTTGCTATACAGGAAATATTTTGATGTTGTATTTATTCGTTATAAGCTTATTTGGTTCTTCTATTTGTTTTAAATTTGAATCTATTGTTAATACTTATAATTTTGGTACTTTCCAGGTTTTTGGTTATACGAATTTTATTGTTTACTGTCTATACATGTAATGGAACTGTAAAACTAACGTGTTTATATATTGAAGGTATTTATGAAAAACATATAAGGCAAAAATAAAAAATAAGAGAATACAAAAATATTGCTTTTGGGATATTTTTATGTTTTCTGCAAACTTGTTTGTTGGTTTGGGCATCATCCAAGAATAGTTAAAGGAATTTTGGTGAAGTTTTTATTGTTGGATTCCGTCAGATCTGGGATAACGTACAGGTAATAGTTTATCATAATCGATCAAGTAAGAAGAAAATATTCCTATTTGACGTTTCAATACATAGTGTACTTAAGTGAAAAAGTTTACTTTCATAATTATAATAATAGATGGCGTTATGTGTATCAATATTAGAGTTAGGTTAATAATATTTTTTAGAGTTTATACGTGAACGAAGTCACGGGCACAGCTGCAACGGCATAATATAATATTCAGACAAAATATTGATACTTTTCTTTCGATATTTTTATCTGTGTGATACTTTTTTAGACGCTACTCGTGAGTACAATATACAAACTATATTTTTGATTCGATATCTTATCTCTAGCATAATCAGGTAAAACACATTTTTATATAATTAATAAATCAATAGACAATAATATAAACGTCTCCACTTTTACAATATGCCTGTTGTCAATTGTTAAACCTTTTTGTTTGTATAAGTTCCTGAGTACAAAATAAAATAATTATAATCAATAAGATTTTTTGCCGCACAAAGGTAATTAGTTTATTTATATTACACGAATATATTACATACGCTTTCCAAAATCGTAAAAGTCCTTAAATTTTTTATTAAACTTTCGAAAACCTAATGACAGGACGACATTGAAGAAAATTCCAAAAAATCTACCAATTGTATATCTCTATATATATACTTATTATGCTAATTATCCGTTAATGTCATCTTAAGCATTATATACTGTAACTCTCTGTTAGATGGAAAAACTGTTTATTTTTATTAAATTAATTATATTAACCAACCCAGGGCATTGAGGTTGTTTACGTCGTTTTATATTCCTGAACCTTTAAGTCCAAATACGTTTATTGTTTTACCAATTAACCAACGATTATCCTAAACTTTCGTGAACAGCGACAATAACTGGCTATATAAATACGTTAAAACTAACATTTAACTTTCAATACAAATGAAATGACAATGAAGACTAAATTAAACCTGATAAATACTGTTAATAGGTTAACGCGAAATAAATAGAAGATACAGTTTTACAAATTATGCAACGAACGTTCAAGTATTTAACGGCAATTGTCATAATGAATTACTTCAATGGCATCTTTAAAGCTATTTCAAGAGTTAATCAATGACAAACTAAAAAATTAAAAAAAAATTATATTTCTGCAAAGTTTGTATATAAATGTTAATATACATAGGAACTGGAATTTTCTCGGTAATAATTAAAGAACATATTAATGTTTTGATTGCCGCTTTTAATTTCTATTCAATATATTTAACTTAAGATAATTTCTGTACAAATTTGTATATCTTACGTGTTGTGCATATTTTTATACATACCTCTTTCAGAGTATTTGTAATTAAAAATTTAATATAAATTATTCGTTTTAAAATTAAAATTAAGGCCGAGGTTGAAAAAATATTTGGATTTGAATCGACTCAAGGGACATCAATATTTTTATGGACAATTTTTTCCACGGGTATACTTAGGTCCTGAAGGAGATAATCTTTGCTAATATCCCACCTGAAGATGTTGTAATACAACGAAACCTAAGTCGTGGTAAAGAAATTAAAGAAAGTAGAAATAATACTACATCACGTAGTTTCATTTAAATGTGAATAATGAATTTCTACAAAATTAACGCCAAATATATTCAATACCTACTAACCTTATTAAGCTACTGTTTACTAACTGTTTACTACACTGTACTATTTACTACTGTTTACTAACTAACTTGTTTATAACTAGCTGTTTACATACATATTAGTCAACTTGGTAATGATATTAGTACTTATGTCCGACAATAATTTAAAGACTTTTTAAAAACCATTTAAAGAATTCGTGAATAAATTTCACTCACGGTGTTATTTATTTTCTTCCAAGAATATACAAAAATTTCTAAGAAATAAAATTCAAGTGTCTGGAAAGTTTGAAAGCGAAAACGTTCAAATTGTCTTTATCTCCTCGAAACGATGACAATTTGAACATTTTTGTCACGAAATTTTTAAGCTCTAGGGAGCATGTTGAATTTTTATTTCAAGTCGTTTTTTTATAATTTATTCCCGTCATTAACTCGAGATATCCGCAAAAAGAGTGTATGTAATCGTTTCAATAGTTTTAAAGTCTATAATATCGTAAAGTCCTGAATTTTTTTATATTATATTAAAGAAAAGCAAACATCCTCAACGATGTTTTTTTTTGTAATAAATTTGCAAATAAAAAATAAGTTCCCAACCAAAGTAACTAATATATAGCGAGAGACCAAGGAATAATGGATAAATAAGTTAAAGTGGTATTTAAACATACCGATTAAAAAAAAAACAAATTACAATAGAGCTTTTTTTATATCCTATTTTGCTAAAAACATAATTTGTTTTACATATACAGCAGCATAATTTGTTGTACCGTAATATATTTTACTTAAAAGAAAACGGAAATAACCGTACTTCATATATAAAACAGTGCTGTTACATTTATTTTCTATTTCCTATCGACCGATTTTCTCTTGGACAGGCTAGTTTTTTCATTCTTTGCTCAGTATAAATATTTAACTAAGAAAATTTATTTTCGATAGTCAAATGAAAAAAAATTAAGCGCTGATTCCTGATTAGAAGACTTACGTTATTCCTACATAACATTTTTTAGCAATCGTGCAGTCATCTTCTTTGTAGTGGAATACCAGCATTCAGAATAGAATCGTGTAAGCATTCCCCACTGTCTCACAGTGTTTAACTGATCAATCTCATAATTGTAGTTGTAACATAAGTGATTTATAGCGACGAGTAAATGAATTTCGTTAAGTGTGTACAAGCATATTATACAATTAAAAAAATAAAGAATCTTAAGTAATATAATTATATTCCATTTATTAAACTATTTGAACTTAATTAAAATTAATAACTATTCCAATAATATGTAATTGGTTATATTTAATATAGAAATATGACGAACTAAAAAGATGTGAACTTAATAATAATTTAATACCTGATATTCGCTTATCCACTAACCTTTCATTTGAAAAGACACTTCTTTCTTTTTTGTAATAAAAGTACAAAACGAGGAGTTCCGTTTAAAAAATCTTTTCTTCTTTAAGTCGTTTGGAAACTATAAAAGTTCTGTTTTAAATACGACTGGTGAATTTTCAAAGCTTAAAGTCCGAATCGAACTTAATAGGACTGATTGTGATCGTAAATTAATTTTCCGTCAGAAAACATGTGCACTTTACGGCGTGGAAATAAAATTCACAGGGTGCATTTAACCGTTTTCTTTTTCACATTCATGCTTCCAAGAAATATGAGGGTGATCGGTTCTATCCAGTGGGGAAAAGAAAGTTTTTTGTAAGAAAAATTTTCCGAAAACCAATGTATTTACTTCACTAGGTTACTTATATGCATATGTATTGGAATATGAGAGATAGGCGAAATCTTAAATCTTTATGGCATTTAAAATATTTGTTTTCAAAGTTAAGAAAATTCAAATAAATACGCTGTATTAGATTATCTGACTGATTATTAAATAAAAATAAAAAAAAATCTTTAAGTTAATGTAATAATAGCTAAAAGCACGGCTTTGTTAAGGTTCGCGAAATTTTATTATTAAAAATACTTACAAATTGAAAAAAAAATCGCAGTATTAATTCCACAATCAAATTTCACGAAATACTTACTTTCAATGGATGGCTGTCGATGGTAGCTATTTAAGTCGGTTATTAAAGAAAGTATTATATATTACGATTTTCCAAAAAATAATTAAATTTTATTTTCATTAATGCAAAATTATTGCATTTCCATTAATGCAAAATTATGCATTTTCGCTTTCCAATTTTTTTTTGTAGGTGCTATTGGAACACAACGATATTTTGGAAAGTATATATATATATATATATATATATATATATATATATATATATATATATAAATAAATATATACACACACACACGTACATATATATATATATATATATATATTTTTTTTTTTTTTGGCTATTGTTTTTGGATGATATTCTATATTTAGGTATATATAACAAGTTATTATGGAAATGTTTCTAGTACAAACGAATGTAAATGCGAAGATGAAAATATTTTTAATAGTAACTTGTAGTATTTTACTTTCAATTAGTTGAATTTATGTTCATGATTATAGAACCTATTTCACATGACATTCCTTTATTTGTCATGTATACGTAAAACAGTTTTATATCTTTTAATAGTGAATATATTTGGCGTCAATTTTGCATAAATTCATTATTCCACATGAAGACAAGGCTCACCTGACAATGTTGTAATACAACGAAACCTAGGTCGTGGTAAAGAACTTAAAGAAAGTAGAAAGTAGAAACTACATCAAGTAGTTTCATTTAATTGTGGATCTTTTAATAGGAATAAGAAATTCCTTTTACCGGAAATAAGCATTGCTATTACATCTTTTATTAGGACGAACTCGGCTTAGTTTTGAGGCCCCATAACTTCACGCTAGAGTTTAGCAAGGACCATAAAGAGTTTAGCAAGGACCATAAAGGACCATAATTGTTGTTGTAAAAATTTTTTTCTATAAAATCTATAAAATTTGCACGCTGAGCTACTTCTTCATCTAATGTTTTTACAATAATAAAACTGACCCATTTAGTCTTTAAGTCTAAGAAATAACCTCACGTCCATGTGTTGCCTTATTGTCAAGTCGTAAGATTTTCTTGAATAGATATTTTGTGACTTGTAAAGATTTTTCAATGGAAATATATGTAATAAGTTTATATAGGTGAGGCTTACACCTTTTCAAAAGATTGCTTAAGTATTAATTTGGACTGGATATGCTTATTTAAATGAAACTTTCTGAATTTGTTGTCGTGTTTCCATAATAGTTATATAGTTAATAGTATAATTATGATAAATATTCTTAAAAGCGGGTGAAACGACACTGTTATCCACTACGAAGCAGGAACTATCCGAATTAATAAGAATGCTGTAGATTTATCTCTTTCTTAAATCTTACTACTTTTCGTGGCCAATTTATGGTTCTGTCCATATCAGTTGTTATATTTAATATATGCGTCGTTCAAAGGCAAGTTAAGAAGATAATGACAAGGTAAAGATGTTTCATATGCTTAAAGTTTATTTCCTTTTGCATGGATTAAATGTAAATCGCGCAATAATCATGTGTCTCTTTTGTATGAAATCAAAGAAATTAAAGGCATATGGTGTGAATAACACAAATTAATTAGTTCAGATAAATTGAAATTATTATATTCGTTATGCATTTCACACGGATAAAAGATGAATTTACTTCTAAATGTGAACTGTGGCATAACCCAATCAAAGTAATCCAAAAAAAATTGTCATGTTTCTTTTTTTAAAACAAAATAAAGTCATTGTCTTCATGATCCTTTACTGCGTAAACGAAAGAATAAATTTATTTCTAAAATATGGAATACATATTTGTTAATTATACTCAACGGTGATCCACAATAATTTCCCCTACTCAAAACACAATAGAGCTACTTTTATACCTGATAATTGAATTTAAAAGTGATCCACAAACATTTCTCATGTTCCCTTGTTTAAGACACAATAAGGTATTGTTTTAATATGCCTTCACTGTGTAAACGAAGGAATAATTGATTTTCGGGAAATTAGACGAGCAAAATAAGCAAAGAAGCTGACCTATTCTCAGTAGTTTAATTAATGATTGCTTTTCGGTAATAAGTGTCTTTGCTAATAGATTTGCCCTGTCTTTTCAACAGTGTAAAATTATCTTAATTATATTGATCCCCCGTCATAACTAAACGACTTGGTTCCTTTCGCCGAGCGATATAGGTTGACGGGCTTAGGGGCGTGTCGGTTGAAATACCCCGATGTTCAGTTAATAAATAAGCCAGTTTCTCTATCTTGTACGGTTTGGCACATCCATATTTTCTGCTATATTTTTTGTACTGCTACGCCTCTTTGAAATTAGAACACAACAATATACAGCTTATAAACTTTCTCTAAGTATTCGATTTCTAACAATACATTTTTAAAATTAGATTTGCAGTTCCAGACATGAGTGAAAAAATCACTTTTCTGCTTTATCACTGCTATACCACTATGAATCCTAGCATAATGCTAGATGGCCTATCATTTTTCTCAAAATGTACGCTACTTAATACAAAATGAATTCTTATAATCGGACGTATGGTTTCAGACATTAACGCGACGAAACAAATAAACAAAAAGAGATTAGTAAATTTTTATTTAATTTGAAAATTAAATGAAAGTTCCGATTTCGAAAATTGATAAATTAATAATTAAGGAACTTGTAGAAGTACTAAGTGGATAGTATACGTAAATTAATAATTAAGGAACTTGTAGAAGTATTAAGTGGATGGTATACGTAAATTAATAATTAAGGAACTTGTAGAAGTACTAAGTGGATGGTATACGTAAATTAATAATTAAGGAACTTGTAGAAGTATTAAGTGGATGGTATACGTAAATTAATAATTAAGGAACTTGTAGAAGTACTAAGTGGATGGTATACGTAAAATATTGTAACGATATATTTTCTAATAGCTGTATCTCATATTAAATTTAATAAGACCCATTTTTTTATTTTGTTCCTTTGGTACGATTTATTCTACTGTATTATTTTTGTTAGTCCTCTCTTTTTTCTCTTTTTTTCAGAATTTACTTTTTATAAAGTATTATAACTCACAATTGTTTTCTGAAAGCTTTTCTGAAACCGTGCTAAAGCAAAAGGTACTAAAACCTTGTTGAAACCGACGTGTTTCTGTTTCTAATCCAAAAATAAATTCACAAAGATATGTAAGAAAGTTATTGGTGACTACGTCAGTGGTATTTATTTGGACTGGATAAATAAATACTTTCCTATTTTATTTTTTTTTATTTACTCCTAAATATGGCTACAGCATTTTGATAGTTTTTATATTTGTGCCTATAATACGTACCAGCGCACAATTAAACGAATACCAGTTTAATTATATTTACACTTACAATGAGGAAATTGTTAATATGTGCGTAATAAATGGGCCATAACTTATTCTTTTAGTGTTAATTTATATCTTAACTCGTATCGGTAATAATATATCTTATGATATTATCACTATTAGTAGCCGGAAGAAGTCCGTTGCTAAACATCGGGTTTCCCTATAAATTCTCATAAAGATCAATCACATGCCTCTTGAATCCAATGGCTTTCTTTTTTAATAGTCATCGGTTGTGAGTGCTAAGTAAGTAGATACTTTTAGTTCTCTTATGGATCTTCTCTTTACGAATGTGATTATCATTTTCGATATCAACTTTACCATCTTATTATTATTAATTATTAGATACAATAATATTATATTATTGACTAAAATAATAAATTATTTTTAAAGGAATACTTATTCATTTTGCGAGAAATAACATTGTGGGTGCAAATATTACCCATTCCTATTTAAGAAGGGGATATTTCGAATTTTGTTAATATTTAATAAAAATAGGAATACAGATTGAAGCAATTATACATATGCATATTAATTGTGGGATTATATCAAGGAAAATTAATTTATTTAGTTTTTGATGTATACGTTCTTATAATTTTCTAAGTGCAACTTTGTCTTCTTACTTCCTGAGAGGTCTAGTATTTTGTCATAAATATTATGAATCGCTATAAAACTGTAAATCTATTTTCACATTATAGCAGGGAACATGTGACAACTAAATCTATAGTCGCAGTACTACCAAAAACGGAATTTTCCCCTTATTGTTATATATAGTCTACAGAAGACCTAAACATGGGATTTCATGGATATCTGTTGATATTCTAATATCCTAGGAGCAGAATATATAGATATATATATATATATATATATATATACATATGTATATATATATGTATATATATATATATATATATATATATATATATATATATACACATATATATTTATAGTAATTTATAGTTTATATCGTAATAAGTTGAAACTGTCTTCAGAGATGGTTATTATTTATTTTAAGGGAAGAATAAATTATGAATAAAAACCAGTTAGTTATTACCTATCTTCAAATAATAACAGATGAACTTGAACTCACAAAATGAAACAAAAAACTTTGCTGTAGATTTTCTCTTCTCTTTATATATAAGAGAAAACCTAGAGCAAATTTTTTTTAATTAATTTACATACGTTGTATTATCCAGAATGTCCAAATGAGAATAATTTTTCTAATTCCTTAGAATTGGCTTGAACTTCTTGCTTCTAAACTTTTTCACCCATTTTATGATCGAATCTGACTATTTTTGGGCATTTAAATTAGTATAGGGAAGAACACGGTTTTGTGAAAAAAACTATATTAACATTCAACAATAAATAAAATGTACAAATTTCCAATCAATTGAAGATATTGAGAGAAGTACTAATAAAATATAAGCGTATTAAAAATAATTCCTCTAGGCAGACTACGGTTGAAAATTGTATTTAATACATGTTGTAATAATTTCTGAATCAACACTCAATGTGTTGATTCAGAATTCTATTGATTGTTGATTATTCATTACTAATTAATTCTGTCGATTATCATGTTTACTACCTCATTAAACTTCAACGTACCATTTTCTTTTAGTTTGTCTGATCATTCGGTTGAACACTTAAAACAATTTCCTCTATCCAGATATTTCGAGTGATGATTTTTTTTAGAAATTATTACCTTTGCATACTTCTTACTTATAATGATTAGTGCATCAAATTCAGTAAATACCACCTAACATAAATAGGCATTCAATAATGAATTGGTCTGACTACGAAATTACGAAAGAAATTGAATCAAACTATTTATATTTTTCGATATAATCCTTTATGTCACACTCTTTCATCATTTATGAATTAAAATCCGTCATTTTATAAAAATACTCGGAATCTTTGTGTGAAAAACTACCTAACGCGACCTTCTGCAATTTTTCCTTGCTAGAATTTTCCCATGTAAATCTTATTTCAAATCTGAAATCTTTACATTAGTCCTTTGGCGCTTTGTCGATTTTCACATATTCCTAACTGTCTGACGTCTTTTTATTCTTTTCGAATTGTTTTATTTCTGTTCATAATTATTTTTTAAATTAGCATGATAAAAAACAACATTATTTGCAGACTAAATACAAAAAATTTTAATAAACATGCAACAATTGTTACTAGTAATGACATAAAATAAGGTAGATAATATTTAAATAGCAAAATAATCATTTTGGTATTCTCAGTTTGCACTTTAAATTTTTTTTCTGATATATCAGTGTTGCTGAAAAACGAAAGTAAAACATCAATATCTAACTGCAAACAAATAAGTATCGTAACCCCGCTAAGACCAGAAGTTTAATAGTTATTTTGAATATTAATTTTGAATTCTTTCGATAATCGCATGTTTAAAGTTTGTTAAAAAACATTTTTGTTGATAGTCTTTAATTTAATTTTTGTATAATGTGATTTTTTAATACTCTTCATGTTCTATATCCTCTTGACGGAGCAAAGAGCGTCTATGGTACTTCGCCACGCTGATTGGTGTACACAGGATTACGGCTCTCTTCAGTTTCATCAGCACAGTCCGCCACCAGGTATACTTAGGACGGCTACGTTTTTTCTTTCCTTGAGAATTCCATTCCAAAGCCGATTTGGGGATATGGACGAGTTCCTTTCTGAGGCCAATCTAGTTCCATTTGCATCATTATATTTTATGCTCATTCGGTACTCATTTGCACCGTTTTAGCAAGTATTCGTTAGATATTTTTATGGGCCAAAATATTTGGAGGATATATCTAAAGCAGCTGTTGACGAAGACTTGGAGTCGCCTTGTTTTGACATTGGACCTAAACAGTTCGAGTTTTACTCTTAGCGTCAGTTTCCGTCACACAGGGCTTAAAATGAATTAGTAGACATGCCTCATTTGCTCTGTACCTAGCAGCAACAGTGTTATGTTCTTTGCACCCGATCTGTTATCATTCTTATTGTATTAATTTATATCTTATTATATATTTGAAATAGTTTTTAATTTGGCATTACGAAATGTATTTGTTGTTATAAAATTTATAGAAAAAATGTACTTATTTTTGGCATGTGTGGGTTACCTTTTTATTATAATACATATTTTTAAAAAAATCAGATTGAGTTGAGGGTTGTTTTAATAAATTCGATTATGTTGAAATTGCTAAAAAATAAACGGTTCTTACTTTTTTCTTAGGTTTAACATTTTTGAAAATTTGCTTCCACGGTGCATACTGTATATCAATAAACTCAGCAGGAGTTGACTGGAGTGTGAGTTAAAACAAACAAGACTATATTATTTTTTAATTCCTCTTTTTTTATTAAGTTGAGAATTGTTTTTTTTAAATGATGGCTTTTTGATACAATGTATCTACTATTTAACATCTATATATCGGTCTATGGATATTCGCGCCACCGATTAATAAATAAAATAAAACTATAGTAAATTTGTCTATAAATAAACGTTTATTAAAATAAATTTATCCCTTATGTTATGAAGCTCATACATAATAGTTGCTTCTACTAAGAGTGGCAAAATTCTTATCTTTAATAATATTTTTCCATTATTATTCATATTTTTAACACCGGAGCTAAACAAATAGTATAAAATTACCCCTCCATTCATATATTTCAATATCTGTTTATAAAATAAGTTACTATGAATCATATAATATATTAAATTTTTATTAGACATATAGTTTAATTTAACTACTAGTACCAATAGCATATAATTTTTTTAAAAATTTTTATCCTTCATCGTTACATTATCGCTTCTTAAAAACAGCTATTAACCCATGTTCTCTTATTTTTATTGGTTTTATTTCCCTAGTCACTACTAGTATTCATACAAATTTTGTCATCACTTTTATTTCACATGCTCAACATAAAATTAAACTTCTAAACATGTATACATTTATTGTAAATGTTTTAATTAACATTTATCACACAATATATTTTTTTATTATACTATTATGTTTTTATAAATTAATATTTTTTAAGTAAATATTCGACAAATAAAACAAATGATAAGTGCTGTCAGATAAATGTGAAATACAGATAATTTAAATAAACATTTCTAATGCATCCTATGAAAGGTTGTTCCTGATTTGCAGAGAAAATTTGGAAGCTGTACCTTACCTTATTACCTTTTTGTAATTTTCATTGAGATTGGATGATAAGGCTGGTTGGCCTAAGCATGAGTGTTAGAAGTTCAAAATTAACATGACAGAAACTATAATGGCATGAATATGTATATATGTACTATTAATAGCTTGTTCACTTTTTAAATATTTTTGTCTAGTTAAACATTCTGTGTGGATTGAAAAAACCAGACGGATATTATTTCAAGTAAAATACTGAATATTGAATGCTGAAGAATATACTAAAAAGTTGGGTTTGGAGAGAAAGACCTTAATAAAAACTGATAGTCTAATTAGTGATGAAATCGTGTTAGCTGGCACCGATCTAGCTGCTATTCCCATCCCAGATCTTGCTATGGCCTGTACCAACCCCACTCGTGGATGGGACTCATGCGTTGAGGCAGTTGGCGCCTCACAGTTTGCATCTGCAGGACGAGTTGTGGCAGAATCGTAGAATCAGCGATGATCGTTTAAAATGCCAATATTGCTTTCCTAAGTTATTTATAGTGGACGATATGCAGATTGATCAATCGTAGGTGAGGAGGTATATATATATATATATATATATATATATATATATATATATATATATATATATATATATATATATATATATATACATATGTATTTTGTTCTAAATAGATTTTAAATCCATTTCTAAAATAATTACATGTTCTAATTTTAAATCGGTTAAAAGATTGGCTCTTAATATTTTAAATATTATTTTTTTCATGAGTGAGTGATAGGTGAGTTTTATATTGGGCAGTTCCCCTTTCAGGCTGGTTCTATGAATATGCAATCTGAAAAATATTCACGCGTTATGTACGCATTGTTTTTATTTGCATATACATAATTTTTAATTATGCGCTGGTATATCGTATTGATAAAACATTTTTTTTTAAAACAAGTATACAATCTCACGCAAGGCATCTTGCTCAGTACATTTAAGTACTTATGCATATATCTAAATTTCCAAGTATTTTATGGATATAGTGATATATTTATTATTAACAAAAGAGACATAGTATTATTGGTCATTGCAACAATTAAGATTTAATTTTTATATATAGAGGAACACGGTTCTGCAGTGGTTCGCTGTGCAAACTAATTGTCCGTGGACATTTAAGTTTGTTCCATTAATATATGACGCTTAAATCTATATCCTTTTCTTCTATTTTATTATGATTAGTTTTTAGACTAAATATTTTACACTATATTCTATGTCTTATTAATATTATTATATAAGGATTAAAATTAGTTTCAATTAAATTAAATTTTGAATACTTTACTTTGAGACAAGGAAATAAAAATAAAAAACAGTAATTTCGAAACACATTTTTTTAAAATAAACTGCTTCATTAATAGTTTTCCAGTAACTCCCAATATGTAACATTTTTAGTTTTGTCCTTTTATTCTATGATACGAAGTTAAAGACAATGAGTAAAGGCAGAACATATGTATATATATATATATATAGATATATATATATATATATATATATATATATATATGTGTGTGTGTGTGTGTATATGTATGTATATATATATATGTATATGTATGTATATACATGCAAATATTTATTTTCTATCCGACAATATTTTGAAAGAAGATTGTGATGGCATAGAAAAATAATTACGTTAACGTGTTCCATCCATCGTGTCATCGCAAGAGAGACTGAACTAATTAAAATTACTTCCAGTTTTATTCGTCATTGTTGCTAGACTATGATAAAAAGATAGTATCTTTAGCAAAATATTTATTTGGAATAGAATTTGATATGAACTTTCGTTTATGTTGAGAAATTAAAAGTTGAAGGGTCATTATGTAGAGTTTCATCAATTTTTACCTTAGATCATTCCTTGGAATAAATGCAGAAATTTAAACCATAGGTAGCGTGGTTCAATATTTTTACATCGTGAACTACAAACTACTGGAAGCGTCAGTCGATATATTCAGATATGTTTACCTAATTGTTTACTAATATTAGGTATTTTTACCTAATTGTCTATTAATATACTAAATTTTAGAAAAATAGAAGTTGTGGGCTTATTTGTTTGTTACTCCGGAGACAAATTAATAGAGCAAAATCTCAAGTTTTAGTATATGATTATAATGTTATGAATAGATAATATTTTAAAATTCCTAGTTTTAAATCTCCCTACTCATACTTGCACTCGTAGTCTTAAAGTTCCTAGCAAGTCATTTATAAATTTATATTTGAAACACATCCGATTTCTTTTTATTTCTTTCGTAAGACCAAGAATTAAATTAATATGATGATAACAGAAAACTACTTTCTTTAAAATTCATGATACTTTGAAAACATTCCCGGATGGCACTTTCAAATAAAAAACAGTGTCCGGGGGAAATAAGATGGATGGCAACTCCATACTACTGTTCTAGTTGTTTCATACTTTGTACATATCTATATGTAGTTACTTACATACCTACTAATGTTCTAGCTATTTCAAGTCTTTGGTATACTTACTAGCGTCAAAATAAAATTATTTTGAATCATTATCGCGCAATAATATTAAAGTGTGTCATTTCGAAACGTCTTCATGTCTAATTACAACACCGTGTGAATACAGTTATAGTAAATAAAAATATAATTAAATCCATACTAATAATATGAATATAAATGTGAATTTTCGTAAGTTTGTTGTGTAATGTCTTAGGAACGAAGCAACGTATCTCTATTAAATACAAAATGGATATAGATCGCCCGATGAAGTAACACAGAAAGTGTGGAGTACCTGTAGCTTTACAAGCGTTACTGATACCATGAAGGTACAATACCATGAAGGTGCAATACCATGAAGGTACATATTGTAATTTGTGGTAGTTTTCACTCCTAAGCTGGCTGGGCGCCGTTTCATGAAACTTGGTAAAAATATAATATATGACTTAAATTATATCCATATTTTATAATATCATTTTCTGTAGGATGAAACTTGGTATCTTCGGTCAATAATCAAAATTCTGTTTAAAAATTGATCATAGATTGCAAAATGTGTATGTCGAATCGACAAAACTTTTAATATTGAAGCCTTTACGAACCATATATTATGCACGACCAGCAAAGAGAGAGGCCGTCATAAGAAAAAACGAGAAGGGATAGAATAAGAGGTATATCTGTCTCACTTTCCCAAATAGCAGAATCTCTCTGCTGGTGCGAGATGGATGGCATGTGAAACTAATCTTTCCAACTTAATCGATATTCTCCGGTTATAAATAAATCATTTCCATTTCCATATATTTAATTTTTTTTAAATATTAACTTGTCGAATTTAACTTGTCAACTTATTTATCATTTTTGTTAAAATAATTTTAACTTTATAATAATGGCAATGTAAATATTTTTCACAGATTAATATTATAAAATAGGGAAGGAATCGTAAAAAAATGATGACCTACTATATTAGATATTGAATCTTTCTCTAGTCATCTTTATAGATACAGACACGTTCCTTCATGATGGCTTATTGCTTGAAAGTGTCTCATTTACACCTTAGACTTGAGAGCTTTGTCGTTTTTAGGGTCCAGTATCTCAAAAGGAAAAAAAAAGGGAATCATTATGACATATGTCTGTCTGTCTGCCACGGTTGTTTTTTCAATTTTTTTTCTCTTTTAAAGAAAAAAAAAATTGAAAAATAATTTTTTTTTACATTTTTTAGTGACATATTCTTATCATATGCTAAAAATCCTTCTCCCCTTTATTTCCTAGTGTATCAAAAATAATTGAAAAAGATAGATAGAATTTAACTAGAAGATTACGAGAAATTTACGATATTTCACTTTTACGAGAAACGTACTAGGCGACACATTTGCACGGTAAAAAATGTAAACAATTCAATTCTGTAAATAACCGAATGGAAATACTATATATACTTAAATATTTATATGTACAAGACTATATACGGAACCATCGCAGTGCGATTTCTACTAGGAAAATCACTGATTTATCTGTAAATCCATACGTGCTGTGGCAGCCATTATTGCCAGAAACTCTTTGAAATGGAAATGTTACCTACATTAAGTTACACCTATCAAGAAAATTTTAGAGAGGGAAAAATAATTCATTGATTTTTCTTTAACTTATTGTATTGTGTGTGGCAAAAATTGAAGGAGCGTGCTCCGGGTTTCAATTTTCTTTCAGAATGATTTAAGATGTTAAGAATATAATGATGGATTTAAGATATGACGATAACGATGAAGAATATATACGAGAGTTCAAGAACATTCATGCCATTTTCGTAAAAGAATTTCTCTTTTTAAATCTCATATGTTGTAGGAGAGCAAAAACAAGTTAGGATGATTCCAAAGCCAATTTCTTCAGCATTTTATATAAGACATTAAAGAATTTTATATCAATTTATCATATTTAATTACTTTAACAGAATTACTATTCACAATTAAATGTCATAGCATATGGTATGCGGAATCCTCAAGCACAAATTTTGTCTTGGGTTGTGGTCTTCACATTTTTATTACTAGATGTCTTGCGTTATTACTAGCACTACTTGATGTTATATTTTCTTAATGTAAGTCTAAATGATGACCTTTATTCTAAAATTATAACCTATGGCGACAAAATAAAATTAGCTTTTTTGTCATCAGATAAAGTATTTGATCGAGTACAAAAACGAGTAATTGTTGGGTGTAGAATGCGATGTTACATGAAAGAAGTCCAAATAGCGAATACCGAATGATTTTGTTGCTTTAGGTACGTTCTTTTATATATTAAAAGTGCAATCAAAATTACAGATGTCAATACACAGAACTTGAGCCAGCTCACGGCGACAGAGACAGACGATCGTCGAGCGAGATGGCACATACCGCGGCAATCGCGCACCCCACACCGTGGAATGAATATGAAGGTCACATCGCTGGCATGGTTCACCGTTCACCGCCGATCTTCGTAGGATGCAGAGCTCGCCGTGCGCCACGGTGGGTGATGGCTCTGCTGCTCGATCTGAGGCATTACGATGCGCGGGGCTATAGTCTTCCCATTTCTCCGCCGAGGGTGCTCCTGCGCTGTTTATTGCACACATGTGAATGTTGCATGACGTTAATCTTGGCGTAAGTCAATAAAAATTTTCATTAAAATAAAATTTTGTCACTTTCATGATTACAGCTTTTAAAAATTACAGGGGTGCTATATATTAGCTATAAAGAACTTTAAACGTATTAAGCAATGATATTTAGAAATAAATTGTATTATCATTTCTGATAATTGAGGAAATGTTGTGGAAAATTTGGTGGAAAGTGTTATCGTTTCTACGTTTTTTTATTTTCATGAAACTGTGAGGGCGGGGTATATTTAATTAGTTTAATATGTTATGTAAGATATAATTCTTTAAAAAAATTATAAAATTTGGTAATTCGTAGAAGAACCGTGGCTATCGACATAGCTTGTATGGTTGGTGGGTTCAAGTAGCAACGGGACACCATTGAGAAAGGAAATTCCTCAAATGGCGACCACATATCAGTGGACGGAACAGATCCATGCTAAACGGACGACAAGTCGCGTTGGTATGCGCGGGCCGATATTTGTTGGTTTCTATGGTGTAGTATGTTTAGAAGTACGTTTAACGTTTAACAGGAACAAACCTACATTTGAATGACAAGATAATGTATATGGCCACTTCAATACAAATACCTGGTTAATATTATGTCCTCTCATTATTTATTTTTGTCTTATAAAATCCATGTCAAATTTTGCAGTATAATTTAAAACAAAGGAATAAATATATATTTAAGAAAAAAAGAAATGCTTTTCAAAGATCATTTCTTAAAAAAATATCAACTACATTACAACTAATTATCAATCATGAATTAAGATGTTAATTTGGAATTGCCTCACAAAAGTTGTGAAAGTAACAGCAGAAATTAAAAGAGCATGTAATTTTTTAAACACCTATTTTAGATAAGGGATTTTCAGCGTGAAGTTTCTCTTCCATCAGGTTATGAAGTATAATCAGTTATATTAAAAGAACTACCCTTATATCACAAGCAATAAAACTCATGGCTGAAAATCTTGATGATCATTAAATTTCATGGAACTATAAAAATAGTTTTAGAGTTATGAATGAATATAAAAAGTTAAAATTTTCCAAAATGTCATTTTTCCCCCGGTGTCTTTTATACTGACTACTTAAAAAAAACATTTTGTGCGTATGAGAAAAATGTACACAAATCTCCCCACCTCCATTATTATATAGAAAATTGAAGAAGATATGATCAAAAGCAATTTCAGTTCATGGAGATATAATCTCCATGGTAAAAAATAAAATGCATTAAAAAAATATTAGCTGAATACATAAGTATCTAAACTACCAATAAAACAAAATATTCCCACAACTGTAATCACAAGGAATTAAATAGGGAATTTATTTACGCGTATAAAGTAAGGCAATACTAACAAAAGCAAACTCATGATTTAATTTAAGTATCTGTTAGTATTTAATACTAATAGATTCTTAAATTAAAATTTATTTACGAATTATTTGAGGGAATTTATTTATGCGTATAAAGTAAGACAATACTGACAAAAGCAAACTCATGATTTAATTTAAAGATCTGCTAGTATTTAATAATAATAGATTCTTAAATTAAAATTTATTTACGAATTATTTGAGGCAATTTATTTAATTATAAAGTAAGGCAATACTAACAAAATCAAACTCATGATTTAATTTAAAGATCTGCTAGTATTTAATAATAATAGATTCTTAAATTAAAATTTATTTACGAATTATTTGAGGGAATTTATTTATGCGTATAAAGTAAGACAATACTGACAAATGTAAACTCATTTAAGCTTAAGGATCTATTAGTATTTAATTAGTTACAGATTGAATATATTTGGCCTTAATTTTATACAAATTCATTATTCACAATTAAATGAAACTACGTGATGTAGTATTATTTCTACTTTATTTATGAACATTTTATTACGAAACCTAGGTCTTGGTAAAGAATTTAAATAATTTTTCAATTCCATCACTTCGTACGAAAATGACTTTTACTGAGCACATTATTTTACAACTGATATACGCTTTATGGAGTTTTATGCTGCATGGAAACAAGATATATACATATATACATACATATATATATATATATATATATATATATATATATATATATATATATATATATTTTAATGAAGATTTAGCTTCACAGAATCTGGGCTTGATACAAATACAACTTTCGAAGGTATGATCTTTGCTTTTTAATAGCCCATCATGTGTGATAAAACTTTCGGGAAACAAATATTGACAAAGTAAATTCGCTAGGAAAAACATTGTCGCCAGTGTACTCTCCGCATTCTGCAAAGGTGGGACTATGTTTAATATAGACGTGGTGCTGAATAAAAATTTATTGAGTTTATTGAGCAACACCTCATATTTTTAAATGTCATGTGAACTTTTTTCTAATTCTATTTGCGGATTAATAAGGAGGCTGTAACATTTGTCTGAGACAGTTGCTTGTTTTAAAATGCACTGTTTTATAAAAGTATTTGTAGTAAATTACGTTTTATTAGAACATGTTATTCATCCATAGATGGTAGTATAACGAGTCCACGTTAAATGTGCGTACGAATAAAAAAGCAGAAAAATACAAATGAAAATCTGACTTATGATACCTTATTTTATGAGCTTAGAAGTAATATTTTTGAATAAAATTAATGTTTTTACAATTATTGAAATTGTATTTGATATTTGCGAAGCACATTCTTTTTTGTTATTCCGTTGGTACTGGAAATCTCCATAATTTTTTGTATGTCAGTTTGTCGATAGGTCAGATATTTCTAATATTTACAATTCAAATGCTGCTAATAAAAGCCATTACAGAGTTAAAAGAAAAAAATGCGTAGAATTTATTTATGTAGTCAACGTGTAAATAAAATTTAAAATCCGTTCGCGTTTAGTAATCATATGGCGATGGAGGAATAAAAGTAGAACATTTGTAAATACAATTTAAAATCCGATCGCGTTTAGTAATAATATCGCGATGGAGGAATAAAAGTACACCATTTGTAAATACAATTTAAAACCCGATTGCGTTTAGTAATAATATCGCTATGGAGGAATAAAAGTAGAACATTTTTCCTATAACCCACAGAAACAACGCTGTGATTTGAAAAATTGTAACACACGATATTTGTTAAACGCTAAAATCATATTTTTATAATTATATTTTCTGACAATACCACGTAAGAAAGTAAGAACCTGATGAAAATCATGAAAGATGTATCTAAGTACAACTATTTTTTAAGAATTAGTACAGATTTTGGGATAAAATTTACAGAAGGCGTAGCCTATATGTTAATTTCGGTTAAATTCTACTCGTATACTAAATTTCGCGTAGATCCATTTAGAAATTACAGAGTTAAAGAATAAAAAAAACATCTAGCCATTCAAACTTTTGCATGTATAAACATTATTCAAGATTTAGATAAAAAATATTGGTTGTTATACCAATATCTTTACATGTTTACATTTATCGTTCAATCTATTTTTAATATACATTCAATATCTTCTGAAGTTCACCTACAGCAGTTATTTAGCGTCTCTCCTTCTCTCCCTCTCTCTCGATTTTAATGCATAATTAACAAATTTGGATTAATTCATTAAAAGAAGGGAAGACAAATGCTTTTATATAAACCAAAGTCAGAGAAAAATATCTAGTTTTTATGTTTTTATTTTCAATAATACAAAATTATATTATTATGTTACTATATGATGAACAAACGTGACGTTTGTATTCTTTTGCAGAAATACGACATTCTTATTTTTATTTTGTTTAAACTAGTGTTAGGAATTATTACCAATTTGCTAAATCGAAGCTCTTTATTTTATGAATTCAAAAATATTACTTGTTTAAATTCATTTGAAATGTAGCACTCATCGCCATTTTGTGGGACAAATTTGAAAAGGATGTTGGCCAGAAATATATGTATTTTATCATTATATTATCTTTGACTTGAAAACGTCTTTGGATTTGACGCCAACTACGAAAAAGCGATAGCCCAAATGAGAGACCTTTTCGGTCGAATCAATTTCAGACTTCAATAACTTAGTTAAATATAGATACAGTACGGCCATATTAATCTTGTTTTATGAAGAAAAGACGAAAGGATTTATATTAGCACTGTTTTTTATACCCGAAAAAACGCATGATTTTTGCATAATGGCATTCAGTATGATAGGTTTAACGTTTGCCAGAGCCATTCCAATAATTCAAAATCTGCTTTTGAGGCTCTGTCCTAATTCTTATATCACTAGCCTTAATTTAATAATTGTAAGTTGCAAAAACACTAAATGGTTCAAGACGAAAAAAAATATTGAATATATTTAGCGTTAATTTTGTAGAAATTCATTATTCACAATTAAATGAGACTACGTGATGTAGTATTATTTCTACTTTCTTTAATTTCTTTAACCACGACCTAGGTTTCGTTGTATTACAACATCTTCAGGTGGGATATTGGCAAAGATTTTTGTAATACAACGAAACCTAGGTCGTGGTTAAAGAAATTAAAGAAAGTAGAAATAATACTACATCACGTAGTCTCATTTAATTGTGGACAAAAAAAAATTTAAATCCTATTGGATTTACATTTTTTTAAATTTTTTTTACGGTATACAACTGACCTTTTGTAAATAAAGAAAATTAGTATAAACAATACATTTTACCGGTTTTATCAAAACTGAATTTTAATGACACTCGACCCCAAGTTCATGTCGTATGGTATAATGTTATGTTAGCTCTTCACGACCTGAATACGTGATGTGGTTAAAAAATAGGGTTTTCTTACGTCTCAACTCATCCCTTGGATGCGAGGTGCTCTCTTGAATTAATTATCAGGATTCCCGCGGTGGGTGAGATGAAGCAATTTCTGTACGACGTGGTTTACTTGAAATCTCTGCATTGATATCTTTATGGAAAGGATGTGACTAAAAGTTATCTCTTCGTTTATTCTTATTTGAATATTTCGTATTTAACTTAAGTATTAATGGTGTAGAGTGGGAGGCAATAATCGAAGGTTATATTGTCCAGGTTTGATGTTTTGGTACTTGTTCTGATATACAATACAATAACATTGGGCCATATTTTACGGAGTCTTCTGTATATGTATTTATTGCTTTAATTGTATTTCCATGCACTTGTATGCACTTTTATTAGTTAATAAAAAGAAAATCATCATGTATACTCTTTTCTTTTATTAATTTTGAAATTCTTTTGAAATTAGAAAATAAATGATTACATTGTAGAGTACATTAAATGATAATTGATAGAAGTAATCTAAACAAATTAATTAAATTCATTTTGTTAATGAAAAGCGTCGAAATTAAATGAATTTAAATCTAATCAGTGTAGGAAACTTACTTATTCTAAAACTTGTTTCTGTTCGTTCTTTTAAATAAGACATGTTAAGCTCGATTAGAACTCGCAGCATGATGGTTTCCCATATAATTTGGCATATATAAATATATAGGGGTGCTTAGTATTTCATTCAAATACTGACAAATCCTACAAATATATTGTCCAGAGTATCTTTTACAAGTTTAAAAATATCGCGAATTCTCAAGAAAACTATGAGACTGAGAATTATTGGTATAATTTTTTGAGTAAAATTTGGACACCATTTTAGTAAAGCTTCTTCTAATTTTTAATAGAATTCTTTATTACTTGTTACTTGTCATGACGTACGAAGTACGAAATAAAAGAAATACATTCAGTTACTCCATTTATTTAAAAATTTACGTATAATTATTTCATAGTTGCTAGTTAATATATTTTATTACTGGGCCATGTTTCAAGTTTCTACGTAAGTTTCTTATAAAAACAACAATGACATATAGACAGATGGATACGTGAGTGGTTTTTAAAAAGATTATTTCTTTACTTTTGAGATATAAAACACGAGAATGAAATAACAAATAATCTTAATGCATATTTAATAAGAAACGGTTTGTTCATTTTTAGTAATAAGGAATGAAAAAGAAAATATATGATTATTAAAAAACGTAAGTGACTTACGCCTCCCTTCTTTTTTCTTTCTCCCGGATATTTTTATTTTGGGTTTGCGGATTTAGCATCAAAAGAAAATTTCCTTAATGTCTCCCTAAAAAAAAGAAAAATGCCCTCTACTTTATTACAAAATATTTACAGTATTTCCATATGACGTCGTTTCAGTTTGATTATTATTTTTTGGAGAAGTAATACATTTGATTCTATATTTTAATGCGTTCGTTAAAAAAAATCACGTTAATTAAATATATATATATAAATCTCGGTAATTATTTTCTTCTAATATGGCAGAGATATATATAACATTTAAACTAGATACCTAAGTAAGATAATTATTAAAGTTACTCGCCAATTAAGCGTTAATACATAACATGAATAATAGAAAATGGCGCTGTGTTTAGTATATAATTTTATTAAAATATCAATTAAGTTTCTACTGCAAGTCAAATAGATCGCGATTTAATTTCGCAGAACTAGGGAACATATTTTCGTGGTCTTTTATCGCAAATTAAAGTGTAAACTCAACCTTGGCTAAAGAAATTAAAGTGTCAAAACTGGCAAAAAATAGATTAAAAGTAGATTTTTGGGTAACATGAGCTAAGTTTTCATAAAGAAAAACGCAATTCACCTTTTCAACTGGCGCTTTCCATTGGCGTTATTAATTTTTGTGTACATATATATTATGATATTTGCATTCTATTCTTGTAATTATCTTTACTTCTTTATGGTTAAGTATAATGGTTAAGTTTCTGAATCACAATTTATATTTTTTATTAAAGTAAGATTGTTTTTCACAGGTTTATGTCAAATTATATATGTGTGTGTGTGTGTGTGTGTGTGTGTGTGTGTGTGTGTGTGTGTCTGTGCCTGTGTATGTGCGTGTATGTGTGCGTGCGTGCGTGCGTGCGTGCGCGTGCATGAGTAAGAAGACATCCATTATTTCTAATGCCACATGCATGTATCAACATCTTTTTCCGCTCGCCAGTCGTCCGCGCACTTAATTAACTTAATACGGTTTTGGAAATATATTGCCCCATCCACACTTTCGATTCACGATCGTGGAATACTTTAGACTCACGAACGTGGAATATTGGGTTGGTCACGAAATCACATGATTTTTACCATATTTAATTAATGTTTGCATTTATTGTATGTTAAAAATTTTTCTCGCGACATTTTTTGACATTTGTTTTTTGTATCGCAATAATTTACTCAACGCATTGTCAATAATCTCTAACTTGAGCGAGGACTTTATAGATTAAGAAATATATAAATAAATCGCGTAGATTAAAATATTTTAAGCTAGAATAGATTTAATACTTTAAACATTATTATTATACAAAACAGGTTTTAAATTCTTCTGTTTGAATAGTAACTTCAGATTTCATAGAAAAAGCGCGCCAAGAAAAAGCTTATGTTCATATCTTAAATCTTTCATTTTTGTACTTTCTCATCCATTCTTTGTATTTTTTTTATCCATTCTTTGTGTTTTTTTACTCCCATTACATCACCTATAAATTATTTAAAATATTAATATGACTTAAATTACGAGTCTTATTGTTACAAACTGGCGTCATCTTATTATTGTGTTAAAATAACGAACTAAGCAATATACATTGTCTATGGCTCACTCACTATGCTTTTTCTGTTCGTTGACATTTCTTGTACTGTACGTAGTTTTATGTGAATTTCATTAAGTCCGTGTTAATCCACCGCACTGTCCGACATTTTACTTTAAATCTATCAGGTTATTGACCCAGCATGTTTCCACTGTGCAATTTTAATCGTAGATAAGGCTACTGTTTGTGAGCCGTTGTCATTATTTTGCTTATATATTCGTTTACGTTTTGACATCCAGCAAGATTAGTTGCACATAAGTCCCGAAGCTAGCGCACATGGGGTGTTAGCCCCGAGTCGTCGAAAGCTCGCGATAGGTTGTTCCAGTCTTCACTGCTGGAATGTGGACGTAGTTTGTCGAATACCCAATATAAGCGGAATCAAAAATTCCGCTTTACATCTTTCTTTGGATCTACATGTGCTTCAGCTTCAATGCAATCTTAGAGTTCTTCGTACTCGAGATAGGATATCACGGCCTAACACTGAATTGAATTTTGTGTTCCAGCACCTAGGAGCTTGTGTCAACTCGTATTAACTTTTCTTAATGATGCCATCGAAAAACATTTTTTAAGATTTATGTTACAGCATCTCATCTATTTATGAGGTTATTCTTTGAAAAGGATCTCCAATATATAAGATAGCCAAGTTATGGTTATAACATAAAAAAACGATTTAGTATGAGCGGAACATGCAGATCCTTCTAGGATTCCGTATACACCTAAGAATATATGAACATTTACCGATATAGCGCATTTCTATTAAACGTTTCATAAAAATAAAATTACTTTGTAACCTTGTAAATATGTTGCCTGATATATCTTTCATGGGCAAAATTCTGCAAAAATAGTTTTGAAATCGTAATAACTGGCTACCGCAATTAATATAACACAAAAATTGAAAAATTAAAAATAAATTATGCGTGTCAGCTCCGATGCGTCACTGGAGCTTACTCTTTAAGTACGATGGTTTTTGGAATGTATAAAGTAGGTAACACTGTATATAAATATACATATCAATAATTGTAAATGAAAAATTCTTAAAAAAACTAATTCTGACAATATAATTTGTTTCAAGTTAAACACAAATTAATAAGTTCAAATTTATATATTTTTATATACATATATATATATATATATATATATATATATATATATATATATATATATATATATATATATATATATATATATATGTATTCACACACATTGACATTTAATTATTTTTATCTATATATATGGACTATAGTAAAACTATATGTGTCACACTCCGTCATTGTGATTACGCCATAAGAAAATGCCAAGTAAACCAATTGATATATCACTCCAAAGTTGCGCGCAGACCACCTATCGGTTACACTTTTGTTACGGTCAGATGTTACTCTTCATAAAATTTTACACCGGGCGCTATATATAAAAATCGATTTTTAAGGAGTGAATTCCGAAAACATTGAGTACTGTATTTTTCCGTTTCATTTCTATATGAATATTTGTGAGCATTAACTATGGGAATTTATGTAGGTTTATCTGCTTTACGCTAAACTTTATGTTTCTATTTCTAACGCTTCATGAGAAAAATAGGAAACCATTTTCAGCAATAAATGTGCATATTTCTTTCAATTGATACATGTGTATCATTGAATGTTGTGTGCTTTATTTTTTTCCTCTAAAATTTTCATACGAACATTTTCAAGTGCAACTACCGAGATACTGTTTAAGCTGGTTTATGCTTTATCCCTGTGTCAAATGTGACGAGTTCTTATATAAATGTATATGTATAGGCACACACGCATATATATATATATATATATATATATATATATATATATATATATATATATATATTACTTAGCTTTTTGTACTTTTCCTCGACGAAAGAGTATTAATGGTATGCATATATTTGTATTCAGCTTAGTATTCGGCAATTTTTAAATTACACCGCGAACAAAAAGACAGATAGACGAGCTTCGCTTTATTGCTTTTCTGTTAGAATTTACGTTTTGGTGTAGTTAAAAAGTATAATTTAATATACATTCAGAAAAAATTGGCGTCATGAATGGTGATAAGACTGCATCTCATCATGCATGGCAAATTTGATTAATGAAACAAGCCAAATCAGTTCATTAAATCGTGTGTGTTGTTGAATACTCTCGTGGGTCTACTGTGCAGTTTGGTAGGAGTGTGCAAGCAGTTTGAAGTGATATTTAAATAAATGGTCACTCTATTATGAAACGTTTAAATGTAAAAAACAGCTGTTACAATTGGACACTTTAGTTTCCCCGATGTTTTAAAGGAAATATATGATTAACACGTTAGTCACTTCTTGAATAAATATCTTCAAATAAGGTTGAAAATCAATAATATTATATCATATAGACATTACCTTAACGCTCAAAAAGTGGTCCCCACAAATTAGGATAATCTATTCTAAATTTACTTAGCTGTCATCAGTATAAGTTGTGACTCATAGCGTGTGGTTGTCCATTTTCTTTTACAAAAATATTCAATAAAATTACAACAAAGTGTTGTAATTGCACAGCTGTCCTAAAAAAATATCCTGAAATAATTATTCATTCATAATTTTAAGCATATAGTATTTAATTTGTTAATTGTAAGCATATACTATTTAATTTATTAATTGTAAGCATATACGATTTAATTTGTTAATTTTAAGCATATGCTATTTAATTTGTTAATTATTTATTTACGACTTATTTGCATTTATTTAGAAGGTAAAGTGACACCAAAATAGCGAGATAGTAATTTTAGAATGTTATTACGCTACAAGAACAAATTGAATTCTGTCGGTTTAGGGTTATTTTTACCCTTTCTTTGGAGAAAGAGTTTATCCGTACTAGTCTTAAAGTGATACTGTCTCCGTTACATCTATGTCGTACTCGCTCGTTCATAATTTAATATAGGATTTTAAAATTATAACTATCTCTTTCTTACACATGCTTTTTGACCCAAACTTTTATTATTCCGCCCATGATATTCAATATTTAAATATGTGTATAAAATTTCACAATATTTGTTTACTCATTAGATAAAACCTCAATTTTTATTCGTTTTTTAAAAAGATATAATGAGTTCATTTAATGTAACGTCATTGTTAAATGTAGTCTTGATGTATTCTAGCACGTTAGGTTTAACTTACACTCATGCAGTAATTTGTATAAAATTGCTTATTGTAGTATATATTTCAGTATTTATTATAAGTAAAAACTAGTGAAATAAAAGATTACAAAACCATTTTTATCAAGCAGTCAAAAATACAATCTTTGTATGGTGCTGAAGGCAAGGAAGGAAAAAGTGGTAAACTGATAAGAATGATTTCTGTGTTTGATTAAATTTGGAAATGAAGTAGCTTCATTTCATATTTTGTAAGCCACTTGAATTACAAGGTATTTTCTTTCTTCCTTTGACTAATTTTACTATTTTAGGATACTTGAGTTTTGATTTTATCATGCGTTTAATTTTTATTATGTCAGTCCGTTATAGTTTAATACCTTCTGCGATTTACGGCAAAATAAATTTTAACAACACGTTGCGAACATTTTCTGTGTTTGTATTTGGCATTGAATTTTCTTTTTTCGGCTTTGATTTTATATATTTCTAGCAACACTTGATTCATAAGAAATTAATTTTATTAGCAATGGAACCTCCAATTTGAAGAATAGTTATTTTCAACATGGAGGCATGGATTGATGTCTTTTCACCAATTTATTTTGTGTTAGTATAAGATAATAAAAATAATAGGCAATAATGACAAAGATATATGGAAAAAAAATAGGTATCGATAGAATTAGTTGATACTATCTATTCCTCATTTATTTCAGCAGTTTTCGTATGTTATAATTTTCTTTTCTCATTTATGGGTATTAAGTAGCATATGCCTTAGTTTTGGTTTTCCTGGATTTGTAGAAAGTTTTCGAAGCAAAATTACATCTTTAACCAAAACATGGATAAATTCGGAATATGGCTTGTAGATTTGTTTATAACATGTCTGCCATGACATTTTAAAATCGAGGTAATGAATATAACTGGAAAACCCCTACATTTTGCTGTCAAAATAACACTACGATACTCAATTGAAGCGTAAATTTTGTCCTTTCTCCTGATGGATTCTCCTCTTTTTGAAGTCTTGAAATTCCTACTGCACTATAAATAGGAATGTCCATGAATGCGTCACTATGCGCATGCATATGTGCATGCAGTTCTTTGACAGAGGAATCCATCTTCATCGGGTCTCGTTTAACTTCACCCTCGTGGTAAGTGTAGAAATTCACTGAATTAATCATGTACACACAACACGTAAAATCATAGTTTTTTAAATAATACATCACATAAACTGGGATCTTAGGAAGCGGCGATATGAGGGTGGTAATTCGAAAAAATTGCTTATATTTACTGCGTATTAAATGGGGAAATCGTAACGGCTTGCTATAATAGTTTTATTTCTTTCAGAACAAAATAGGTGAAATTATTGCCATGTTTCTTCGGATTTACATTTTTTGAATGATGACTACTGACTTTGAGCGTTCGATGAGATTCATCATTAAAATATCTTTGTTATTTTTTTGGCATCTATTGTCAAAGATTTTCACCAACTTCTGTCTTTCTGGAGCACTAAAATATTGCGTGAAATTTTTCTTACGAACACAATCATTCAGACTATTAGACTTAGCTGTCATTAACCTTCCAGTACTTGTAATCACATAAGATTGACCGAGTAGACGCTGTGCTTTTCTTTTTTGCACACATGAGTATTCTTAACACCTCTTTTTTGAAGTCCCGTTTCAAGCTTCATCATTAAAGGAATCGTTTTAACTACTTTCACTGGTCATATTTAAGCTAATAATAAAAAAAAAAATTATTAGATTAAGCAGTCTCAAATACAATTAAAATGGCGGCCAAATGTAACTAAAATGGCGCTGCCGTCGCATGTCCCACTAGCATCTATCTCTTTTTATTTGTGATTATAAACAAGGAAAGAAAAAAAATTAATTCTATTATTGTAAGCTTGACATTTGGTGGAAGGAAATAAAACACGAGAATCTGCATGAAATGAGAGTGTTTTATTCCTTTCTCACAATGTAGGTTTAAAAAAAAAACAAAAATATATAAAAGGGGAAACTTCAAATATTGGCGCTTAATTGGTGGTTCAATTAATTTTCGCATTTCATATCCTGTATTTTGCGCTCCAATTTCATTGAGCCGTTTCGTTTGTCATGGTCTTGTATCTTCTACTATTCACCACACTGTTGGGATAGAATTTATTACAAAAAGATACTATATTTCTAAAAAAGAAAATCATTTACAATTTGGCATATTTTCATTTGCAATTTCTTCTGCTTACACTAGTCGACAAGATATCAGTAACGTGGATGAAAGTACTTTTTTCGTATACCACTGTATTCGTTACTACGTCTTTCGTTAGGACTGGTTCAGTGTGTGACTATGTCGTCATCACTATATTTTCTGTACAAAACATTTTCAATAACTGTGGGCACATTAGGTAGATATTGGGCTGTAAAACACTATTTACGATTTGGAATTGTCACTCGGTACTCTCGAAAATTGTATGACCCCATTTGTATAAAGGTTTTATACTCTCATTTGTAGCGAACTGGAAACGAATTCCGTTATTTTTTCTCCATTTGAGGTAAAGTCAAGATTTATTTACATTATTTATTTTAAAAATCATAGCTACCAGTTTTACATATCAGAGCTCTTTTCTATTTATTTTTGGCGCAGTTGGATGTAACTCTCCGCAAGCAAGAAGATAATTCCATTTATCTCTATATATGTTCAAAATATTAACCGATTTTTGAAAACACATCGATATTGAGATTAGTATAGTTTTTAGATCGAACCATTATGCGCGAGTGCAAAGACATTCATTGTTTTGTATGCCACATGGACGACCGCGTGCTTAATTTATTTAAAACGATATTGAAAATTCATTGCCCCATTCAGGATGATTTCGCTTTACGATTTCAGACTCATGATCGTGAAATGTTGGGTTGATCATAGATGATACATGGCTTTTATCATGTTTAATTTGTGGTTGCATTCATTATATGTTAAATTTCTTTTTGCGCAATTGTTTGACATATATTTTTTTGTACCGCGATAACTTGCTCAACGCATTGGATTACCAATACGTTGAGTACCTGTAAGTTGAGCAAAGACTTTCTAGATTAATCATGCAGATTAAAATAATGTAGTATAGAATAGATTTAACATTTTAAAAATTATCGTGATGCTAAACGAATTTTAAATACTTCTGTTTGAGTAGTAAATTCGAAATTTGTAGATAAAAGACACCAAGAAAAAGTTTATGTTAATAATTTAAAAATTTCGTGTTTTTAACTGTGGTTTTTCACTCCTAATTTATAAATTATACAATTTTGTTAAATATAATTTTCTTTCTTAATTTTATACTAGGGAGTGAGTTAGTTTATATTATTTTCAGTTTCGTACGGATAAGTAGATTCACACATGGTGAAATTAATTCGCGAAAGTACTTAGCTTGTTTAAGGTAACAGGTAAACTTGATCTATATAAGTTGAGAAAGATCACTATAAAATTTGTTATTTGTACTGTTAATAATACTTCATATGCGTTGTAATATATACACGTATTCTGTCGCTGAGTTTTTCATACAACTGTTTGAGTATAACAATATTGCCATAAATAATTTCCATTCGTTTGTAGCGATTTAACATATCTCTCTAATGAAAGCTTATTTTTTATCATTCATCATAACAGATTGGGTAATTAGTTAATATTTCATTAGCTGCTTATCGGATTTTAATTCTGGTTTGACTGATGGGTACACAGATTCAAAAGAAATATTTAATGACCCAACCTGAGTAATTAAACATTTCTTTTGAATCTGTGTATTCATTAGTGAGACTAAAATAAAATCCGATAAGCAGCTACTGAGAAAATTGCGTTCATACAGACAGATAAACGGACCATGAGTTTTGTTTTATAATATGCAATGATACCTGAGTAAGTAAGCACTTAAGAATCGTTGTCTGGGGAAATTTATTTTTAATTTTCCAGTTGCCATTTCAGTATTTCCCAGTTATGTATTTTTTTCCTGTCCTTTCCTGTACAGTTTTGTACTTTCGTATTACTTAAACTTCAGCTGTATGCTGGTACTGAGCGTGTTCAAAACGTAGGTATTTTTCATACAGAATTAAGACCATAAAATCTGTTTTTACATAGCGCTTTAGATTCAGGGTTATCACCAACTTGGTATTGATAACGCAATGCTATTTAACAATTTAAAACATCCCGAGCTTGTTCTCAAACATAATGCAGTGTGCTCTGCTGTAGCGATAGAGTGAAGATTATTCGATGAAATTGGTTTTCCTGAACATATTGTATGAAATCCTTACTAAATATACATCTTCCTAGGACTATAGTTACTGTTTCATGACATTGAGATATATCTATTGAACTTTAAAATGAGTAGAGATTCATATTGAACTTTAAAATCACACTCTAAGCTTGCAGTTACCGTTAACCGTTCACCCATACGTTCACCCTACACATGCGTGTATACGTAAGTATATAAATATAAAAACACTTTACAGAGGACATATTTTCTTGATTTTAAACATATTAACTTGATTTTCGAAATATTTTCTCCATTTTCAACACATGAGTATTCACTCTATTTTCAACACATACACTCGATATTTAACATATTCACTTGATTTTTTATATATTCACTGGACCCATTATCATTTTTTAAAATTTTTTTTTCCATGAACATTTTTTTAGAAAATATTAAGCCATTTGATTGTTTTATGGTCAGTATTATTTTTGGCTTTACTACGAAAATAGTGAGCCCTTTCATGGGCATCTCTCACACACCGCTGGGGAATTGACTGATAAGGATGGAAACGCTATGTCTTCTCAGTCTTACAGGTTGGAGACCTTTGTTGCGACTGGTCCTCTGAGTTTTTCGTATCGATAATCTTCTTTAAATATAATATTATAAAATGTTTATCATACTTTATTTTATTTTATTTATTTACGATTATTTTTTTTATCATATAAAATAAAATAATCTCTTTTATTTATAGAAAACCTTCAAGATTACTATATCGTACGGATACCCCGTACATTTAAATTGTAAATTATAAAAAAATCAAATATATTTTTTTCAGAAATTTTATATATGGCATAATACGTGAAGAAGAGCTCACCTACCAAAAATTATGAAAAAAATTTTTGGTTTAGTATTTTTGAAATATAATAATATAGGGATAAGCACTTTTTCGCTGATTGTTAAATCTTGGTTGAAAAATATATTGGACAATGTATTTCTATTCTTACCTGACAGGCTTTTTTCTTGCTTTAGTACTTTTTGTTCTACCGATATTCTTCACATGATTCTACAAATTTATGACAAAGAGTGAGATCATATATTATTTAAATCTTCTTATAGAATTTAACATTTTATCAAAATCAACGAATTGTAAATGCTCGTATTTTATTTTTTATAATAATAATGCATCGATGTTTAAATCTTAATTTGAATAAATACTTTTATTTTATTTAGCTTTCTTAAATATGTCCATGTACTTAAAGGCAATTACGCACCATACGGATTTCCATGAGTACAAACTAATTTAGAGGCCAGAAATTCCTTTCACTTTAACTTTAAAATGTATTGCGTCTAGACGTTAGACGGAAAAAGAATTAGATTAAATTTTATTTATGGCGATTTCAATGTAGAACTTTGTTTCGCCAATGTACGCGTTTTTCGGGCAATGTAATTGGATTTCGGCACCCCTCGCAAAGCAGTTGACAGTTTTGATAATCAATTTTAAATATTTTACTTGAAGACTGTACACAAAATTTATAGGTTTTTTCTCTCTGTTGTCTTGTAGACTTGAAATAAATATTACCTATATGTAGCTACTAACAAAGTACGTCATAGATCACATTTGTTATAAATATGCGAAGTCTCATCGATGAAGGAAAATCCGGTCACCCATTATAATGTTTCTGTTCCACGAAGAACGACTCGTCATTAGATGGAAAGGCGTTTTATCAGCACATAATGCTAATTTAATGCCCTGTCATTATAGTCACACTCATGTTAATGCTAAATAAGCTCCAATTTGCCTTATTTGGTACCAAGTTTCCTTTACAAACCATGGAAAGTCCGATCATGTGTTAAACTATTTCTGTTACACGAAATATGAAAACATCACTAGAAGAAAATGCGTTTCATCGAAACATAACGGAAATATGATGTTGTATCACGACAATCAAACATATCTTGATACTTAAAAAGACTGGTATTTGGCTTATATAATACGATATTTAGTTTGTACGACTTCCATGAAAAACGAGTCCTTAATAGGGAAAAGCGCGCGAGAATTATGACAATGTGATGCCATGTAAAGTGTGATTCTGTATAATTACAATCAAACTCACTTTTGTGTTGAATAAGACACTTATTGCCTTATATAATACTATATTTGGTATCTACAGCGTTAAGAGTCCGGTCCCGTTCATCATTAAAGTATTTCTGTTCATGAAAAATGAATCCTTCCTAGATTAAAATACGCTTTACCGGCATATTTTGCTTAATATGATGCTCTGTCATTACAGTCCCATTCATATGTTCTGAATATATAACCCTATTTGCCTTATATAATATGGTATTTACTTTGCATAATATGGAGAACAAACTGTTTCCGTCTCGCGAAAAACGAGTTTTCACTAGATGAAAATATGCTATAGAAATAACGAGATTATTAAAGAATTTGTTTAATACCCTGAAAGATATACTTCACCTAATATTTTGTATAAAAATATGACGATGGCAATATAAGTCATGTCTAGTACAATAAGGTAGTAGTAGGCACAATAGTATTAGAAACTTATAGTATTTTCTATGCTACTGGCACCTTATAGATTATTGTAAGTTACTGTAATAGAATTGCATATTGAAATATATTTTTTTCTAGTCCAAACGATAGTGTATCCAATATACAATCAATTATAATATTATAGTATGATTAGGTATGTTAACAATATTATTTTAATCAATTTAATATGCTTTATTAAAAATGTTCCTACGCCAACAGGAATCTTACTTTTTCGTTAGTTTACAAAAGTGTCGTTAGGGTCTTTTAATTTTACCTATTAAACATTTTTCCATTACCCAAACCTCGATGAATGTAATGAGACAACTTTAAAAATATCACCTATAATTTGAACAATAATTTCATATAAATCGCTTTGTTCGGTTGCCGACCTAAATTGAAGTTGCTTGTTGACTAAAACCACTAAGGAGTCTAATAGACAATTTCCTGAAATACTGAAGGAATTTAAAATGTATATTTGACTGACATTATTATTAGAGCCGCCTAAATTTTTTTGCGCATCTTCGCTCACGTGGTGTAAGAAATATGTGGTCAATGATTAATTATGTTATCCAGATCGACATGGTTAATTATGATACCAGAACAAATTGTCAGTGATAATAAAATATGTATTCAATGGTTATTTATATTACCTGATCCAGTCGTTACTGATAATGAAATGTAGTCAATGGCTTTTATTGTTACTGAAACCGATATGGTTAATTATGTTACCAGATGAAATTGTCAGTGATAATAAAACATGTATTCAATGGTTATTTATATTTCCAGACCCAGTCTTTATTGATAATGAAATATAGATTTTGTAGTCATTTATATTACCTGACATTTCATTATCAGTAATGTCTGGGTCGTTACTGATAATGAAATATAGTTAATACTTTTTTTTGTTACCAAGATCCACATGGTTAATTATGTTACCATACCCAGTAACATTAGTGACAAAAAATATTAGCCAATGGTTAATTATGTCGTGGTTGTTACTAGGCACTCTTGGGATTCCACATCCGAACGGAACTTTATTATTGTAGTAAGGCAGTTTTCTTGTCTTTCCACCTGTCCATCCATCCGCCAGAGGCTTCTAACTAAATTAGATAGGGACTTATCATTTTTACATATCATGTAGTTCCTTGGCCCAATGTTAGAGATGGTAGTCAAAATTACTTCAAATTATATTTATAAACATGAAAAGATGGATTTAAAAACATTCTTTTTTCTACATTAGCATATTTTGTTGAAAAAAGCTGCGAATGCTCACAACCTATTAATATGAAAAGGTAAATTGGCAGACAAAAATCGCGCAATGCTTCATTTGCTCTTGCGATCTTTAGCTACATAATTTGGTTGAGGATACGTTTGATCACCAAACGTATTCTCAATCAGAAAGATATTGGTAGAAAATTCAAAAAATATTGTTTTGTTCTCCATCGTTTACTTATAATATTACATGATTTTATCCCCCTTCCTCTTATATTATTATAATATATTAGGCGTTATTAAATATTTATTACGCTAGGAAACCCGCATTAGTGATCACTTGTGATAAATAAAGTAACTTCCCTTCAAACAAGGCACGGAACCATCTATGCGCGTAACAGACTCGCGTTTGGCCGGATTTCTTCGAAAATACTTTCAATGTGCAGACTGTTTATCTATAGTTTTCTATTACAGCTAGGTCACTTCACGAGAGCTCATCTTTTATGGCACAAAAAGGTACAAAATTCATGAATTTCTTCTCTGTAGGTAGGACAAACCTTCAATGCACAGATATTTTTTCATATATATTTGCAATTTAATGATTTTAGAAAAATTTACAGCAAGCGTGCTCCAAATTATGTCAGTAGCTATAGATAACATTTATGCAACAGAAAATTCGCAAAAATGTATTTTTTACCCTCTTCAAATAAAATATTTAAAACTGATTACCAAAAGTATAAACAGCACACTGAAGTCTGCCTAAATCGAATTACTTTGGTGGAAAAAGCATAATTTGCGAAAGAAAGTTGCGTATTAACATCGAGATAAACAAAATTTAATTAAATTTTTCTTTTTTCCTTTCCAAGATTTTAAGTACCGCGCTTTAAGATAAAATTGGAAAGGTTTACGGGTAAATTGGAAAGGGTTACGGGTAAATTGGAAAGGGTTACGGGTAAATTGGAAAGGGTTAAGGGGTACGGTAAATAAGTCTGCTCTAAAATAATTTCATCTGGACATTTTTGATTGTTACTTTTTTAAATTTATCAAAAGCATTTTTTAAGCATTTTTTACTGCAAGATGAAGTTACGAGGATTTTTATATCGTCGCTAATGTTAGAAATACACACCCCGCAAGCTGATTCGAATAATTTATAATATCCATAAATTTTAAAAATTTCATAAATGTTATAAATTTCATAAACTTTATAATATATTATAATTTATAATATCCATAATTTGTAATTTCCATAAATTTGCTAAAACTAATAAAGTCATCTTAAATTAACACGATATATTCTAGTAAAATACAAAACAGTGGCCGAAACAAATTCACCACAAATATATCCGCAAAAATTCTAATAGGTCATAAAGCATCACTGACTAATGAAAGATGTATAAATATATCACTGACTAATGAATTATGTATAAATACATCACTGACTAATGAAAGATATATAAAGTCAAAGAAATATAAATAGTGTTATTATTTAATTAAGAAAGGTAGCCGATTATATAGGTGAACGTGTAGGTTGCATATGCGAATGGGACGGCATCGTCGTACGCGTATGAGACGGACGTTAATACTTTCCAAACGTGGCCGACAGATCCATTTTGATGTTATCCTGTTTGTTTATTGTCTCACTTTTGTTTTCTATAAACGTATAATTTGAAATGCATCTAGTAAAAATTTTAAATTAAAGATTATTTGCATATCACTAAAATGTACATATTTCTAGATCGTCACTGATTGTCGCCATTTAATTAAAATAGTTTCTCCTAATCTCAGAGGGTATGTTATTTATTTCAGTAAAACAATGCGCAATGCAGTTTAGTTCAGAAGCGAGAACCGAACACCGCGAATCGTAAATACATACTATATTATAGTTTGAAACAACGATTTTATTTTTTCTTTTGAAGAAACTTTTGAGTCCAAACGATATGTATATTTAATGTCCAAAACTCTTATGAACTAGTAAAACGGAAGCCAAAATTTGTTTTGGTTTTTGCTAAAATTATAACTGATTTTAACGATATTATGACTAATTTTAACAATAATACATATTTCGCGCCATTTATAACCAATTTTAATAATAATATATTTTTTAAATCTATTCGGAGAACGCTTCTGCACGTCACACACAATGTTGGGTTAATGCCGCGGGAATGATATTTGTTAAATAATTATGAAATTGAACTATAAACATAATATAATAATATGAAGAATTGTTGTCTGTGGTACTTTCACACGTACATATTTACTATGTGTGCATCGTTGGGTTAACGGAAAGTAATCGTGTCTAAGCTTAAATTTGATTTTAAAACGTGATAAAAATGTTTACCAACTACCCTTTGCTAATAGCCCATAAGAATGTTGTAATACTGAAGATGTTGTAATACAACTAAACCTAGATCGTGGCAAAAAACTTAAAGAAAGTAGAAATAATACTACATCACGTAGTTTCATTTAATTGTATTTACCAACTACTTAATATACTTTACCAAAAACCTTTTTCTATAGATGCTTTAGAATATATAAAGACCAAGGTTAGATTTATAGAAGCGTTATTAACTGAGTTATGAAGGGTAATAGAAAATATCTATTTTATCTCGTTTTCGTAGTATGCCATGTTTCAAAATATGAATTAAACTATGAATTCATTATCGATAGCAACGTGATAGCGTAAACAACGATAAGGTAAGAATGAGTTTTTGATGCACGAATATAAATGTACATTATAATGAATATATCAATGCACACAAGTTTCATCGAACTGTCTAAAATTACATAATATATAATTCCACCAAAGGCATTTATTTGTTTACACGATATTTAATCATTGGCATCTGCCTTGAATGTACTTTTCGAATACACGCACTCTGCCGGCGGCCTGTTGGTAATACTCCACTGTATGGAAAAACAATTGAGATTTTTGCTTTTACCTCTAGAAATACTTTTCCAACTATAACCAAAAACATTTATACTTTCTATGAATCAGCATGAACAACCTGCAATTTCCGATTCCAATCCAATAAATTTTGGTAGACAAAACCATGAAGTTTTCGGTGACATAATTCCGATTGTACAGAATGGATTTCCAACCTCAGAAACTCCACCGAACTCTGTCAGATAAATAAGTTCATGGTTAATCAGACGTTTTCTTCAGATTTTACAAGCCTTTGGATGGGCGCATAATTACATACAAAGACGAACATACGTACGTACGAACATATCCAAAGACTTCGAAGTACTTCGTGTTCATTTTCTAGCATTTCCTTTAACAAAATACCATTATTTCTTTACTTAATCTTAACCATTTATACTTCAAACTTTGTAGGAAGTCTAAAGACTAAATGAAATAATGCTAAACTGGAAATGAATTGGCGTAACGCCGGCAGTTTAGATTAAATGTACGGTTACTTTAATGCTGTACGATTCGATTGAAAAATATTAAAAATTATCAAAGTTGTTTTGGGCATATGAATGTTATAATATTTCAATTAAATTTCATAGGCTTATGAAATAATATCATTCCAAATAATCCACAACGGACAGAATAATTATGGAAGCGGATAAAAAAATAATGCTCTATCTCATCGAATCTTACAAATTATCGAGTAGAGATTAAAAATCTAAAAAAAACTTTTGTACAATTTTAACGTAGATAAAGTTTGACCATACCTGTGTATACATCTCGTTGCTGAGCTACAAGTTACCCACATAACCTTGCTTCATTATATTAAGCAAGAACTTGAAGTCATATTTAAAATAGAATTTAATAATCTATAGCAATAAATATATCAAAATTTCTTGATAAATATAATGCATATCAACATAAATTAACAAAGTTTTACAGATTTTATAAAAACTTGCATATGTATTAAGTACAAATTAACTTACATACGTGCGATATCTGTTTGGTCTACCAATTTACACTTAACAATTGACTCAAAAGTCAATATTTTGCAGTTGAGAGTATCCTTAAAATGAGACGACTTATTCTGATATTTAACCACGTAGAAAATACGAGTTAAATCTCTAATTTTGGATTTCAATATGGTCAGTAATGAGCTCAAAAGAGGAGCCTGTCAAAATACAAGACATAAATCTAAAAATATAAAGCCTAAGAGCGACTATCTCCTAACGTCGAAACACGGTCTTCATACTCCTTTTTTTCTTTTCTACAATAACACTGAGCAACTGGCTAAGGATTTTGATGTTGAAATTTAACATATACCTGAGTACCGATAGGAAAAACTTATTCAGTGACTCAGTTAGCCACAGTTGTTTTCTCTGTACGAAACCTAAATAAAAGCTTGTTGTAGAGTGGCAAGTACTAATTGGTATTTAATATTAATGGATAATTGTGTCCCAAAAATTATTGCACTTATATATTCGTAACGGAATAACCCTAAATTCAAACGATTGAGAAATAAATAAAAATGCGGGTAAAGAAAAAAAACACAAGCAAGAAAATATTCGCTATTTAGTTCGTTCAACCTCATAAACTTATAAGACATTTTAATATTTAAGCCAACTTCCTAACTCTCGTAATCAACAGTAAACTGAAATCAAAATTATTGACTCGAGTTTGTTCAAAACTATGCAAAAAATAGCGTTATACAAAAATAATTTTGCTGTTAAATTTAACTAACTTAGAAAATATAAAATACTTTGTAAGATCACCCATATGACCGTTTGTACGTCTGTCGAGCAGTTTTTCTCAGAAAACGTTCAATGTAGAAACTTGAAATTTAGCATAATAATAAAGTATATTAATCCGCACCTACATTGCTAGTTGACCATCAAAAATATTTATATGGAAATTGTAGGGGATGAAAGACAAATTAAGTTTTCGAAACAATTTTTAAAGATCATAAATACCGTAGGGTATTGCTTGAAATGGTTAGTTGTAAGAGTGAATTTTATATCTTCAGTATATACAAATATATGCAATAAATATATTACCTAGCCACCGTATTTTGAAAATTAATTAACACAAAACTATACAAAAAAATTGTGTCCTTATAAGCCCATGCTCAATATCGAAGAAATAAACCCCATATACTATACACTTGCTATCAGATTAGTTAAGCAAAACCAATGTCCCTGCCCATGAAATTAAGACAACTTCGAATATAACTCTCCATACCAAGTCCTATAGATTACCCGCATATCATAAACAAAAACTAAAGGGCCAAAGAAAAGAAATCCTGAATCAGGGTATAATTAAACTATATGTTACTTTAATCATTATCTATTTGGATAATTCCGAAAAAATCAGACACCTCAAATAAAAGGAAATAGCGAATAATTATTAATTATAGAAAATTAATGTTTGATCATATAACCTCTGCTCCTTTACTTGCTTATTTAGATTTTACGAAACTTTTCATATCTATGATACGGCTAACTGTACCTTCAGCGCGATTCTTTAACAAGATCAAATCAATAAAGATCAATTCATACATGTGCCTCCCGAATACTCAATACATATGAATGTGATCTTAATGCGAAAGAAAAGAAATAGTAAGCAAACATCTGCGGTTGTAAAACCTACCGATATCTCTTTGACCGTACATTCAATGCCGTCATTGATACTTTGAAATTAGAAAAATATGGTTATAGAAATGTGTATAGAAGAGGAAAATTAAACTCCACGGCTGAAGCTTATTCTCGTTATCCTGTAAACCTTGTAACCTGATAGCTACGATATTTAGGTCTCATTCTCACATCATACTTAACCCATAATAATAAAATCTCTGTGGAATCCTAAAAATCTTGATCCTTCTTATAATAATGACATCATCGAGGAATCATATTCCAAATTCTTGAAATCTATTATTGAAAAAATCACATTTTAATACGGCCATAATCAAACACAACAACAAACTTATGAAAACACAATAAAAATCAATGGCAATGCCCGTATCCCTAGACATAGACGAATAACCGAAATACAATGAGGAAATCCTAGATAACTACGAAAATTATGAGGTGCTAGTGGAACCAGAAATAAAGTTACACCAAAAATAAATAACAAAACATGCTATTTACTAAGTTCATCAGTTCGATTCCTATTCATACACCGACATATTTGAAACCCTAAACAATTAAGAAATGAATTACTAATATGTTCCAAGTAAACACTTACATATTAAAATACACAACATTATTTCATATTAATTTCACACCCTGATGTAAGAATACTAAAATGGATTTATTTAAAACAAAATATAAATTGACATTGTGATTTATTCAAATAAGCATCACAGAGAGAATTAAAGAAATAAACTATCTGTTATGACGCCGCAATAAAGTATCGGTTTCAATAAGTACGATTCAAAAAATAGAATGCAAATATCATAAAATACATATACATTAATATTAATAACACCGATGGCGAGCGCCCATTGGAAAGGTGACTTTCGTAGTTTTTTTTAACATCTACTTTTCTTTTTTTGTTTTTCAATAAATGATGGAAAACATTTTTGGTCAAAAGTTGCATTAATTTTTCTATTTACGAATTTAACTTAGACCTAGAAATTCAAAATTCGGGATCTCCGGAATAAACATATATATCTGTGAAGTTTACCTGAATCTATTTTATGAGATTAAAATGGCAACAAAACTGAAGAGAAATGCATTAACGCCACTTCTGCAGTATCGAGTCCTACATGCATTTTTGTCACGTTTTTAAAATCGATTTTAATTCTGTATTATTTAAATAATTTTCAATTAAAAGAAAGATATTAAAAAAAATATTTTTTTGATGAAAAATCAACAATCCGCGAAGAAAATATTCGAGAAAAATAAAAGAAAAGGGCCCCATAAATCACTTATCTTTTTAAGTATTGATCCATTTTCTCTTTCATTCCCTATTTTTAAACATGGGCAAGCCGTTTCTTATTAAATAAATACAGAAATGGTTTTTTATTTCATTTTAGGGTTTCATATCTTAAAAGAAAAAAAAATTTTTTTTAAAAATCGCCTATCTGTCAAGGTCGCTTTTATAAGAAGCTTGAAATTCACCCTAGTAATAAAGTATGTTAACTAGCAAATATTGCAGTAGTTAACACTCTGAAATAATTACACGTAATTTTGAAATAAATGAAGTAATTGGATTTATTTCTTCCATTTCGTTCGTCGAGCAAGTATAACAAGGAATTCTTTTAAAAATTAGAAGAAGCTTTACTAAACATGTATCCAACTTTTACCCAAAAAATTATGCCAATAATTTTTAGTCTCATATTTTTTTCCGGAATTCACCATATTTTTAAGCTGGATAATATATTTGTAGGGTGATAAACAATAATAAGATTTGTAAATAGTTTATATCAAATACTAAGTACCCTTAAGTATTTATGTGTGCCAAAACATATAGGAAACTATCATAGTGCGAGTTCTTATCGTGCTTAATTTGTCTTATTTATTAGAAGAAATAGAGACAAGTTTTAGAATAAGTAAGTTTCCTACACTAAATAAAGTTGATTTCATTTAATTTCGACGCTTTTCATTAACAAACTTGATTTAATTAATTTGTTTAGATTACTTCCATCAATTATCACATAATGTACTCTACAATACATTAATTTCATTTATAATTTCAACAGAATTTAAATATTAATAAAGGAAAAGAATATACATGATGATTTTCTTTTTATTCCAGCTATAAAAAATACATAAAAGCATATGGAAATACAATTAAAGTAATAAAGACATATGCAGGAAACTCTGAAAGAAATGGCCCGACGTTATTGTATTGTACATCGGAATAAGTATAACAATATAAAAACTGGAAAAAGTAACATTCGATTATCGATTATTGCCGTCTATTCTGCGCTATTAATAAATGAGCCAAATATGAAATATTCAAATAAGAATAAACGATGAGGTAACCCTGAATCACAGCCTTAACATAAAGGTTTCGAGACAGAGATTTCAAATAAACCACGTCCTACAGAAATTGCTTCACCTCATCCGTCGCGGGAATCCTGATAATTAATTCAAGAGAGCACCTCGCATACAAGGGATGAGTTGAGACGTAAGAAAACCCGATTTTTTAACCGCCTCACGTATTCGGTTCGTGAAGAGCTAACATAACATTACACCATGCGATATGAACTTAAGAGTCGAGTGTCATAAAAATTCGGTTTTGTAAAAAACGGCAAAATTCATTTTTATGTTGATATTTTTATATATATAGATTCTTTTAATTTTTTTCACGAAATGCCAGTGACTATATGTTTCATATTAATTTAAATAAGTAATATTTTTGAACTCGTATGCTAAATGGCTTCGATTTCGAGAATCAGTAATCAATTGATGGCATTAGCTTTAATAAAATAAAAATGCGAACGGTGTATTTTCACAAAAAATACTAACTACGTTTCTTCGTCATATATTAATATAACAATTTTATTTTGTATTGATAAGATAATTTAACCTAAAATCTAGATATATTTCTCTAGATTTTTGAAAGCGTTTTGGAAGCACTTATTTTATGTTCTCCTAAAAATGAATCCAAATTTTCACTATGCTTTCAAAATAAGGGAGAGAGAGAAAGAGAGAAACTAGGTAACGACTTTGAAAGTGAATTTCTCTAAATATTGAATTTATTTTAAAAAGTACCTTGAACAATATCCAAGTCTACAAGATATGTATTTTTAGCCAGTAGTTTTATAAAAATCATAAGTGATATTATAAATGAAAAAGTTTGAACGGATGGATGTTTGTTACTTCATAACTCAGTAATTTCTGACCCGATCTACATGAAATTTGCCATATGAATAGATTATAACCAGAATTGATATATAAGCATAAACTCCATATACTATACACTTACTATAACTCTCTGAAAGAAATGATGAAAATCAATCAAAGATTCATTTCGTTCAGGAATCCGTAAAATTACTAATCGATAGCATCTAATCCTTACGTTTTCATTGGGTTCTTGCTTGATAACGTAGTATTGTCGGGAAGGATAATCATAAAAGTTTTATTTTAGCATATATTAGCAAATGTCATGTATAATAAATTCCCAAATCAGAGCGTAGTTTCCGGGGCTTAACAGAAAATATATTCTCTTTTATGACTCCAATGACAGATGTTACTAATAAACCCAAAAGGATTTTGAAAAAATTTGTACACAGATAAATTTTATTAACACGTTATTTTTTCTATTCATTCTGGCATTCTTTTTATTAGTAGCTTTCAAATTTTAGAAGTTAAAAATATCGGAATTATCGACTGACTGACAAACCAAAATTATAGCGACTCCCAGTACCAACGCAATACTGATGAATGCACATATCTTGCAAACATCATACAATTTTATTAATTGTGAGAAAATTTATTTACGTTTTGATATGTTATTTCTAAACTCTGAAAAAAGTTATTATAGGCCAAATTTTCATTGTTGTTTTTTACTTACATATATATTTAACTGGTATTTGTAATACTCATTCATTGATGATAATATATTTCTAATATTAATAATGGTATTTACTATACATGCTTTTGTAAAACCATGCATTGTAAAACTGCCAATTGTTCCGAACAAACAATACCTCTTCCAATGGAAAATATCATTCTTTCATAGCAAATGGAGTTGAAAAAAATTCACATAACATGTAAAAGTATGAGAAATGGCTCTATAAACTCAATAAATTGTTATTCAACAACATTCTTACATTAAATACAGTCCCACCTTTGCATATTGCGGAGAATATAATCGCAGACAATGTTTTAACGAAATTATTTTGTGGAAATTTGAGTCACGAGAGCTTTATTATTATTACGCATGATGTAGTACCAAGGAGCAAATATAACGTCTACAAAATTTGCATTCGCATTGATCCCAGATTCTGTGAAGCTAAATCTTAATCAGGATATTGGATGTCGTTGTTTCCGTACAGTGATGTGCGTGGAACTCAATAATGTGAGAATCAGCTGTGAAACAATGGGTTCGGTAAAAGTGAATCTCCTACAAAATGATCGAATTCTTTAACACATTAAATTCCAATGTGTTTTAAAACTTAAAGAGTTTATTTTTGTTAATATTGCTTTACTTTATATGTGTAAATAAACTCTCTTCATAACTCTTTGTTATCGCAGTTATTGGTGAATTTTGTTCTATTGGTAGTTTAAATAGTATTTTGGAATGTGTATAACTTTTTATCAGTTATAATCTCCATGAACTGGAATTGTTTTTTTAATTGTCCATATAACAATGGGGATGAAGTAGTACATACAAAGTGTGTAATCTCCTTCTATGCATTTTGCACGTACGCTTTCCACTTAGTGATAATTTTTGCAAGTCTCTTAATTATTATTTTATTAATTTTCGGAGTAGAATCCCATTTAATTTTCAAATTAAATAAAAATTCCGATATGTAACATTTTTTTGTTTCTATGTTATGTGCTAATTTTTGAAAACATATATCCGATTATGAAAGTTCTTTTTCTATTAAAAGCACATATTTTGAGAAAAATTATTGTCGATATATCATTAAGTTAGGATTCATAGTGGCATAGCAGTGATAAAACAGTTTGTTTGTTTGCTACCTGTGTTCACAGTTATGTCTCGAATTGCATTTTATTAAAAATTTCATACCTGGAGATATATTATAAGAAATATATTATTGTGATATAATTTATAAAGCGATAACAAAAAAGTGATAACAAACAGCGATAACAAAAAATATAACGGAAAATGTGGATATACTCAAACCGTACAATATAGAAAGAGGCTGGTTTATTTATTGACTGATCATCGGGGTATTCCCACCAATATACCCCTTAACCCGACAATCGATTTCGTTTAACGAAAGAAGCTGTGGCGTTTAGTAATCATAAGGGAAAAACAATATAATAAAGATAATTCTACGCGGTTGAGATGGCAGGGCTAATCTAGTAGCAAATACACATATTACCAAAAAACAATTGTTAACTAAACTACTGAGTATAGACCACTTTCTCTCCTTACTTTGCTTGAATATATTCCAAATTAACCTTAATAGCCGTAAACAAACAGCAAAAATGATTACGAAACGCTGAAAAATAAACATCATTGAAGTATTTAAATTTTTAAGGGTCTTCAACCATTTCACTCTTACTCTGCAAAGAAATATGGAGCTACAAAACAAATAGTGATTTTTGTCAAAAGTTCTAAGAAAATATCTAAAATAAATTTAAATGTTCTGGATGCAATAATTTACTTAAATTACGTTAATACGTCTCCATATTTTAAATTGGGTGCCCCAAATGCCATTAGTAGACTATTAAATCATTTAAACGGTCCAAGCGGCCGTATAATTGTAAAAGGAAAATATGCTTTAAACCGTTCCATCCATTAAGTTTCAACTCTATTTCTGAATTTCTGCATCCACTGGCGATACATATATTACATGCCTCGTTGCTCTCTTCTTTTACTTATTATATATATACATATATATATATATATATATATATATATATATATATATATATATATATATATATATGCATTCGAAATTAGGCGGAAGCGTCAAATCTCAATTTACCCAAAAAAATACAAACTAAAAAATTAAGCAAATAATTGGACACAAAGACAACAAAACTCTAATAAAAAATTTTGTGAAACTTTTGAATTGTATTATCAAGTATGTATTTTACACATTAAAGTTAGTTTTTTCTTCCGTTTAGTGCATGAAGAATGAAGGAATTTTAAAAAAATGGCTGATATTAACACTTGTGTCCTACAACCATGCAAAGAAACTTTTAAATTTTAATTATTTAATTAATTCGTAAATAAATTTCCATTACGGCGTTATTTATTCACTTTCAAAGAAATAAAAGTATCTAAGAAATAAAATTTCAGTGTCTGGAAAGTTTCGTAGCGAAAATATTCAAATTGTCTGCATCACCTCGAAATAATGACAATTTGAACGTTGTTGTCATGAAAATTGTAGGCTCTAGGGAACGTGATGAATTTTTAGTTTATGTCGTATTTCTTTAATTTATTTCTGTCACCAACTCGGGATGTCTGCAAAAATAGCGTATGTCATTTCTTCAATAGCTTTAAGGCATGTGATATCATGAAAACACTTGAAATTTTCAATATTATATCAATAAGAGGCAAATTGTATCCTCATTAATATATTTTTTGTAATAAATTTGAAAATAACGTTGTAACTAGGTAATGGACCAGTATGATAAACAGTGTATAATGAATAAGTTCCAAACCAAAGTACCTAACATATAGAACAAATTGCGAGAGACCAAGAAATAATTGGTAAAAGAGTAAGAGAAGTTGGAGAGAAACTCTATAGAGTAGAGAGTGGGTATATTTAAATACCACTTTGCTAGAATGTGGTATTTAAATATACCCAGCAAAGAAACTGTTTATCTAAATCGATTTGGTCTTAAAAAATTATATGTAAAATACAAATTATAGAATAAAAAAATATGATGAACTAAAAATATGTCAAAAAAATTATTTAAAGACTGGTATTTGCATATCCACCAACATTTCATTCGACAGCACCCCTTTTTCCCTTGTTTTTATTGACATTCTCCGCAATGCTAGTGCAATATCCTTATTATTATAATAAAAGTACAAAACGAGAGGTTCCAGAATATAAAAAGAATTGAAAAAGGTTCCAGAATATAAAGAGAATTTCTTTTTTAAGTCGGTTGGAAACTGCAAAAGTTCTATTTCAAATGTGACTGGCGAATTTTAAAATTATAAAGTTTGAATCTAATTTAATGATCGTGATCGTAAATTAATTTTCAGTTAGAAAACACGTTCACTTTACGGTGTGGAAGTAACATTCAAAGGGTGCATTTAACTATTTCCTTTTTCACGTTCACGATTCTTTGAAACACGAGGGTGATTAGTTGCTCTTACTAGTGGGGAAAACGAAGGATTTTGAGTAAAAAAAATTTGCTGGAAAACAATTTATTTACTTCCTTAGGTTACTTATATATATTTGCTAATATGCACTGGAACATGGTAGTTAACAGGAATCTTAAATATTTTTAATCATTGTTTTCAAAATTAAGAACATAAAATAAATACGCTGCATTAAATTATCTAACGAATTCCCCTGCAAATATCAATAAAAAAAACCTTTACATTATTAATGTAATACTAGCTCAAAGCACGGCTTTTTTAAGGCTCGAGAAATTTTATTATTGATAATACGTACAAACAAAAAACAAACTAAAATGTTCAAAATTTACTTCAATATTGATTTCACAAATAAAATCACAATATTGATTTCACAATAAAATTTCACAAAATATTTACCTTCGATAGATGGTTGTTGACGATATGTAGTTAAGCCTGTTAATAAAATGGTACCTATTACGTATATTTATAGTAATATTATACTCGTATAAAAGTAATCAAGTTTAATTTTCATTAATATAAAATTCCTCATACGAATTTTTTCCTGTTTTCTGCACTTTAACATATTTGAATTTCTAATATTAAAAACTCTATCATAAGGAAATATTATATTTAATACTTATCCTTCTAATGTCTCTAATTTACAAATCGCAGCAAATTTTAAATAAATAGAAGTTTCTATTTTTTCAATATCTAAAACAGCTCTATCTAATTTTAAGCCTCGAAATTTGCGAATTGTTATGGCGAAAGCTAATTGAAATGGAAATTGTTTCTGCTACAAATTAGTATTTCCGTTTTTCCAATTTTTTTTGTAGGTGGTATTGGAGCACAACCACTATTTTTAAAAGTTCAGTGAGAATAATTTTCGAAAGAAACCATTATCACTCATGATATTTGAACAAAAATATATTTTGAAATGGTATCAATATAATGAGGTCTTGATGAAAATTGATGATTTGTTGTACTGTGGTCAATTCGCCACCTTTAAATCGATAAACTGTAATGACCGGGTGAAATTTAGTGATTAATTGCTTTCCAATAAATGTTAACTTTTCTTGTACGTCAGGTTTGAAAATATATTCACTTCACTTTTTGATTTAGATTTGTACAAAGAGTACAAAGTCCATTTTTTCAATGTATAAATGAAACCTACGATGATTATAACACTGCAAAATTTTAATTCCAAATTTTCTTGGACACTGTCAAAATTAACTGCATACCCAAAATGTTGTTCTTTTGGATCACGCATCAAAAACGGTTACATTCGCGTCTTTACAATCAGTTAATCTACGATTTCTTGGCGTTTCGCTGTAACGATACCGATTGTAAAATTGTTTGAAGAATAGCAATAATACGTTAGCTACAACTTTCAATATTCCACAAACAAACATACTTAAGTGACTTCTTTTGAATATTTCATATATATGTTCAGTGCTTATTTATTTAGTCTTCCATTTTATTGGCTTCTGAGAATAACATTTTGTGATATGGTTTTCATCTATGATATTTTTCGACTAAAACATTAATCTTTTAACTTTGGCACTTTTTAATGGTATATCCTTAGGATAATGAGTACTCCAGAAGGCGAGAATACGCCCGATAGTGTGTCCACAAAAACTACGCATAAAATGAGTAGTATCAAAACGCGATTTTCATAGGTATATATTATTACTTAATTTAATTTTTAATTATCTATGCAATTTCAAAATAACGAAATATATTATTATTAATAGAAGTGCATTTTCGTTGGTGTTGTTACCTCTTAAAAATTGCTAGTTATTGAAAAACGTGAAATTTAACTTGTTAAAAAATCAGAATTTGGAAGATGTCGTTCGGAGAATTTGGTGCAATATTTGAAATTTTAAAATTGTATGTAGGATTCGGAGACGCATGAAAGAAATAAATGTTAAATTCATTATTTTTTGATGTCTTTAACTTCCTGAAAATGCTAACCGATATTGTTTAATATAAATTACTACGACACTGAAAGCTAATTAATATAAATCAATTTGTCTTCCCTTTTTGAAGTGCTGTAGTCTGGGACCGATTTTCAAATTTTACAGCGGGTTTCCTAACCTCTGTTAAAGTACATTGCGTATAGACACTAAGCTTGTGGTTTTTTCTGCATTAAAAAAAAAATACAAAGAATAATTGACAAAAGTACCAAAATAATTATCTTGATTAATGTGTACACACATACTCGTACGTACGCTCGCACACACACAAACCCGCGCACAAACACACACACACACACATAATTAATAATAATTTATTTTAAAACTCCTTTTAATTAATTAATATGGTAAAATGTGTACAAAAATGGTAATATTTAACCTAAATTCTACGGCATTTTGGAATAAATGTTTTGGAAATTTAACATGGGGGCCATAATAATACTTCATACAAGCCAAACAATGCACGCATAATTTGGTGCAAATGTGTATCGTACTACTGCAAGCAGATATATTTATTTGCGTCGATTTCCCGGAGTTGGTGGGTAAAATTATTCTGCTGGTGACACTGTGTACGCAGGGCGAGGCGCTAGTACAAGGAGCGCGGTGGACGGGGAGAAGATTTTTGGCCTCAGGTGGCCGCGAAGAAATTTGTGTCTCCATATTCTAAGAGTATATCTTTGTTTTTCCTTTGGGCATATTTTTCTCTATTTCGCATTAAAGGTGATATTAAACAAGATGTTATGAATACTGTTGTTACGAAACCAGATATTCGAAATGCTATTTCAAAGAATAAATGAAAATCTAATTAAGCGTTTAAGGGTAAATTAGTTTAGGCAGCTCTTGAAAATCCGTGAAGATAATAAAGTAATAAATTAACTCTGTTATTGGTTAGCTCAATATTAACATAGTTAATTTATTACAACTTTTGAAATGTGTTTTACGTATTTCTATGGCAAACTAGAATATCAGTGTGATGTTTCCTAAGTAAAGTAATTTAATATAAAATTAAAACGGAACATATTTTAACGTTCATAAGAGTTCATGTAGTTTTATGCACTTCATTCTCAGCTATTGGATGTTATAAAGGAGTTGGTTTTGGTTCCACCTTCGTATAGTTTAATAGTCTAATTTTCATGTTTTACGGAAAAATATTGGCCACCCATCAATCTTATAATAACTTGAAAAATATTTAATATATATGAAAAACAAAAAAAATGGATAAGTTTATTACAATAACATGTAAAATCAAAGTACTCACAGCACCACAACGGAATTCTCTTTATTCACTTGTTTCAATACCTTTTTTCTTGAAAACGTATAAAGGCATTTAAAAAATATTATTTTCCGTATAATTTTCAGTTAAAATTCTATTATATAATTATGCTTCTAATATGAAATTTCAGCTTCCGAAGTTCAATTAAAAAAAGAATGTTTGGAAATGATATCACAAGTATTTTTCTTCTCACCCTTGGTGCTGAATGCTGAAAACAGTTTATTTTGTAATAATGAGTATCTTTTATATACCAACTTTTACGTTGACAAACACTTATATTTCGTTTGGAAATCTATGTAAGATTTCGTCAGGAGGTTTATAGAGTGTACAAACAGAGAAATACAAAATAGGTTTAATTTTTGACAAATTTTCCCAGCTGTTTCATTATTGTAATTTACCATTAAATTGAATCTAGTAAGTTGTATTATATTCAGACTTTTATTTACTTCAAATGATTATGAAAAAAGGTTCGCACTAAACGCTTATAAACAGATCGCCAAACACAAATATTTAAAAAGCCCGCGTATCATTCCTGAATACTTAAATACTGCTACAAATACAAAAATAACGAAATTTTTCGCCACACTCCATCCAACAGCATACAGAAACGAGTGAGAAAAACAATTTAATTTAAGGCAGTTGAACTTAAAATCCAGTGGTAAGTAGTAACAACTTTTTCATTTAGAATAAAATTTGAATGGAATTTGAACTCAGGTCGGAGGAAGAACGACTCAGTTTGAACTCAGGCGGGTAATTCTTTGTGGTATTTTAACTCAGGACGAATCCAAATTTAGCTTCCAGTTCACAACCAGAGGTGTTTACTAGTAAGCACAGTGGTTAAAATGTAGACTTTTCAGATGTCATCATCTTAAGGGTAATGTTTTAACTTTTTAACTTTTATAACCTTTCCTAATTTCATATTTTGATATAATACAATACTTTTTATGAGAAATGGTCTAGTATTCAATACCTTATCACAGGTAGAAAAAGAGCCCAACGATACCTTTTACTAATTAATTAATATTACATAAATAACTATTTTTATGGTTACGAAAGACCTCCTTTTCCAAAGATGATTAAATATAATTATAATAAGATATTAATTCATTAAAATACCTTTTTGTTTTAAGGACCCAAACCGGCTTTCTAAAAACATTCCAATACGTCTTAAATTACGTTATATTTAAACTAAAAACTAAAAATGGGACATTTGGGAGGTAACCGGTTCAGTATTAGTATAACCTGTACTTCATATGTCATTATGTCAAGGGCACATAACTCGTCTCGGTGTAATTTTTGCTAAATATACAGTAGAAAGAATTTTTTTCAAATGATTTTCTTGTCAAATCCTACATTAGACATATATTTCTCCTGCACAGAAACAGTATAGTACTACAGAATGATTCAGTTACAATAATAATTATGTAGTTTTGTACTAGCGATTTTCGAACGCGACATGAGAACTGGTTGAGATAAACAATATTTCGAGAAAAAATAATTCTTGAGTGCTATTCATTCATTTCATAAAACTGCCTGGTGGAGCAGAAAGTCGACATGCACATGGTGAGACGGAATTTCCCTACCGACAAAATGTTTTATTTACTTATGTGGGTGTACTTTGCGTTCTGGGTTTAAGTCATTAAGTGGTCAGGGTACTCGTATAGGAAAATTCTTTTGAGAGAAAGTGGACACAGAGAGGCGATGCGCAACGTTGGAAGGGAGGAAGGCGGGTCGGAGGGTGATTTTGGAGGGTTGCGCGAAGCGAAAGTTGATAGAAAGGAAGGGAAGAACATTTTTACTTAACTGCATATTGTTATTTATTGGTACACGTTGTTTTTTATATTTTATTTTTTTTCAAAATAAGATTTCTTTCAAAATAATTCTTTTTTTAGCTTTCCTTTTTTCTTATTTTTAATTTAAATTCTCTGTTTCTTCTTTTCTTTGTTTTTTCCGGGCTTCCTAGACACTAGAGTTTTATAGACATCGATTGTTAGAGAGCAACAAAGGAAGCACCAAAACTCTCTTATCGAAAGAATCTAATTTTATGGATCGTTTGATGTTGAATTTTTATTTTCAATTTCCAATTCAATAGCTCTGTCTGCTTCTCTCTTAGAATCCAGATATTCGCCATAATTTACACTAATTTCAGTTTTAATAGAAGCTTACTACCACAGTCACTGTCTGTGAAATCAGTGTTGTGGAATGATTACGTTTCACATTTTTTTCGCTGTTAGCATGGTAACTGCTTGGATAAAAGCTTTGCCAAACCACAAAAGTTATCCACAAGATCGAAAGAAGCTACGAAGATATTGCCATGTCAAAAAATATGCTCAGGGTTTCGCAAATCCTACGTCGATATGAGCATGTGAGTGATAGTAACAAGATTCCTTTTTTATGATTCCTTGCCTAAAAATAAATACGAAACCTTTATAACAGTATGTAAGTGCCCATCTCTCCCCCCCCTCTCTCTCTCTCTCTTTGTTAAGCAGTTTTTTTCATAAACCATTTGACTTAGGAACTTGAAACTTGGTATAGTAATAAAATATATTACATATGGTACTTCAACTTTAAATAAACTCTTATTAAAATAAAGTATAGAAAACCTAATAAACTCTGAACAGATCTACAGACAAACAACAACAATATATACGTTTGTATGAAAAAATGTACGCATCTCACAATAACGCGCAACATAGATGACCGAGAATAATCGTGCCAACAATATTCGGTAAACATAAAATACATATTAAATATTTCAATGTACGGGTTCACGAAAATCGGTTCTTCAAAAAATATAATAATAACGTAACAAATTAAAACGCCCTGACAGAGAAAAGGATAAAACATAAATTGAACACGTGCAAACGGAGGCGGTAGATATTTAGGTAGCGATGGGCCCATCTTAACATATCCTACAAAAGTCGGAAGTTATCGGCCGCCCACTCACCTCCTGCAAAACTCGTTCCCTGCGTTGTACGTAGTGTTTTTTCATTTACGGTTTATATTTTAAAATCCATTCATTTACTTTCTGAACGTATTCCATATTTAGCATTTAATACTTTGGTAATAATTATCCCACTTGCCATGTATTCTCAATTAGCTACATTGATATATAATGCGCTATAGTTGCATGAAATATATCTAATTCGACACACTCATGATGTAATTACTAAATGCAATTCTTTTTTTGCTTAGTGTTTATAAGCGTACGTTGGTTAACATCGATAAAGTTATTGGTAAGTATAACAATCTCAGTTAAAGCGAAAGTTATCCTTTCTACTCTATGTCCTCTCCCCCCTCCCTCAATGCTTATTCAATCATGTTTTGTTGTCACACCCGGTGGCGTCAGAGCGGAAACTGGATAATACTTGACCAGTGAACCGTAAAAGATTTCGGTATCGTCACATGTCAGTGACGACATCGGACGGAAGATAAAAATATAGACACAATACTGAACGCGTCTTAGATAATTGAAGCGCGGTTATTCTTTTGTTTTTAGTATGTACTTTATAGTACGTACTTTCACATAATGTTTACGTGAACAGAAAACCTATATTTTATTTTTTAAATTTGGAGATTTTATTATTTCTAGGGACTTTTAAAATGATTTTTTATTAAAACGTTTGTCGTCGTTTTTTTAAAGTCAGTCATAGATTTTACATAAACGGATACATTTAGCTTTGATTTGCAGCTGAATGTGGCTATTAGCGAACGGGCAAGGAATATTTATGGAGATAATTTCAACTTACGCAGTGCTAAATATGTCTCATGTAAATTGTGGGTTGTTTCCTGTACACTTCATTAGCATGAAGTAGATTTAAATATATCTCTGTCATTCAAGTTCTACGAGAATTTAGTATGCAACACCTATAAATGCTACCCTGTACATGAAAGGTACATGCACATATCACGTGCGCGTGTCACAAGTGGAATTCGTGCAATAACTGCGTGAGAAATCTGTAACTTTTCATTTTGTTAAAAAATGCTACGAATTTTATTTACACCAACTAACTAATAATGATGAACTATGAATGTTTGGTAAATATTCTTGGAATTAATATTAATTTAAAAGCTTTACTGTTTCTGGATTTTGTATACGCCCTTTCTTCACTTATCTACTTATCATCATGTTAATAATTATTTTGATGAGTCACTTAGATAATGAGAGATATAAATTTATGTTCCTCTTAGATTTCACTTTGAAAAATAATTAAAAAATATTTTTCAAAATAGTCCAAAATGCATTTCGTTAGTTTTATTATTTATGACAAATGAAATCTGTAATCGTGTTCTTTGAGTAAAGCTTTAAATCATAAGTAATGATAAGTATTTCATATAATATGTCCGGGATTTAAAACTATAAATATATACATATAATAAAACTGAAACTTTGTATGTTTATGCATTGACAATTTTTTGCAAAAAAATGATTGAAGGGGATGAAGGATAAGCAATAGAATGCATTAAGGCTATCTTTGGAATTGTAACCTATTTGTTTTTCCGTTTATTTGTCTGTTTGTAGGTTTTATTTGTGCAAGCGTAACTTAAAAATTACTTATCCAAATAGGATGGTGCTTTTAAAAAAGACACAAATTTTACTTCGTCGCAATCAGTTCACTCAGTGAGAAAATATGCAAATTTAATATCTGCATAAATTAACTTACGTTGTACAATAAAAACAAAGAAGTTCCTAGCTACTAGACGCGTAATAATTACACAAATGTATAATATACCTATGTATATAAATAGATGGGGTAATCTGTATTATAAATCGCGCCATGAATTTTCGAACCGGACGTACATTGATGAAATGAGTATGGCCAGAATTGAAGTAGGGAGTGGTGCAGGTGGGGAAGGTACGTTAGTATACAACCCTAATGAAGGCAGACACATAAGGGTAGACGTTATTGTTAGTCATATTCTCCCCGTAAAATTTTTCGATAACATATGTGTTTGCGCTTACTTTTTTTTCTCAATTTGTTTAAAATTTGGACCTTTATCAAGATAATTTAATTTCTTGTTAAGTTTAGTTCTAGGCTGTGTAAATCTGGATGGACGTACTTTATTATTTCCAAATATTAGGAAATTATAAATTGGCTCATCTGTACATTAATGGTATTTACGAAAAAAAATATTTTGTAAAACATCACTAAAGAAATAGGACACAAAAATATTGATTTTGGAATTTTTGTCGTGCCCCCGTTTATCCATGAGTCTGTTTCGCACATGCATTCACACAGCAAATATTTTCCAATGGGGAGAGTTTACTGTTAAACATTCCTGTATACAATACTTATGCATGTATACATTAATAATACAGACATCGTTCCTAATTATTTGCCATGTGCAAATAATTAGAAAGGATATTTCCATTTCATAATTTAGAATTTAGTAAAAATTTAGCATTTTCCTAGACTTAAATTAGGATTTTAGTTATTATGCAGTACTTTAATGTATCTAATTGATACATATGGCAAACTTATTGCTACAAGAGCGATCTTTTACAGCTAACTATAACACCAGTCCAGCCCTGTTGGATGAATGGCCGGGATTCGAACCCGGCTCTCCGTGGTAAGCCACATCGTCAAAGGCCGTATGCCTTATGATCAACTCAATTTTCAACTTTGGTTATACTGTAGCGATACTAAAAAAATACCACTTCTACTCTTCCACTTATAAAATATCAAACTTTCATGTAAATTGATCCAGTGCTTTTCCATAAAATCTCAAAAATATGAAATTTCCTATTCGTTTTTTTGACTCGATGTGGTAAAAAGTATCAATGCCCTCTAATATGTAAATTTTAAAATTGTGAATCGTTTTTTTGTCCACTTCCTGTAATAAACAAATTTTGCACATATTTTGGTCTAACATATTTGAATTAAAAAAAAACTAATTGAACTTTTAATTAATGTTATTATTTATTCATAATTATAAGACGAACTTTTAAATAATATTTATTTCAATGTCAATAATTGATTCAGTTTTAAAAAAGTTTGAACAATCTTATTTTAATTTCCGAGAAATAATCGCACAATTTTATTGAAGCAAAATGGTTGAGAAATAAAATACTGTGAAAAATCAGCGTTGGTATATTATAAAATGATGTCTATGCGAATGTATAATAAAAAGTTATAAACAAAAATGTATAGTAAACGCAACATCTCAAATATGAATATCCTTACATAGAACATATTTCTACCGGCCCAAACTCTTTATTGATTTTAGCTTCGTGAATTCATATTGCACTTCGCTTCGCAATAATGAAGTGCGTAGGAATGATACATATTAGAAATTAATAGCTCGTGATATGAAGTTAAGATTTTAATTTATAAATTTTCTTATCTATTAAGATTTCGTAACCAAATGACAAAAACGGAATCCTTGTACTTTTGTCATATATGTCCGACTGTCTGTCTCTATCTTTCATATACCTTATAAAAGGGTCTCACTTATCAGAACATTTTTGAAGAAATACGTTTTTCAACAAATGTGTTTCATACATGTATTTTTAACATTTGGCTATAAGGAAGAAGAAAATTCGAATTTTTCCAGATATATTGCTTTCGACAAATCCTTGGACCGTATCCGTAATCAAAAGATTCGATTAGACTATGAAAATTAGCTAACAATAGCGCACTCAATCCAAAGATGACAATGAAACTAAGTCACGTTTCTTGAACGAACCTGGATGGTTTACCACCCAAGCTTTTCTGGCGGGAAAGATTGGCAACCTAGAAAGTTCAATATGCACACCCAAGAAGACATGGGTTAAATACATTGGTTGGGATCTCCAAAACCAACATTTGATTTCGGTAAATGTTAAAATTGTCAACAAAGGTCATTAAATGTGGAAGAAATTAGTCGACTAGTCTTTGAAATCTGCGGCACCCACAGCAACGTATTGGTTAAGGAATCGGCTCCTTCCGCTAGGAATAATAGAACAAGGAGACGGTTTTCATTCATAATTTTTCATTTTTAATCAAATTTACCAAATATTGCAAGTAGTCTCTTCTAATTTTCCAACCGTAGTTTTGAAAAATCGGAAAAAAAATCTAGCAATATACTGTATAGCATTTGATAGGAACTTTCATAAGAAATTATTTTGGTTAACTTATATTAACAATTGAAGTGTATATAGACGAGTACAGAAACCTATGATATGGGTATTCTGACATTCATTTAATTTACCATATGATCCCATATGATCATAAAACTTAATATAAATTGACCTAAAACCTAAATTTTAAAATGTCAAAATTTCTTTCCTCTTCAAAGTCCATTTATTTTGAATAGGAAAGAAATTTTGACATCTTAAAAATTTATGAGAAACGATAAATTATAATAAAAATTCAACTTCTTAAAATATGAATATACCCTAAATTTTCTCTAATTCAATTCTCTTGCAAATTTTAGACAGTTTTTTAATTGTAAATTTATATTTTTGTGTTTCTTTCGACCTCTTTATCGACCTAAAATGATTCCGAACTCTTTCACAGTTTAATAGCCATCTACTACCAGATTTCCGCTCTGAAGTATTCGAGTAAGATACCAAAGCAAGCTTGGAAATAATCGTCAAGAGGAGGAAACAGTGAAGAGGAGTAATCCTTATCCTGACCGATATTGAGCGTCCTTGTGACGTTATGCGAAATAAGCTCGCGAATAGGGCACGACACATAATAACTACGCTATTTGTTTTATATCTTCGGATAACCTTTACCTGCAACTACGGGTTCTTAAATTATTATAATAAATTAGGTGGAATGCTAGGCACTTTTCTTCTTCTCTGAGAAATTAATTGAGAAAATTAGTTACAAATTTGCTTCAATTGGTGAAAGTTTATCAAAGGGTCTCAGAGTTGGAGCTATACATATTTGAAAAAAATATTAAATATACGAAAATATCAAACTTCTTCAAGAATTTTTAGTTTTTTTTGTTAATTTGTTTTGCCACTAACTGTTTTCAAACTATGGCGTAGAGAGTATGAAGCGTGTGGCCATTTACAGGATACCATTATGTAAACTACAGAGCCCTATACATAGTACTTTTTACAAAGTTAATCATATGGTAAAAATATTAACATAATAAATATTATAAATAATAAATAAGTTGAATAGGTAACATGTATAAAAAAAAATTTGATGTGGTAAAACCTCTAAAAGTTCTGGTAATATATTTTAATTAGTTAATTTAAATATATTAAAATTTATATCTTTTTGCTTTATATCTAATTCTTAACTTTATTAATAATATTTCTTAACTTTATTAATAATATTACTATTTTTATTCTAAAATTAATTTTGTTAAGTGTGCTTTGTATCTGGCATAGCAGTTTACATTGTGTATCCTATACACGGACACAGACTTACTACTCTCAGCGCCACATCCCGAAATAGGTCAATCATAAAAAAATGCATGCAACCGAAATTCATGTCCTGTAAGTCTTGTTAAACTTAAGGACAAGAAACGAGGTATTTGCAAAATATCGATTTTTGTGACCAATTGATCTTGATATATTGATTAGAAAATATTATATTTTATGATAATTTTCAGCCCTTGTGCACAGTATCAAAACAAAGTCCTGTGCAAATTTTCAGCCATCTCCTTTCATTCCAATGTTAATCATTATTTGACTTCACTAATACTAAGTTTCCATTCTTCATAATTTAGAAAATACGTTACCTTTACAAAACTATTTTTAAATTTTTCATTTGAAAAATTATGAATGTCGCGCGTTGAAGATCTTCTTTCTTTGTACCCATGTACTTACAGCCATTCTAATACCAACGTACAGAACTTAAAACATAGTAGCCTACTTTTGTGGTACTTAACTGCGTACTAAATTAATCAAGGTGGCAACAGAGTGGATTTTTTATAAATGAAAAAAAATAATTTTACATACATTCAACGGTACAAAAAATTTACACTGATTCAATGAAAAAGTCAGAAGAAAATAGTAGTTTCCTATTTTATACAAATAGTTGACATTTAATATTGGAAGAATAATTTCAAGTGTATTTTTATCTCACTTAATCATTAAATCAGTATAAAGTTCTTATACGGTTTAATTACTTATTAAATAATTTTATAGAATTATATGAGTCGTACATAGACCTTAAAATATATGCCTTAGAAATTATTTGAGTCAGTTTTTTAAATTACTTCCTGTTGTACATAATGTTTATAATTGTTATATACATATTGTACAGAAAGAAAAGGGATGTGTATAAGGTATTGAAATATAGGAGCAAGATCGATATATTTTCATTTTATAATTATATTTAATGGCATATCTTTCATAGACGCAACAAAAATAAATGGTTGCCTGTACCTATTAATGCAAACTGACCGAATTAGTTTTAAATTAAAGTTCTCATTAAATTTCATTCATTTGATGTGTTTAAGATTGTTAAAAATGGTTATGGTTTAAAATTCGGGGGCGGGACATGATGAAATATTTTGGAGAATATATGATTCTCCCAAATAAGCTACCACATAAAAATATTACCAGACACTTTCAAACGGTTTCTGCAATTGGAGTATTTTTGGTAAAGGGCTCCCTGAAAAAATTTCAAATAAAAATTGAGATTTAGATTTTTTTCTGTAAATTCAAGTAATCCAACAGCGCCTTCATGTAAAAATTCAATCGATCTTAAACGGGAAGGATATTAAGATGAATGGACGGAAAGATTAGCGTAGCAAAATTATAAGAGTTTCGTTTTTGCTAATCTGCTACGGAACCTCAAAAACATTACCGCGTAATTGCTGAATGCATTTGACATAAGCAACTTAGCAGCAATTTAGATGATTTTTTTTGATAGCTGCTTCAACAATGACCGCTAGAGGATAGGTCGCAGAGGGATTTTAGATCTTAAATCTTGTAATAGGATCAATAATTGATATAAAATAGGCACACGACAGTTTGATAACTAATTTCGCCCCGGCATAAGTCGTTTATATATTTATAGAAACCATTTTAAGCTACATTTCCTACGCCCATAACTTTTCTCCGTTAAGCCAGAGGCACTTAGTTTAATAGTAATTATAATAAATTTAACTGTTGAATGAATGTTGTGCTGGTGGGATCGCCTGGATGATTGGTGAGATATCCCTTGATAAGGAATTCATGATGAGGACAAAAATCGGTACAACTTTTGATGTCACCAAGCAGAAAGTACGATGATGAAGTTACGGTTTACATACCCTGCACCACAGTCTACATAAATTATACAGAAGGTATGGCATTACTATAGTCTAAGTGTTTTAAAATTAACTTTTGTAATTTTTTCGCTTTTGCTTTTAAGAATTTAAAAGATGTGACCATTTAAAAAATCATGTTTGGAAACTGACCCTAAAGTTGTAAGGAAAATTCCATTGAGTTAGAACCTTTGAAAAGTAGTACAACTGTGGGATTTACATTGAAAATATAGGGATAATCTAAAAAATCTAATCATTTAACCGAAATTTGAGTTAACGAAATTTGAAAGAAACTTTACTAACAAATTATTAATGTAAAGTATTTTCAAAAAGAGTACCTATACGTGAAATAAGCTCGGACCCACTAGTGTTGAAAAGGGTCAAGTAAAAAATAGATACTTCAAAGAAAATTATCAATGGATCGAAAAAAATTGTGTGCAAGAGCATGTGTATCTAAAGACAGCAAATAAAATTATTTCTTAAACTTAATAATGTTGTCCATAACATATGTTGTTGTATTAGAGACATAGAAACTCACTTAAAAACATAAGATAGTACACTAATTTGTTAGGTACTTTTGGGACAAATAATAGCAAGTAAACAGGACACTCATCCCGGGTACTGCGTTTTACATTTTTGAAAAATTCTGTCTAAGAGATATCACTTAAACAGAAGTTAATATTGAGAACAGAAAATTTTAAATTTGAAAAGTTTGGAAAAAGTTGTTATGTTGCACTCAAACTAATCTAAAATAAAGCCAAATTTCATAATATAATTAGTTTACGTTACCGATAAAAGAATTGAGATCGAAACGGATACAAAGTTCTCTTCTAATTTTAATATGAATTCTACTTATGTGACAGTTTTTAATTTTTTTATTTTAAATCAGCATTTCAAAGAAGGTTGGTTAGAAGGTGACACTCCATATGTATAACATATTGCAGACAGTGCTCCATTTTCTTTTAGTTACAAAATAACATTTTTTAGCCAATATTTTATTTTACGTGACAAGTTTTCAACCGTACTGGGTATTTAAATATTAAGAAACTTTTCATAGTTTTCGATCTCAATTCTTTTATCTGTGAATCAAACTGCATAATGTTGTACAGAACATGTCTTCTTTCTTACATCGATATTTATGATGGGATATTTATTTATATTAATGTATCATTTCAAACTAAACATTTCTTACTAAGTAACGTATCAGCAACACGTATATAACATCTCAAATTATTTCGAATATCTCTCCATTGCTAATCTCGCATCGTGATGCGATTAAACACAATATACAAATTTTCCTTTGCTCCGGAGCATCATGCATACGACACATGCTATTAATTCGATTAAATAATGAGCTGTTTTGTTAACCGACGAATATGAATCCTTCGATACTTGGGTGTAAGTTGTATTGGTACAGTTAGAGGGAGCGGTTATGTGGCTGCTGTTAAGCATATAAACTTGAGTTTATTTGTAATGGCCTACTTATAAGCTTATATGTATTTAATTGAGTAGAAAATACACGGAATATCAAGTACATCAGATTTGGCTTATGTTAGATATACATGATATTTACATACGTTGCTTATTGCTGAGCTTACTGCTGAGTCATTGAACTTATTTCACACAGATTCAATGGCATGAAAAACTTGTGCGGATTAGTGATCGTCATATGAAAATAGTCTAAGTTATCCTTTCAATATTAAATGTTTTCAGTTTTGTACAAAACAGCAAACATTTATTATCGAAATAACAATTTTAAGTTTGTTTTATCCAACTTAATCATTACATCAGTGAAAACTTTTCATATGGCTCAATCATTTATGAAATAATTTTATAGAATTATATAAGCCATTCTGTGGGACCATACAATATGTGCCATAGAAATTATTCCAATAAGTTTTATTTAAGTATTTCCTGTTAAGTATAATATTTATAATTTATACACATATTGGATGGAAAGAAGACTAATATGTAGTGGCGAATGCAATATAGAAGAAGATTATGGTTCAATAATAAATTACGCTACTCGCCTCCAGTTCTGATAACAATAACCTTAAGAAACCTGTGACAAGTAAACTAGGAAAAATAAAATTGAACCATGGAACAAATAATAAATACTCTATTTGTGGGTTTTTCACTCACGTAATTATTGTATTGTTTATTTTCAAAAATAGTGTAAAAGATTACACTAGTAACTTAGTGACAAAGATTTCGCGAGATATGTAAGAATAAAAGTCTGTTATGTTAAAGCTACGCAGAACTATAACGAGATTTCTCATACACACAACCATACCTTCATTAAAGAATAGTGTTTTCCTAAGAATAAAGTAATAATGTACAGCTTGCAAAAAGGGAAACTGACCAAGTATCGACGATTACGTCTAAAATATTTGCATATCTCTAATAGCAGTATCTTTCTTATTTTTTTTTAAAGTGATAATGAGACCTTTGTGAGTCTATCATAGCCTGTATATCTAAAATGTGTACTCTGTAAACTAGAAAATTTTAATTTAATACAATTTTATAGTTTCAAAACTCTCGGGAAAAGAAATTATAATATTTAATTTTTAATCTGAAAGGGGGATTATTTAGTCCCTAAAAATATTATCTCTTATATAAAACAACAAATGTGAGCCAATATTACATATAATTTATATGTAATAACAAAAATAATTGTCTAACGCATAACTTAAAAATAATGCAAAAATTGTTTTGTCTACACTTACTCATCCCCTAAAGTATTAATAGTTTAAAAAAAATTTTACGATTCAATCATGAAGCCAAATTTAAAAAATTTGGGGAATTTTCCAAAATTCGTAATTTACATTTCTTCTAAACAAATCTTACGTGAAATATTGATGATGGCGATATAGATGTCATATTCATATTCAAATACCTAAAAAAATAATATGTCGCCTTTTTTTCTTAATATATTTGTTTATTAAGTTATTATAATATAACAAGCATGCACGGCTACGAAACAATCAGGTCGACAACCACCTGACCAACTTTCATTTTTATTTAAGAATACGCCTTAATTTATATTGAAATTTGAGAAAATGCACTAAAAATATGATCCTCTAAATATAGTTAGAAGTATTTGACTTGTTATGTAAGAAAATGAGATTAGAAAAGGAAAAAAAATGATATAACATTATCCTCTACCATTGCTTTATATTGTTTTTAAGTTGTTTGATAATTAAAAAAAAACATACGGTTAAAAAAGTTATATTTTACTTTCGACAGAAGTACACAGGACACTTTGTAGCGCATAGAATAAATTTTGTGGAAATTGTTTAGGCGGGGCTTCGTAAACTTTGATATATTTCATAAAATTACTTCCAATATAATGTAAAGGGATTATTGAAGATTCGCACCCCGTTGTTTACTACTTTTACTATCATAATGTTACATCTCAGAATTTGTGAAATGAGAGAACTTAATTTAGAATATAATCTAAAACATCAAACGCATTCCACATATCTGGTTGACGTATACTTTAAGACACTCTTCTGCGAGATATTGCATATTGATCCTTCGATAAGTAAGAATAAGCCGCATTCATGATTAAAAGAGGATAGCGGTAAACTTATTATTAAACGTATTAACATCAGTTAATTCGTGATAGTACGGTTATTATATTCGAGATGTGAAGGACAAGCTAGACACGTCGAGGTAGTCCATTTAATTAATCAATAGTTTTATAAGGCATCACATATCAGCCCTTCGATGACAGCCCTTCGATTTCGGTGAGTCTGTTAGACGAGTCGGTTAAAGAGTACTGTTAAGTGAATTCAGGTTAGTTAAGTTGTCATAATACTGTTATTACAGGTGGAATATCATAACTACCAGCAAGATATATTAGACGCCGGGTTTTATTTAATTTGGTAATTCGGTAATTAATTTGATTACATTGTACTTATTTTTTTTTCAATAAAATACTTGCCACACTTGGATCGTGGTGTTAGTATATAAGAACTAAATACATTAGTTAAATAGGGAGTTTGACCACACTCAATCAGTGTAAGGCACGTAATTATAAATTTAATTTTTTTTTAGTTGTTATTCACTTTCACAGACAAATTTGTGGTATGCCTACGGTGTAGGCGCAACTTAGGTCTAAAGGGTTCGTTTAAAATAATTAAATTAAAAGAATAAACATTGAAATGTTTATTAAGTATTTTTAATTATTTTTTCCATCATTAACCTATTAGTTGAAACTTTGATGTAAATAATTAAAGGGTTTATAAGAAATGTACGGTGAACTTTGGAAGGAAGCCTACGATTTTCTGTTATTGTTTACCTGCAATGAGTAAGTTACAATTTTCTTCACATTTTTTCGATTTAGTAGATAATTTTGTGGGTCGGGAAATTTCTTGTCACTTATAATTTAATAACTAAAAAAATGTCAATAAGAAGTTTCCATCTGGAACACATTTGTATATGAAATATTATAATTTTTCTGGAAAAATTTTCATTAAATTCTATAATTGTATTACGTATCAGCGTTATAGATAATAAAATTTATATTTTAGAAGGCCGTGACGGACAGTGGGACGAACTGCCACTGAGATGTTACCACAAGTATTCCTCGGTCACCTTAGGGACGAAACAATAAAAGTACATTTAGGTTAACAAATAATAAGAAAAAATTAATATCAAAAGCAATTAAAATCAATACAAAACATAATTGAAAATAGTGAGAAGGCTTAAAATGCCACATTTTTTATTCCACGATCTTTTGTAACTTGGCTGAAAACGTATCAAGATATGGTCAAATTGATTTTTTTCACAACCTTGATTTTAAAGTTGTAAATTGAATAGCAGAATAAGTCAAAATACTGTAGTGTTTTCAATAGCGAGCTAACTAAATCCAGACCGCGAGTTGTTGGGAATCGCAATGGGATGTTGATACATACGTGCGGTATATAAAGTAGTAGGTGGCTCGTACGTAATAGATTGGGACAAAAATTATTCCAATCTCACTACATGTGTATTGTCAATGTAGTCAATTTACGTTTAGGCCGCTACAATTTACTCCTCAAATATAGAGGCTTATTTATGAACTGTCATTACACTGGAGTGCATTCTTTTTCAGGTATCGTGATATAATACTTAAATAAATTCATTTTGTAAATTCACTTGAAAACCGACAATACATTTTTGACTTAACTTTATGTTTATTTGTATACCTTAAATGATATAGCGCATCTTGTCTTGCGTAATATTTATAGTGTAAATGCGAAAGTATGGATGTTTTTTACCTAGTATAACTTTGCAAGTAAGCAACGATTTACTGTTAATTTTATTGCATATAGTAGCATATGTGTACACAACACATGTGAAATTACCATACCACGAAACGCATGTTTGGAACTTTGTTACTCGATAATACGCGAATGTCACCACAGATTTTCATATATCTTGACATAGGTATAGTTTATGATTGAAACTACCATATGGATTATTTTAACTCAAATGAGTTGTTCTAACTACATCATATTATGGATCATTTACATCATCTCTAATTGTAAAGTTGGCATCAACAATATTTTTTAGTTATCAAATGTATGAAAAACGCTGTTTTCTCTTGCAAATTTTCCATCGTGCTAATCGACAAAAAATGATTTGCACCTACTATGCCTAAAATTACAAGTGTGGTTTGCATCTATTTGTTGATTATATCTGTAAACTTTAAAGATTTTTAATTTTTTATAAAGACTGAATTTCCCAGCGTGTTTTGAATACGGATTAACTGATGTCGTCCCTACTTTTCGCGAATGCTAAGGGCAATGAAGGTTTAATGTTGTGTCCAATATTAGTCTAATAGTTTACAATTTCCAGAGTAACTTGGAAAATATGTTAAAGAAAACTTAAATCTCACACGCCTTTAGCTGCATTGAGAAAATTGACACGCGAATGACAATTGTATCGAGAGTATTGAAGATGAGCCTTTTACAAGACCTTTTTTTACGAAAACTTTTAATTTTTGAGATAAGAAATCATTTTTCCGTTCCGCTTAAAATATAGCATGAGAGCTAACGGCATTTACCATCAGTTGCTACAAATTTTTAAAATGTACACATCATTGAACAAGTTTTATGTGGTTTTAAAAATCTGGCGTATTAGAGTATAAAAATTATTGGGAGTAATTACAAATATAAATAAATATATATATATATATATATATATATATATATATATATATATATATACATATATGTATATATATACATATATATATATATATATATATATATATATATATATATATATATATATATGTACCTTTTCAGTTCAAACGTACAATATTATAATACTTAGAACTATGCGGTTATTTCAGTTTTCATTTTTTTCAGCAAAGAGGAATTTTCCCGTCAAGCAGAATTTTCCTTTTTAATAGTATTTATATTATCGAAAATGTTGCTCCATTGTTTCGGGTGAAAGTTGAAAATATTGTTTCCTTTTTTTAGTAATAAGACAAATTTTACGAATTGCTAACCTTCCATTCGTAATTTATCACGGCCAATAAAATATATTTATGTCAATGTTTCAGGAAAATTGTGCAATAAATTTCATTAAAAATTAGCGTAAAATTTACGCATTGCGACAGTTATTTTTACTCGCAGATCTGTAATTCCGTAATTAATTTCTGTCCGTAAATTTAATTTTGACGTTTTTATAGGTGGACCGCGAGCGTCACTCGTTCGAGTAAATGTATGACGTAATTACTTTGGGAAGAGTACAATCAACAAATTTCAATATTTTGTATTGGTTTTATTTTCTAAAACGGGACCGGCGACGTACTTTTCTAAATAAAGAAAAAAATCATTGAGGTAACGTGTAAAAAAAACAATGAACTTGAGAACCTCAGAGAGAAATATATATATATATATATATATATATATATATATATGTATATATATATATATATATATATACATATATATAACAGAAAACAGAAAATAGTCCGACATACAATGACGGAAATTGATGACAAAGCTTTTGCGTCAGCTACTTTGATGCATGAATTATATATGAGCTATTTGCGTGTGTAACTTTAGCTTTTTATTACATATACCATTCAACTCGATATTTCATTCATGGTTGTGATGGCTTAAAAGAAATACGTTTTAAAAATATAACAAAAGTTAGCACCAATGCTGTAAATATATAATTAATATGTAAATTAATATAGAAATTGTGATATAGAAAAAGTGTTTTACAAAAAGTATTGACATTTTACCAAAAGCATAAATGAGATAAAAGGGGGTAAGTTTGATACTAAGAAGAAGAGATGCTAAAGTATTACTTGTGAGTATAACTTAAAACTTTAAACACCGTTTATTTCCTATTACAATTAATAAAATGCTGGAAGGATATTATTAATGTAATAGGTGTAATAGTACCAAATATTTGTTTATTGCACATAAATTATAAAACGAAATAATTCTTGGAGTACCCATGATTACCTTCTTCTTCTTTCATGAGACTATCTGATTGCAAAATGTGACCAAAAGGCTTTTTGATACAAGTCATAGGAATCTAAAATTTACAGTCTCATCAATCATTGAAAAGTTACTATAACCATCTCCCTCCTCCGTCGTCTCATTAGCTCCGTATTATTGTTTTCTTATCAAAATGGCATAAGTTTGCAGCGTTTCAAACCGATCTAATAATTAGAAATGGATGAAAAGTGAGTTGCAATATTTACTTAGAATGAAGGAAGTTACAGGTTAGAACATGTAAAAATCGATTCAAACTTGTATTTAAATAAATGTAGTAAATAATATGCTACGATCAATAAAAAACTCACCTTTCTTTAAGTCCGTAAACAAATTGTAAGTTCTTTTCCAACACAAGGAGACGGGCCCGTTTTCAAAGCTAATAAATTTGTTAACGTGTTTAAACCGAATTTAATTACACTGATTGCGCTTATGAATTCATTTCCGATTATAAAACACGTACTTCCGTTTTGTGAGGTGGAAGTAAAATTCAAAGGCTGCATTTAATTGTTTTCGTTTTCACGCTCGTGCTACGTGGAAGTGGGAGGGTTGTTAAGTTCCGCATGTAGGGACCAGAAGATTATTAATATTAAGATAAGCGTTTAGTTGTATTAAGATGGCAGAGGCAATGCAACGTAAATATGTAGTTAAAATTTATTTTATTTTAAATAATATTATTAAATTATATTTTATCACACATAAACATGTCGTATTATATTACTTTAATTATTATATGAATTGACAAAAGACGAATTTTAGAAAAACAAAGCAACGCAAGTTTTCATTTAAATTCTAATCTATCTTTCAAAGAATCTGAATATCTACCCTTCCAGACTTGTATTAGGTTAAACAAAGGTAGTTTTTGGAATATTTTTTCATATATCCCCTTAAGGGGGTTCCCCCAGTTGCAAAACGACGCGTATGAAAACTCCATACGAGTACGTTTAAGTCCATCGATTAAATTTTCTTGATCTGTGTATTTTTTTTTTCGTAATATATCCATTGTACGTCATATGCTATATGTTATTAACAAAAATGTAATAATTTATGTCGAGATGATTACCTTATGCCCATTCTTCTACTTCCCCTCTGTCCTAGATCTCCATGCACGAATACATCGCAAAGAATATACCAAAACATTTCTGGTTTTAGTTTCTTTCAAAACCTTTTCCATTTCTCTCAAACACTTATTCAAATTATTAAGCACGAAGGGCCAATTTTAATCTATTAAATTGACAAACATAACTATTTTTGTCTCATGAACTTTTTTCACTTAAAAACATTTACTGCGCTTTATTTACAAAAAAATAGATAAATGTTTTCCGAACTTTTCTTTGGAACTTTTTATTTATATCTGTACTTTGGTGTATCTAATTACATATGGCGGACTTGCTAGAAGAGCAATCTATTACAGACAACCAGACTTTTAACTCTGATTTTTTTAATAACTACTCTTGCTATTATCAGTGTATCTAGAACAGTTTTGTTAGCGTGGCTCAAGAAAGAACCAAGGACCGCGGTTATCTCTCCCACTACGTTGCCATTTTAAACAATACCTAAAAATAATTCAATATATTTATATACTATGTAATAATATATGCCTGCCTGAAGATCACAAGTAGAGACATAATTATATTGAAGAAAAAAAACATATTTAAAAATAAACCTGTGTGTTATTATATTGAGATATATTTATTACGTTGGCTAGTGAGTTTTTAGCCACAACTTCGGGACTTTTCTTGAAAGATTCCGGAAACTTCTAGAAGGTTTAAATAGGCCAAAGTGCAGTCAGTTGACAACAGTCAGCGTCGAAGCTTTAAGTGAAAGATAATGGATTTAAATCGAAACCAAGTGCGGATTCTACTATTTTACAAATTTCGTCTGGGTCACGATACAAAGACTGCCACAAATAATAAATGTCATGTGAGGGACTCGTCCACGGTGTCTTAGGCGACGGCAAAAAATTAGTTCAGAAAGTTCAGGGATGAGGACTACGATTTTGAGGTCAACAGGAGCCCCATACCGGACGTCCTGTTGAATTAGACGGTCAATGAATAGGACGCCTAATTGAGGAGGATCCTCAACCGATGACTCGTTAATTGGCAGATGAGCTACACTGTAGTCATGACACGATAGAAACACATTTGCCCGAATTGGAAAAAGTTTCAAAATACGGTGTTTGGATACCCCACGAGTTGTTATCATATCACCTTTAATACAGGGTTGATACTTGTCAACAGTTATTGACATTGAAACATAACTTCGACTGGATGAATCAGTTAGTAACTGGTGATGAAAAGTGGGTTACATACGTTAATCATTCACGCAAATGTCGAGGGCTGGGTGTCGGAGAAACAAGAGTTTCAGTGTTCAAACCTGAAATAAGTGCCAAAAAGGTGATGTTCAGCTGCTGATGGAATGTCAAGGGCATTCTTCATTGTTGCTTCTAGGGGGATCTACAATTAATGCAAATATTTATTGTGAATAATTGAACCGATTAGCTAATAAATTGAGTAGTCAACAGGTTCGAGGTTATTTTCTATATGATAATGCTAGATCACATGTTGCAAAACCTAAACTTGATAAATTAGAGGAGATAGGTATTACTCACTCATCCATTGCATTCGTCGGATATTGCACCCTATGATTATCATTTATTCAGGGCTCTAAGTAACCATTTACGTGAAAAAATTTCCACGTTATAGTATATCTCCAAAACGACCTCGCACAGGTTTTTTTAATCTAAAGTCATCAGAATTTTACAAGAAAGGTATATTGGCAACTAGATTGCGACAAATAGTAGTTAATAGTGACAATTTAAAAAAAAATTATTGACAGCAACTCGAATTTAAAAACTTATTAGCCAACCCAATATTATTTCTTATTTATTTAGAAAATATAACAGCTTATGAATCGAAATTTTGTATTTAACGTTTTATATTTCTTACGTAAGTTAACTTTAATTGATAGTAAAATATGATATAAAACATAATTATAATTTGTCATATTCAAGGTACATTAGAATTATTCCATTTAGGACACTGCATAACGGAGACCAACTTTTTAAATCTATTACGTAGGTTACTTTTCATAAATCGTGGGAAAGATAAAAAATATAGTTATAATTTATTACACTCAACGTCCATTCGAATTATTGTATTTGTTCGAATTTGTCGTGCGAATATGCAGCTGCATAACTGATGACCTTTTATGTGTCTTCTTTTACAAGTTAGTTTTCGTAGTTCGTAGAGCGAGATTTCACTTCACGAAAACAGTTATTAAACGCTGGTCTCTTTATTATTGGGTTGGAGATATGATCTATATAAGAATAGCTCGCTATCTGTGCATAAGTTTGGTTTATTTATTAAGAAAGAAATAATATAAACAATAGTGCTCAATAAAGAGAAGGGCATACATTTTGAGGTATCGGTAGGAAAAAGACAAAAGAAAGATGTCAACGTATAAAAATGATGCCGGTAATGTGAAGAGAGGTTTTCTAACGACTTTAGAAAGTGTATATGGATTGAAAATTTATGATCCTAGGATTAAGTTAATTCAATAATTTGGTGGCGGAAGAAACGATGGATGCTCATTAAAGGATACAAAATGTTTAGAGAAAAGGGATCTGTGTAGGTTTTCACTCGATTAACCTGATAAAATGAAATTGAATGATTACTGAAAGTCGCAATATGTTACTCAGTACAGTTCTGTGATTTTTGAAGATGAAAGAACTTCAAAAAATTCATTGTTATTCAGGATATTATAGATAACTATAGATGATTTTAGTCAAAATTTTGCTAATATTTAATATAATATGCTATAGTATGAAATCAATAATTAACCTATATATTATTGGATAAGTTAGTTTTCTTTTATATTTTAAACAAAAAGAAAATCATTTTTAATACCAGCGGAGTTATAAGAAGAAAAATATGAAAACTGGATAACGGCTGTTCTGACATGAAAGATGGCAAAATTGTATTTTCATCTATGAATACAGTAAAGTTCTAAAATTGTCTAACATATTTATTATGATCAGAATTTGAACATGACATACATTCCCGTCCGTTGGTCGGTATGTTTGTACTAATGAGGGCACGCTACAGATCGCTATTCTTGTGAATGATTTGTCAACCAGTTTAATTTTTATACACGATTTTCTCCAAAGACTTTCTTCTAAGAGGTCGTGACCGGTTTAGTGTAACGAAATTGCCAGCAACGGATGGTGCGGAAAATTGAGCATTCGCAACGTCTCACAGACGGTCTTAATCCGTTATTACAATGTAGAAAACAATATCTTGATCCTTGGCGACAATTATTTTTTTCATTCACGTGCAAGATTTAACTTTGTATTAAAAAAAGATGCGGGTCGTCGGATATCGGTACAGTCATATAATGTGGTATGTAATCCAGATCAGCCTCCAAAAAGAAATATCGGGTAAATATCCACTACTTTAAATATGAATCTTAAACGGACAAATTTGATGATTTGCACATAGAAGAATTTGATCTTATTTTGTAGCTTGTTGTTTTACTTATTGCTTAATATCCCATCAGATTAATTAATTTACGATATTCGCTTCGCCAAACAACATTTCATTTCGTTAATAAGCCAATTATTTACAAAAAAAAAGAATTTATAGATAAAAAAATCAAAGCATTGAAATGTTATTTACTTTTCGTATTGGTCGATTTAAAAAAATAGTTAATTACAAAAACCTTATAAAATAAATGATGGAAATCATTACTTTTTTAACCGGGTCTCTGCGGAGCGCCACGTCGTCAAACGCTAAATGGTTTGTGATCAACCCAACACACCACGGCGACGACTAAAAATATTATTCCCTAAAAATTTATTGTTATTACACAATATAAAAGGCTAAAATTGCTAACAATTCATAATTCTATAACACAATAACTGAATTTAACTTCACATATTTTAATATTTTACATACACAATTTTTCTCAAAATTTTCTAGTGTACGTATATTTACTGTGCTGAAATAATTTTCAGAGTAACTTTGTAAACATTACACCTATCTTTAGAACTGTATCCAATAAAATATTAAATATATTCTGAGTTCCTGATAATATTGTAATCATATGAACTGTTAATATTGTATTCATTTGAACTGATAATCTTGTATTCATGCTATAAACCCACTAGCATAACAAAGAAGAATTTTTTTGAATTTTTTAAAATTTGTTTTTTTTTGTGACTCGTGTGAAAACTATTAATCCAATTGACAAAAATCTTTTGCAATATGATAACTTGTAGCTTCCAGATTTCTACGGGCTATACTGTACGTATGCACATATATTTATTAAGATATAATTTATAATATTAAGGAAGTCGGAGAAAAAGTCGTGAATCAAAGTTCTTTTGTGACAACTGCTGGGAAAACTACGCAATACTAGATATATGAACAGTAAATATAGAAGAGTTATAGGTTTAAATAAAAGTCTGGGCTCAATTTATATATTTTTTATTTACTTTATCGTAATCCACGTAAGCCACAATAAGAATTTAAATTAAAAAAACTTACTTGCGCCAAAGAGTGGTGAAATTTAGGTTGATTTAATAAAATTAAAAGAAACGTCATAAATAATTATTCATAATTTCTTACAGTAATCTAAGTGATACTAAGATTTTTGAAAGAGAGAAATCGGCGCGTTTATCTCGAGAATATCACCAATGCAGGACTACATCACTTCCCTCCAGTAAACTTTTCAACCCGAGTATTACAATTTTCTAAAACGTTGCTCGTTATGCTGCAGAACAAACTTTGCGGATGTCTAGAAAGTCTTACACTTAATTCTTTCAGTTTACACACTATAAATGAAGCTACCAATTACGCCAAGTTGCTCGAATATCTGAGGAACAAAAAATATCTGGCACAATTCGTGCGATCGACAAGTACGTGATAGGGATCATTTAGGATATCTTCTGACAGATACTTCACTAACTCGACTAAATTTGATACTTCCAAGAACGAATTTCGAAATTAACACCGGTTCTCAACAGTAAATGTCCTCACATAACGATGTTACATAAAACAATATAATAATATGCAATTATTTCCTAAAATATTAATTTTAATAAATAAAAATATTTATCTATTTTAGTAATTTTTCAATTGTACGCCTTATAATAGATTAAATTTATAAATTAAAATTATATCTCGCGTGTATATTACATCTACACCTCAAGCCTAAGTACTTATACTTCGATATTTTTTAACTAATATCATGGCTTACAAATTGTCTAAAATATTTGTTTTATGAAAAGAATGTATATTATAGACTTACTAGCTAAGCTGAAGCAGACAACAAGTAAAAAAAAACTTAGAATGGAATTAGATTTAATCATTACCTCCGATGTCCTCTGTTTATGATTATTATATTTCATAAGTTAGCCTTCATTAATGAGTCGTTAGTTTTTTTCTAAGGTCACAGAAATTAATAAGAAATGAAATGTCAATAGTATAATTTAATCCATTCAATGATATATTACTTATGAAAATAAATTGCATATTTCTGTAAATTTATTACCTCAAATTACGCTTGTGACGACATAACTTGCTTTACAAGAAGAGAAATTAACGATATCGTATTAACCATAACATAAGGTTTATTGAGGTGAAACACTTGTAACTAAATACGTGTCTGGAAATCTTTGCTTGTATAACAATCGCTTAGTAACGTCTCAATAATACCACAGGCATCCACATCGCAACCTGTCTCGTATCGAGCGTATAGCTTCACTGGGTCATTCCTTTATTTCAAGGCTTCATAAACAGAACATGTTCCATTAGTCAGGTTAATTAATTAACTGTTTTGTCAGCTGTCGAATATCGGCTCTTCGATACTTGGGGACTCAAAGGTAATTTGTACTCATTGCTATGTTCAATTGTTATCCTATACTACAAATGTAGGTCGCTGGAAGATATTACAATATATGAAATGTTATTTTAATGAAAACAGTTATCGTAATGAAAATATCACAACTCAGCTTAGAAAACGTCGAAACTCGGGTTTGCCTAATTCGACATGTTGATTCCGTAGCTTATGTTCTTTTAGTGTTCCTTGCTGTAATCGTGAACCTGGGTACTTACGTCATTAATGTGACATATAATTCTTTTTCTATCAGATTGAACTTTAAATCAGAAAACATACACTCATTATCATTGTAATTGACTGAGTAAACTTGACCTTGTAAGCTGTCATCACGAATTTAACTCTCCAGGGTGAGGTATTGAATGAAAGACAGGGTATAATAGAAAATTGAATGCATATAAAATGAGGATAAAAAGTGATTTTTTATATATAGTGAATGGACGTTATTTGAAAAATCACGTTGAAAGTTTTTTCAATTGCAATAACTACTATGTAAAAGATATCATATTGGTTTATATGTATGTATGTATGTATATATATATATATATACATATATATATATACTTTTTTTTGTTTCTTTTTCTGCGCGATTTCAGAAAAAAGAAACCATGAGTGAAAAGCAACCATGCTAACATATTTTTTCAGACTAAAATTACTGAAACAAAAATTTATGAACATATAATAAAATTTCAAAGAGCATTTGAAAGTTGAAAGTATTTTCAACTTTCAAATGGCATCTCTCGATTATTGTACGATCTTTATTCCATAATATTTAGGCATTCGTATAGTTCCGTCAAAAAATCGTATGAAAATTTAAAAGAAAGTGAAATTTCAAAAGAACTGATGACACTTCCAAATTATTTTAATCAATTGCTTAAAGAAATGTTTTTGCGTTCCGTAAACGCTGTCAAAGCTCATAAAAAAATTCTAATTTTTATTCTTTGGTACAAAAACGAAAAGGTAATAAGATTTTATTGATTTGTATAAAAAACTATGAAGTTCAAGCTATCAAATTATTCACATATAAGTATTTTTCACGAAGATAAAATGGTTTAACAATTTTAAATTTCCTAATTTTTGTTCGGTTTTGATTTAATTTTTTAAGAAGTATCTATCGTTTATTTATTACTTTATCCACATAGATCACATTAATGTATATCGCAGGGTATTTTATTATAAAATGTTTGTAAAAACTGATATTTGTTATTCTTTTATACGAAGCCAAAAGTTTGATAGTAACACAAACAGACACTTGGATAAATTTAATACATATTGAACATCAAGTGAAGGAAATTTTCCAAAAAAATCTATTAAATTTGCTTTTTTATTATTACTATTAAATTCGCTTTTCAAAAATATTAGTGCTGGGAGATAGGTCCGCTTACTTAATACACTCGTGCATTTTTAGTCCATGCGATCAGTAATAAGAACCTTGAAACATATAGGACGTAGTCAAGTAGTATAAAGTATGAATGCGCCACATTATACGTCTCTCAAGTAGCTACCATCCTTAATCCTGTACTTGACTGAACTTGAAATAAAAAAATTGTCAAATTTCATATTAGTGAACGTCGTCATTCAAAAATATTTTATGCATTTCAATTTCAATTTTTAATTCCGATTTCGATAAATGTCATCTTTATGAAGACGTATCTAATTATTTGTTTGCATGTCCCTTGTAACTCTACAACAAATTCGTTAATTTTGAAAGAACTTTAAAAGTCAATGTGATATAAATCTTCAGTTCTACTTTCTTAATTCATATCATTGCATGAAATCATAATGTGATTTCTTCAGAAGCGTTTTAAATTAACAATATATTTTGTCAATGTTGAGATTATAAAATAATACAATTTTGAAACGTTTCACTGTTCTGCGTTTATTTGACCTTTAGCTATTTTTATTTAAGTTCTTGGGTTTTAGATATTTAAGACACATCTGTTTTATACTAAATAAGAAATATTCTATTTGCCAACTCAGTAATGTACTTTTTTATTCACAAGTAAAAAGTATATGCTTCAATGAATCGGGCTTACTTAGGCTTACTTACATGTTGCTCTTAAGTGACAATGATGTCTAATTTATTTACTATTTCCAGGTTCAAATAAGTATTGAACATCTAATTTCGAACAACTCCAGTAGTAATGAATCGCAAACTAAAGGTATATCAAATGCATCAACAATACTTTGAAGTACCAAGTACTCACTAATGTGTAACGTTAAAGGATACGCTGAAACTAATTACTAAATTCATGTTCTCTCTCGCTTCCTCTAAGGCTGTTACTTTTATTAAATGTAAAGATACTTAATACTTACTTAGATATTTCAGTTTACTGAACGCGAGGAAAACTTTATTCGTAATAATCCATCAAACACGGTATTTTCATTAGCAAGGTATCATGTTTTATAAAACGCCATATTGGGCGCCACGCTTATTGACTTGCAGTATATTATATGTACAAATCGTAATTAAATTGTATTGTTTTATTTTATTGTTGGGCGCTTATAAAGTATTTTATTAGGCTCGTAATGCCTTAATAATTGCAACATCATGCACAATCTGTGGCTTCCCACTCTCTCGGCGGAACGTCTTCATTGTGGATGCGGTTTTTTAAACAAAAACAGACTTTTGTCGAAAAATTTAATAGTATCGTATTGTTTTATTTAGAAAATAATTATTATGTGAAAAATCATATTTTTCTTCAGCGTTCAAAATTGATATTTGAAAGAAAAAGAATATCTGATGATATTTAAAAAAAACTTTCGGATACAAAATTTCGTCGAAATCTATACAATGGTCTCTGTCTCAACATGGAATGACGAATATACACATAAACATGCGCACGTACACGCATACTTATATATGTACGCACCACACACACACACACACCCATTAGCAAAAGTCCACGCACACGTATATGCACATGTACCGCACACACACACGTACAGGCATGAGTTCTTGTACACGTTCACGCACTTGCATACCAATCGCACGCGTACACACATACCTTCAGACTATTTTTTTAAAATTTTGACTTTTATATTTTGTTTTTGCTTTAAAATTTATTTCAAATAACTTAACAATGTATATTTAACATAACATGTACGTTAACGTACACCTTTAACTAAAATTTTAAATAATCGGAGTTACATATTTTAAGCCTGTTGTCAAAGGTAACTTTAATACATGTAAGCTTTAATACTCAAAAATATTCGTATGGAAATTTTAGGAGAAATCATTAAAAACTCAGTTTTTTTAAAATTCTATATGTTATAAGATATTGTTTGAAACGGCTAATTGTAAATGTCTCAAAAATATTTTTTTTTAATTTTGCCTAATATATCTTCAAAAAGATAATGGAAAATATGTTCCCCGTCCCCTATTTCCGAGACAACTGAATCTATAGTCATGAAACACGCGGTGGATACAGAAGTCTACGCAAAGGTTGTAGAAAAAGTATTGTGAGGATTCTAGAAGTCAGGTTTTTTTGGGTAAATATGCACCATTTTTTTAGTTAAATATGCACCATTTTTTTGGTTCAATATGCACCATTTTGTGGTTAAATATGCACCATTTTTTTGGTTAAATATGCACCATTTTTTTGGTTCAATATGTACCATTTTTTGGTTAAATATGACTTCGAAACAACTGCAGACTATATGGCCACGTGGTCAAATATTTATATTTTTAAATCGTTTAACAGAAATACTAGATATTTTTATATATTCCTAAGTGCCTGAATGTCTACGAAAAATTTGTTTTTTACAAGTCTCCCTCTCTAACATTAATAAGTCAGCAGTTCGTCAGTGTTGAACTACTGGATGTGCCGGACTAACGAAGAGTCAACTAAAGAGATTTAACGGTATCAGTATAATACGGAGACTGATGTGATATTGATACTTAACTGTTTCATACAGTATGTGAATTAGCCTTCCTCTTGCAAGTTAATGAGTAGTGATATTAAAACATCAGAAAGGCAGCGTTTGCAGAGTACTGAATGTGCCAGACCGGCGAAGCATCAAGTAAAGATATTTAACAGTATCAGTACAATACGGATACTGGTGTGATATTGTACTGATAATTCAAATGTATCAGTTCAATATGTACATCAGCCTTCCTCTTGTATAATAATGCGCAGTGATCTGAAAACATTAGATAGGCAGCAGTTTGGAGAGTACTACTAAATGGGCCAGACCGGCGAAGCGTCAAGTAAAGAGATTTAACAGTATCAGTACACTACGGATACTCGTGTGATATTGTACTGACACTTCAAATGTATCAGTTCAATATGTACATTAGCCTTCCTCTTGTATAATAACGAGCAGTGATGTGAAAATATTAGGTAGGCAGCAGTTTGCAGAGTTCTGGACTATTGAATGTGTTCGACTGGCGAAGCGTCGACTTTAGACAAAGTGTTGACGTGTAAATGGTGAAGTGTGTTGAAAACATAGCGCGTTATTGTTTACGGTAATAAACAGTATTTTTATGGAGTAACAAGCTAATCTTCGTGAAAGTCATATCAAAGAGCTTACTGAAGAGTAGAGGAAACATTTTGATTAGTTTCAATTTTTTTCCTCTACTCTTATTCAGCTTTATTGTCATGCTTTAACACTTCATATTATTATATAGCCTTCATTACGTGTTTTGTAAATTTTGTTTGGCTTTCCAAAAATACTTATTTTTTCTAAATAATTATTAGTAAATTTTGATTTGTAGTTTGGAAGGTGTTTTGGTATATTTTAAATAACATAATTTCTCTCCGTATTTTTGCTAGTTGTTTTTTTTTCAGTCTAAATATATTCCCTTTTGACTCACATTTAAACAAGCTACAGTGACGAAAGATTTTCTAAGCTCGTGAGACTAAGGAGAAAAACACAAGCTATATTACATTTCACGGGGCTGTGAGATAAGTCTCTCCGTGCACTCCAGGAGATACTATTTCAACTCGCGTACTCACAGAGAGCTCTCCAGTCGCCGTTGTTTGATGTTGTAATGCAAGAACGTTATTGCAGACTTTGTTATCGTAGGCGGCAGTTCTGAGAACATCTTACATTGTCGCGTTTTCTTTACCGCGGTAGCCCAGTAGAGGTTTTTAGAAGAGGTTTTCCACTTTATGACACACTTGTACAAATTTTTTCAAGAATCCTTAAAATAAATATTCAATGAAAATACACGTAAAATATCAAAGAATATGGATAATTTTGATTTTTCTAAAATACCTGTTAATAATATATAATTATTGAAAATATAAAAGATTATTGAATATTCGAAATAAATATTTATAAAATCAACACAAATAAACATTAAGAACGTAGAACCTGAAAGTTTGTCAGTAATTTTTAATTTAGTATAATAGTGAAATAGGAAGCGATTTTAAGAAAAAAAACGGTCATGTGCGAGTCTGGCTCACGCATCGAAGGTTCGTACCACGTTTGAAGACAAATTGTTTTATTTATTTATGTCATCGTTATTAATATGTCCATCCTAGCGTAATAAATATCTAATAATACATATTGTAATTGAGTAGGGGGTATTATTGTTAATGTTTAAAAAACAATGACATCTAGAGACATAGTTATACTTTTCGTCCATCTTTGCGTAGGCTTCTAAAAAGGTTCAGCCCTAAAATATATATACTGCATCACCGTGATAACGTGCTATCGGCCAGTACCACAACTAACTACGTTGGAAGGCCTCTTGTAAGCCGTGCTCCAAAAATTTTCAACATTCGTACTTCAGATCTCCCAGAAAGAAAACGTACAACAGACATGTTACGTATTGGTTTAAAACAATTTTGGTTATATTGGTAATGAATATTGGTTACCCGCTGAATCCTCGATAACTGACAAGAGCAGATCGAATACGGAAAGTCATGTATCATCATCATCATCCATAACATAACATAGTATGGTAAGTATGATGATGATACAAGACTTTCCGTAGTATATACATACATACATATATATATATATATATATATATATATATATATATATATATATATATATATATAATATCACAATGCCACAATTATATATTGATATTGTTTTGTCCATTCTAGCAATGAAATATAAAACAAGTTACTTATTACCTTTCTGACACAATACTAGGACAACTGCTTAATTGTCAGAAACGAAGCCTCCTAATTCTCACGATTGTTTGTGAAATGGTTCAATTTTCGTAGAAGATTTGTCACAAAAAATATGTTTTTTTGCTGTCTGACTATAGTTATCAGTCTCCATTATGTGCGGAACTTCTTATCCTTTCTCTTTACACCCACTCTTTTTAACGTTTACAATTTTTTTTATTAATGCTTAAGTTTTTGAAAGGAAACGTGTAATGGCGCGTTTGGATAGGTTAAGACGTTCTGATGGCATGTCGCGTTGTGTCATTCGGCCAGCTTCGCATCTTGGCGGCTCTTTCCAATTTAACGCTTCCCTCACCACTACACTGCACACACGCTACTTTGCATGTATGTTAGTGTATCAGCAGCGTTTCTTATTTACTAACGGCTAACACTTTTCCATAGATTCATAACCAGAAGCACTTCATTGTAATTAACTAATATCAGCTTATCACATTACTTAGACATATAGATATAAGAAAAAATATACAATATTATAATTTTAATAAAAAAACACGGCTTTGTATTGAATATATTTGGCGTTAATTTTGTAGAAATTCATTATTCACAATTAAATGAAACTACGTGATGTAGTATTATTTCTACTTTCTTTAATTTCTTTACCACGACCTAGGTTTCGTTGTATTACAACATCTTCAGGTGGGATATTAGCAAAGATATCTTTGCTAATATCCCACCTGAAGCCCACCTGAAGATGTTGTAATACAACGAAACCTAGGTCGTGGTCAAGAAATTAAAGAAAGTAGAAATAACACTACATCACGTGGTTTCATTTAATTGTGAAAAAAAACACGGGTTCTATTCATTTGGTTTTAAGAAATATTTTATTTTTCGAAGAGAAATCGATGTTCTTATTATATCACAGTTTCTCTAGTGTACCGGAAATGTGCAAAGAGCGGTACGGAATGAACGCAAAAAAGGGTAGTTAGAAAGTATTATTTTAAAGTATTTAATGGATACATTAAACAAATCTCGTTTCATAAACTTTTCCTGAAAAAAGGACATTCTAACTATTATGATAATAAAGTTTCTGAAAATTTCCATAAATAACGTGAAAGCTTGCATATTTAAAATTTAATTCTTTTATTCGGAATATCATGGTAATTAATATTTGTACATAATTCACTGTAAACTCAATATGAAATTGAGTAGCTATTGACCTCTTCAACACTTAGGACGTATATATTCGCAATGACCAAAATCAATGAATAGTACTTGTGAAGAATATATACACAGCGTGTAACGAAGAACGTATATATATAAATTATACATACATGAAACTGCATCTGTGCGTGGAATTGAATATATTTGAAGCGTGTGTCGGTAAAAATGTGTAATGAAATTGGGTAGCTAATAACCTCTTCAACACTTAGGACGTATATATTCGCAATGACCAAAATCAATGAATAGTGCTTGTGAAGAATAACAAGAAAGAATACAGCATGTAAAGAAGAACGTATATATACATTATAAATACATGAAACTGCATCTGTGCGTGGAACTGAATATATTTGAAGCGTGTGTCGGTAAAAACACGCAACTTTTTTTTACTTGAAATCCCTACAACGACCGTGATTTTTTCACAAAATTTTGATAATTTTTATATAATTTCTTAATATCTTCTACTTAGTTTGATACGAGGAATCACCTGTATGAATAAAACATTGGTTTTTGTTGCATTTTTGGCATACCATATAATAAATTGTATTTATCTACCTGCACGTAACGGATGAATTTCTTTGGGTATTGTGAACAGAAGTCCCAGAACCAGTAAGATGATATAGTTTATTAATCGAAATTTCACATCTGCTTAACGGTGATTTATGGCAAAATATCCGAAAGCATTTTTATGGATGATATTGTGAATATAATTATAACTAAGACTAATCCCTGTGAGGGATTTGTCTTAGTTATAATTATATTCAGAATATCATCCCCACCGTTACATACATATTTAACGTTCCTACAAAACGCTGTTTAAAAGAGCTCGAAGAAAATATGGTACAAAATACCCAGGAAAATAATAGATGCAAAACAAACACATAATGGCTAATAATGTTATTTGTCACCGTAATTGATGAATAAGAAACATTCACATTAATTTATTACAGCGTTAGTTTCAGAACTGAGTGCATATCTAATATTTCATTTTGTGAAAAATATTTTTAGTTAGTTAATACAAACTTTAGATATTTACTATATTTGGCGTTAATTTTGTAGAAATTCATTATTCACAATTAAATGAAACTAAGTGATGTAGTATTATTGCATTGGGATATTAGTATTATTCAGGTGGGATATTAGCAAAGATAATTTCAAGCACGACACCTTTGCTAATATCCCACCTAAAGATGTTGTAATACAACGAAACCTGGGTCGTAGTAAAGAAATTGTGATGTAGTATTATTTCTACTTTTTTTATAATTTCTTTACCACGACCTAACGATGTAGTAATACACGACGAAGATGTAGCAATACAACGAGACCTAGGTCGTGGTAAAGAAACTATAAAAAATGTAGAAATAATACTACATCACGTACTTTCATTTAATTGTGAAAAAGTTTAGAGATACAATTTGAATTTTTATTTACCTACCTCTTGAATATGAGTATAAAAAGAAAAATTGTTATTATAAATATTTTACTCAATCTTTTTGATGTATAAATAATTTTTTTTCCTTGAAGACATATATTTTCAGTTGTATATTTTCAGTCATTTATGTCGAATTATTCCAACCTCATAAATTACACCTCTTAACTACGCAAATATTAATCACTTGCCATTTACAAAGAAAAGTGTAGACAACAGCCCTGACATAATCTTATCTTGCTATACTTTAGTTTTACTGCAATAGTTCAAAAGAAACTTTTGGGAAATTTTAAACCGGAATAGCATTGCGAAGTTTAGTGCATATTACTGATGAAATGAAATATCTATTTTCCAGTTATAGAAAAAACGAACAATGGAGTTCTTTAGTTCGTCCTAACGTAAAACATTTAATAATTATATATGCAAACTAAGATTATCTTGTCAAATTTGACACATCAAGCGTAGTACATTGGATTATCATAACATAGCTGATTTATATTTCAGCAGAGCGCAAGCGAGGAAACGGAAATAATTAAATGTGCCTTACCTGTTTTACGTGTACGCCGGAAATTGATGACACGTACTCGTATTATTTAAGCGGAAATCGGGCTACACTCGCAATTAGACTTATTTTGAACTTGTGTTGCGAGGTTGTGGAAATTTTATTATTTAAATAATATTACTTGCGCAAATCTCTACACGCTCCATTTGAAATTAATTGTCAAGCAAGACTATTTTTGAAAATAAATGCTTCGAAATTAGTTATATAATTTTGACGATTTTTATAAAAAAAATGTAATGCCAACTTGGCTAGATGAGACAAATTTAAAACGAAATTTAATATCTGAATATCATGGGGAAAGGTAATGTATCCGGTATTGTTGAAATAGCTCTCTTTCCACGCTCAATTAATTTTTGTTTTCTTCCAATCATTATATTTTCGCAATTTTGGAATTGAGTAGTATAGCTTTTCAACATTATTTTACTTTTCAGTTACATATCGACAGTCACCACAGAGAGTTATGATTTGTTCACAATGAATGAAAACCAGCTTATTAAAATGCCGTCTACTTTTTCATAAAGTTTTCTTATTATTACAGGAATGACATAAAATTTGAAATAGTTAAAATGTTAAATAATGTCTTATGAATGAAATATGTACATCATAAATTAATTTGACTTAGATTATACGGCCCTTTTAAAAGCCTGTCACACTTTATTTAACTTTATATAGTGTCTGTACTTTCGAGAATGAATATCTGAATGTGTACATAAAATCAGAGTCGCATATTGTTCAAGTCGCATTGTGAAGTTTGCAAGGTTTCGGTTTCAATATTTGTATTGTCTTTCAATTGGACAAAATCCTACTTCATTACACTGAAGCGAACATGAGATTAAACTAATCGTTTTATTTGGTGTTGAAGATGTTGATATTGCTATTGGTATTAAAATGTAGATTTATATTGCAAATATTTTCATGTTCAAAACCTGTTCACAGGAGTTTTAGTACAGCGTTTAAATATATTGGTGGAGTTTTATGTACTGCGCTTTTGAAAACATATTTCTTTAACTATTACATTGATTTATATGAAATTTTTATGAATGGTGAAATATTTTTTACATTTATTAATTAGATATGTCGGTCTTGCCAAGGTTATCGAGCGGCAAACACCAGTAAAGCAGTAAATCTCTCTTTGTCCCAAATTATGCAATATCTTTGGACATTTCGAATTAATAATAAATTATTTTTTCAGTTTTTGTTGAAAGTAAAATAATCTTAAAGCAATTCTTATTAGCGAGGGTTATGCCTTTTTTAAATGTTTAATAATACATATATGAATAAACAGTCATGCAGAAAAAAATTAATTTATACTTGTGCGATTTTATTAAAGTACAACAATAAATTAAAATATGTATGCATTAATTTAGACTATCTTATTTTATGAATCTCATCTTTACGAAGACTTTTCTCTATATTTTAATATTTTATAATCTTATCTCTTTCAAATAGCTTGAGAAATATGTACTGTCTATGAATTTTAATCTTATTCAAACATATCTATTGGGCTAACGTAATAGAGTCAAAACATAAGATAAGACGCTGTCAACACCACCATCTGCAATAACAAAGTCTGCAATAACATCTAAATAAGGGCGAGTGAAGAACGCTCAGTAACACAAGAGATGCCATAATATCTCCTGGAACGCATGGAAACGCCATCCTCGTAGCTAGCGGAATGTAATGAAGCTTTCATTAGTCTCATCTGCTTTTGCAAGCTTCGAAACGTTTTTGCCTTAAAAAGACTCTCTTAGTTTTAGATTATATAAAGAATTTACCAATATTTTATTAGAAACCTATACCAGATAAATTTTTAAAAATTGTATTATACAGTTCCCTTTGTTATTTGTTGTTCTATTAAAAAGTAAATGTTATCAACCTTATTTAACTGAACATGGAATGGTTCGAATATGGGACCTTGAACATTGTTCCTGGCACAAAATAATTGCACTATATATTAATTGAATTTACGTTTACAGACGAGAATGAATTCGTGAGTAAGTATATTCAAACAAAGAGCTATGTATGTTTTCTACTAATTCCAAATGAAATATTATTGAAAGTTTACTATGGAAAATTGACACCGCTGCAGGCATCTATCGTTAATTAAATAACAAAATAACATCCAAGAAGGCTGGGAAATGGGCGAAATTTTAATATCGAAATATGGAGATTCTTCGTTTTACTGGTATATAAAATGAGGAAGGAAAAAGAAGGAAAGCTTGGTGTTAATACTATGCATTATACAATTCTTTAGATAACGAGCACTGTGTAAATCTACATTTATCAACATTGCTTGTTTCGCTTTAGTGGCATAAATTTTCCTTGATAATTTACAAAACAAGTAATTAACTGTTGTACTTACAAGCTCAAACTATTTTTTATGTTATGAGAAAACTTCCGAGTAAACAATATTCAGATTCTTCGTCTTTACATAGAAACTTTGAATGCAAGTAATGAGCTTCGTACAATTTATTTTTCTTAATACTTTTTTACATGGTTAGTCACCGATACAGTTTATTTTATACGTTTTCTTTGTTCCTTTCCGGTGGTGGTCATTGGAGTATAACCTCATGATTTTAATATCGTATTTTTTTAAATTATACAAACAATTGTAGCACACTGCTGAAAATTAGTAAATTCTATATAGTATAAAAGGAAAGTCATACTAGAACAAAAACCTATCGAGTGCATGTTATACTTGCGAACTGTGTTTTTTTCTTTATTAATTGTAATCAAAGAAACTTCGCAATTTGATACAATATCATGTTTTGAAATATGTTTTATGATAAATATTGTAGAGCTTAAAACTAAGTAATGTTTTCGTTCCAATTCAAAAAAACCTCGAAGCAAATAATGTAATTTCTTTTATCTTGGAAAATATGCAAACATCAACAGCTGTGTAGCAAACTTACACATCGATATTGTAAACTCCGTAAAAGGTCAGTTTTCCATTTCAGAAGGAACCGTAAATCAAACAATTATTAGTTATCAATTAATTCTCTAATCAAAATTTATAGACGCACTTTTACAATAGCACGCGACGTGAAAACTCTTCAAGTTGTGATAATTGCAGGATTAAGCGACATAATACAAACAATTCAGAATTCAACTGTAAAATAAAATGTTTAAAGGTATTGGCGAGTGATGTTACCTTTGAAACGCATTATAATTTTATTCACAAAACAAGTTCCTCTTCTTTTCAGAGTTCTTCACAATTAAATGAAACTACCTGATGTAGTATTATTTTTACTTTCTTTAATTTCTTTACCACGACCTAGGTTTCGTTGTATTACAACATCTTCAGGTTGGCTATCACCAAAGATTAGTTTTTAGAATTTCAGTAAATCTACAATTAATAACTAATGCCAGAAGTAGTTTCATTTAATTGTGAACAATGAATTGCTACAAAATTAACGCCAAATATATTAAATATCAAGAGTTCTTGTTAACGATGATATTAGTGTAGCAATAGCGTAACTTTTGGGCCTGTGATTTTGAGCAAATGATTATTAAGGGAAACATTGGTTTTCTACAGTTTTCAACATGTTCAGTATGTCAAAAACTGCCAGAATTGTGAAAATAGATGTGAGGATTATTAATAATATTCCCCGCCCACTTTTGTAACTCTCCTAATGTAACTGAAACTTAGATAAAACATTTTTACCATTATTTTGTCCGTTAATAATTGTAATTTAGTCAGGTGACATGTAATTTGACTTGAATGTGTATTTCGATTCACTTCAATATACACAGGCATATTAATAACAAAATAAGAAAAAAATCAGTATATAAACCCTTGCGTAACCTGGTGACTAGCACCATGCATTATTAAATAGTTAGGTTGAAGTGAGGCAAATATTTGTTTTTCCATGCACGCTTCAGCGGCTGGTGTATTTTCTTTCAAATTATATTTTGACTTAAAATAAATATACGGTTACAAGAACTAACACTTAACCGTGGGTTCACTTAACAATCTCTTCTATCGAAGATAATTACCAATTAATCTCCTCTATCGATATTGGACGGTTGACAAAATAATCATTAATTAAGCAGACTGATTGTATATGTGTTGCTCGTAAGATTTAGTAATAAGGGAACTGCCGAGTACAGTAGTTTGTATGATAGGAAGGTGGAAATAGAGTTATTTATTGCAGAATTATTGAAATGTTATTTAAGTAAAGACGCAAGATCTTGTTTAGACAATAATTTCGCTTCTTTTAATATTACTATACAATTAATAGGGCATCATTAATGTATCTGTTCTAAGATTTGCCTTGGTATTCTATGATAAGATATTTGTTGCAATAATTTATACTTTGAATGAAATGGATTATATAAAACAGTTTTTGTCTTTACTAAATTAGGTCTAATGAATAGTATTATTTTCGTAATTTTGGGGTAGTCAAAAAGACGCTAGTTTTAGTAGGTTCTACATTTGCAGATATTTATACTGGTGCTGTTATTATATTTCTTACGGTTGCAACGGTAACTTAAATAATAATGTTACTGTACCGGTACTGTTTTTATTTTATGGTTGTTTTTGTAAAATGCTTTCAAGAGAATATTAACATCTGCTTAGCAGCATTTTGTATAATTTTCACGACTTTATTTCCATGGAATGTGTCACTCTTTTACACCCATGTCCAAAAACAAATTTAATAAGTATAATTTGTGACTTTTTCTCAAATTTGAAATCTTCTGTTCAGAAAAGGATCCGTAATAATACCAATTGATTCTTAAGTATACTTTTCTTAAATTTACTGAATCTTAGGTCAATTTAGCTGAAATATCCTTATTGACAGGACTGTGCTTTGATCTAGAGATATGCAAATATTTCAATATTAATGGAAGGATCGTATATTTCAAATGAAAAGCGCGAGTGACTTATGTATCCAAATATCAATATAGACAAAATTGTTCACATGTAGCTTTATAAATTTACCGTTCCATAAAATAATTACATCACGCATAAATTTGAACGAATGATGCTCGCGAATAAAAATGTCAAAATTAGATTTACGGGCATGAACTAATTCATAAGCAAAAATATTTAATTTGCGGCGATGCGTAAATTTGTCATTTTTAATGAAATATTATTGCGGCTTTTTCATGAAATAATGATAGAATTACATACATTATTCTTTCACGTTTTATAACAAAACAACGTATTAAGGTTGAATAGATGTTACTTTAATGAGAATATTTATAGATTTCCTTACTCTTATGGTAATATGGATCAAGGAAAGAAGAGTTATAATTTATGACCCTTATGAAATCTGTAAGTACGTTTTATCAATAATACATGTTTCGATTCAGAGACCTAAATTTTAGGACGAGCTTCTTCCCTAAACAGCTCCTGAGTTGAGGTTATAAATCTCTATTTTCATTGCTGAGATTATATATCTATATTTTCAAACAAAGTATCCAAATATTACTGATAAAAGAGCTTCATAAATGTTATTCTTAATGTTTTGTGTTAATGTTTTTGTGTGGTGAATGTCGGCTCAGTTTATATTACACATATCCCGTGGGGTCGGGACATGGAAAAAGTATCGATACCATTTATTATAGAGTACATTGTTTTGGATACAATTTTATAATAATTTTTATCTGTTGCAATCAATGAAGTTTTTCAATTTAACCTAAAAATCTTGTCTAGAAGTAAGTTTCATGGTTATTATTCTGTATCAAAAACAAAATAAGGATTTGTTCAAAGTAAATTATAAATAAAGTTGGATTAGCCCAACCATTGTGACTAATCCAACCGTCGTGTTGTTGAAAATGCGAATAAAAACCGCACACGCGTCGTTGTTCTTCAAGCCTGCTCACATATCGGATCGGATAACTTGCTACGTTAGATAATTTAAACCAAGTAAAACAGTATTTAAAGTAATTCAATTTCAGAACGATGTTAGATATTTTCTTAAACGTATGCTTATAATGTAATACGAGAAACACATGGATACTTTGCTGTATTTTTTTTTATGTTATTCAATGCAACGTTAATTTGAAAACCCTGTTTAAAATAATTCAGTTTCAGAACGTTGTTAGATATCTTCTTAACGTCTGCTTATAACGTTATACAAGAAGCACATGGATACTCTTCTGTATGTTTTCTGTTATGTTATTCAATTTGAAAACCGTATTAAAAGTTTTTTAATTTCGGAATATGGCTAGATATTTTTCTAAATGTCTACTTACAATGAAATACGAGAACCACATGAATATTTTGCTATGTTTTTTGCAGCGCAAACACTAGAATAGAGCCATCTAATCTTTAAGTGAAATATTGCAAATAATTATTAGAGTTGCAATAAATAACGTATTCAACTTTACAATATTCGGTAAGGTCCCTGACCGAATAGTCAATTATTTGGTTAACCTATTTAAGCGGTATTTTGATAATACCAACGCATTAAAGCGCTATTTTGTTAAAATCATTGCATGATTCAATTTATGGCACAAACCGTGTAATAATTTGTTTATAGCAAATTTTATGATTAAACGCTTAATGAAAAGAAATAAGGTCAACTAATAACTCTTACCAGAAAACCTTTAAGTCCAGATATTGCCGACTCTTCAGTTCCGCGAACACAGTCCGCCAAGCAGCAAATTTGCTTCGGGCGGCCACGTTTCCCTTGAGGATTCCAATCAAAGGTTGTTTGGAAATGTAGACGGATTCCCTTCTGCGCGCGAATAATTATAAAATATTCGGACAATTTATCTAAAGCCGTATTCATGACTCGGAGTCGTCTTGCGAAGTCTTTTTCTCTCTAGCCATCCATGTCCTCTATAAAACCGTACCATGCTATAAAACAAGTAAGGGAAACCGTAAGCTCCTACTCTGATTTGGTCAAACGGAAAGGGTCGATGAGTTCAGAGTATTCGTATATTTTTCTGGCATCGCTGTAAAGACTTAGTTAATATAACTAAAACTATGACGACGATGAGGCAAGCAGATCAAGTGCCAAGAAGTTGATTAAGACAACTATCTATTTGATTTCATGTCCAAACAGTTCATTTTCACATAAATTTTGGTTATTCGGAGGAATACTGAGAATGCAGTCGAAAAGGTTAAATACCGAATAGTTGCTAATATTCATTGCAATTCCATTAACTTATAAAGTGTATGTCAAACTCAACTCTTTGTTTTTAAAATATTTAAAAAATATATCTGTTTTTTTTTCGTAAATCATTCCAATAGGAAAAATTGTTTTTTTAAAAAATCTTTTCATGGGGCTTATTATCCTATTAAAACCTAATAAAATCAAAATAAAATTTTATTAAAATAAGTCTTTACAATACATATCTTATATAGAATCAAAATAGAGTTTATCATATAAAATAATTAACACCCAGTCACTACAGAAACAAAACGAAATAATGCAATAATATTTTCTTTGATCACTTAAATAAGATTACCATATTGCAAACACGCATTTCCTTATTCTTTCGCTTCATTTTCACCTATTTAAAAAATTATCGTTTCATGAAATTTAATGAAGTTCAATGAACATAAATTAAACGTCTTAAAAATTTTTCGAGAGTCCCAAGATCAACTTCAAAAATTTACTAGCCTTTGTTAATCTTTTGGGTGTTATGATATACAATGTTAATTTTACAAAATAGATTTTTGTCCTGTGGCAAAATTTTTCTCGGATATTAAGAAAATTCAAGTAACATTAAAAATAATTAATTAGCACTAAATAGGTGATATATTCAATGAAATTTACGATCGATTATTAAAATAAAATTATGATACATGGTTACAGTAACAAGACCTCAAATGAACGCCGCTTCGTTAACAAGATAATAACAAAAATATTACGCAGTCGCTTTGCCGCTATTATATTGTCCCATTCTGCTTAAGTATATAGTATCAAACCAATCAAATTACTTTAAATTTAATTATCGTCTTCTCGGTCTTCTAATAGATGTCGGGACTCATTTACGCAGATACCTTGTACATCTGTTTATTTGATATACTTTTGTAGAAAACAATTTGTTTACGCGTCCGAATACATCCAAATGGTCATAATTTTTTACCATTTGGATGACCGATCCTTTCATAAATTGTTGTACTACCATCACAGTCTAATCTTCTCACCCTATGGTAAGAAGATGAAAAAGTGACGGTACTAGCGAATATGCGTCAATTTACAATATTGTCTAAAGTTTCAGCGGATGTGAGTTTATTGGAAGGCAATATTTCGACAAGACTGCTGTGAAAAATAAAAGATAAACTTAAATGATGTCACGGAAACTAGTTTAAAGTGATAGTGCGGTACATTTTTAGACCGAAAAATTCCCTTTTTCTCAAAAATTCACTGCGCATGGAAGCATCGTTTTAATATTATATTTTGGTTTAACGCAAAAATAGCTATACTCCAGCATTGTAAATTCTTATATTCGATGTAATAAGGAAGAATTAAATTTTTTATGTATAAAACGTATCAAGTACGTAATGAATCAAGTTCAAGATATACTTATATGATAAAATTTCCATTTCGTTTTTTTTTTATAATCAATAATTTTTTTTTACTTTAAGAGAAAACTCTTGAACCAAAAATATGGTTTACAGCTAATATCCGAGGCATTAGAACCACATAAGGTTTTTAATCCGAGTCAATTTCAAAAGAACTTAGAGATATTTTTTGCGTTTGTTTAAATTCAATTACACAAATTGCCTCTTCAATTCAGAATGGCTAAAATTGTGTGTGATATTAACAGGATCTTATATAGTGATAATAAAGAAACCGGAATCAAAATATTTTTAAACTCTAAGGTAGTAGTGAATTTTTTTCAAATTTTAGTTAAATAGATCAACATTAGCAGATTGCATAGCAAACTGAGAAACTAAAACTGTAAGTTCCTTAAGAGGTTTGTTTGCTATTATTGGCTAAAAACCGTAAAATCATTTGTCATAAAAAATAATGTTGATCCGGATGAAATCAAACATACTTTTTATGACAGTGTACGATATGTAAATAGTTCATGATACAACAATTAAAGGGTTAATAGACATAACAAACACAATTTACACTTCAAGTATATTATAAGTGCAATTTTTAAAAGTTGTGGGATTCGTTGACAAGTGCTATTGGTTTTTATGTAAATTTATATATAATCTTTAACAAAGAAAAAGCTTCTTGTAAAAAAATGGAATTTTTGTAACGAAAGTATTGATGCTGTATAACTGTATTCTTTTCTGCATACTCGACTGGTTTGAGAAATGAATATTGAAGAGAATGTGGGCTTTTATTCGTCATCGAAATGTTATAATAAAACCCAACAGTTAGAATTATAGAATGGGATGTAGAAATAAAGTTGTTTCGGATTATATTTGAACCCTAGATAAAATATTTACCATTATATTTAACCGTAACTAAATATAACGAGGTCAGGTGAAACATAATTTAGGTTATGAATTTGGTTTTTTGTTAAAAAAACCTAATCCTTTTAATCGCTAATTTAGGCAAATGTGGCAATTAGTGTATTTTCTATTAAGTTAAAATGTCGTAACTCTAATAACTATAATGTTATAAATAAACTAGAGATTGTACGGTTTAGTGGACCTACTCCTATTAATTATAACAATTCAAGTAGGATTTACTCTCGACTTCGACGAAGTGGTGTAGCGGACAGTGGATATTAACTAACCGTATTAATTGAATGAATTTTGCCCAAAAAGTTTCGAAATAACGTAACTCGGTGGTAGGTGTGATGATAGGGTGGCAGTGAAGTTGACGTCTGCGAAATTATGGAGAGGTTATTCAACTATTGTAGTACAATTAAAAATATAGAAGTGTGCATCGAGTTATTATTATTTCATCTCCATGTACATGTGGTGTAATTAATGCAGCATCATGAATTCGCATTTGCAGATTTCCTGGCTAAAAATTTAATAATACAGTACTGCTTATAATTCGCGTTTCCAATAAAATATATTTTACTGAATTAGACTTTGTATCTCTCTCTTTCTTTAGTTATGACTATAATATTCTGATCCCAATTTTATGACAGTCAAAGATATTTAACAGTAAGTAATAATGATACCAGCAGTCATTTTATTGACTGTTTTAGGAATATACTCTGACCTACAGGGCCGTATTTTTTCAACGAAATGTGTTTGTAGTTGACTCTTATGTGGTCACGCCGAAAAATGAGAAAATCAATTTTATTATTATTATTATTTTTAAAGTTTTAAATGATGTATGTATAAAATAGTTAATTCTATTGAACTTTTACAGGAATAATTTTTAACCATAAAAAGGTGTATCACGGGGTAGCACATTCATTCGGTACTCATCAGTAGTACCTGGACTTCTATCATCTACGTCATATTCTACGTCTGACCTCAAATCAAATACTTTCCCTAGTACTCACTTTGCACTGATTGCTGAATGTATTCCTTGGTTGATATAATAATGTAAATCTAAAGATTAGAGGCAGTGGGTGTGGCAAAGGAAGAGCAATGATTCTTCCGTCGTTTATTTTATAGGAACGTTACTTTTTCCATGTTAGCCATTGACAGCTAGCATAGATATCTTCACGTTCAAATAAAAAAATCTTTTTTACCCGTCGAAAATTACAGTAGAATATTTTTGAGTTTTGAGAAACCCCCGTTGTATTTATTGTTGATAATTTTGGAAAAATTAAAGGTAATTAACTAGGAAAGAAAATTAAAAGAAATAAATTACATCTGCGACATTAAATATACCGGAACGGTTTGGTATATATTTGTGAACATTAGACGGTTTTATGTTTTCATAGAAAATAGTTTTCTTATGTGAATATTATTAATTAATAAGGACTTCGTATATAACATCTGTTAACATGAACACATCACGTAATTTAATTGCAATATTTAAAAGTTAAAGAATTCTATTTCTTTGCATATTTCTGACTCCCTTTTGCAATATTTTCTCGTTTGATCTGGCTGTCATTTTTAATAAAGACTATATTCATTTAATTTGTGTGAACAAAAATCTTAAAGTGAGTTTATAGTAATTTATTCTTTGCTTACTTCTTTACTTTTTCCCATCTTCTTTCCCGTAACTCCTAGATTTATTTTAATAATTTTTTTGCCTATTTTGTAAACCTCTGACAAATTAATTTTAATTTATTAAGAGGACAGTAATCAACTTGTAAAGTAATAAACTTTTTTTGAAATGCTTATTACAAATTAATCCGCTCTTTTTTATATTTTATATGGAGACATAGAAATAGAAAATACTCAAGAAAGTTACACCAATGATTTCAATGTTAAGACATAGAGAATATAGTAATTCTGTGAAATATGCCTTAATGTAAGTGAAAAGTAAATTAATTCGATATATTTTTAAATAACGTAATTATTCCGTCAGCACAAAATTCAGATCAATTTAATAGTTGATTTCATTTCATTATTGTTAATATGCGATAAAATTGTTAGATGACACTTAAACCTGTCGACATGCAGAAGTAAACAAACTTTATATTAAGTGTATTTTTACTAAGTTAATTCTATATATTCATTCACAGAGAAATTCATCTTTGTATTTTGCAGTAGCCACTTAATTATTCTCTCTAACTATACTCGTGCAACTTAATCACAAATATCCATGGTCTAATATTCGATGTTGGATAAAGCAGTTCATTTATTCATGTGATTAATAGTGTGGGTCGTATCGTAAACGCTATATATATATATATATATAAATATGTATATATATATATATATATATATATATATATATATATATATATATATACATATATATATTTGTATATACATATATACGCATATACATGTTTACGTGTACGTGTGTTTCTATAACGCGTGCAACGAATATTTCCTCTCAAGGTGAGATGAAATACTTTTTACGCATAATATAGCCGCAGTGGGATGCAACGCAATGTACTGAAAAATTACGATAGCGCGCATTAGAGACGCAATGGGCCGCAACGAATCGCACTTTGCGGAATTGTTTGTAAGTTTGTCATCTGTTTACATTGTATACTTCTGTACTTGTTCAATGGATGGTTCTAACGAAGAACTTTATTTTTTTTAATTTTTTCTCTCTTATGAATTAGAGTAATTAAAAAGAAAAATATTAATGCGTACTATATTACATCACGGTTATTGCCTAAACAATTGTTTGTTGAATTTTATGTTCTTTCTAAAGATTTGCTTAAAACTGAAAATCGGTCAGTTTTTCGGTACTTCAGAAACTGGCGTGAAAAATATAGCAAGGTTTGCACGAGGATTCGCAAAAACAGAATAAATATTTTATTTTGAAATTTTGCATAATTTGAGATATTATATTTGTTTCTTTCGCATTCATCCTCCTCTGTATACTTGTCAGTCTTCAGTTCAATACTATTTATTTCTTCCATCATTTATGCAAGACTAAGAGTTCGTAGTATCTCCCACAAGTAATTAATAACGAAACATTGAAAAAGAAAATAGTTCAAAAGAAAACAGGAAAAACTTTATTTTATTAAAAATCATGCGCAATGGTATTCGTGGCAGAGCGTGGTTAAACAAAATTATAAATTCCACGAAATTATTTCGAAATTCAATATCAATCTCTCATTCTATATTAACTTGAGTATCAGTTTGAGAAAATTTTGTTAGGTAGATGAAAATACCAGGTGTGATTAGAGTTTATAGACATTTATATTTTTGTTTTTGTTGGACTTATTTTAACATTACAGTGTTCGTAATTACCAAAATTACCTACACCTGAATGAGATTGTGGTGTGGATTAACGGCTTTTAATCATGAGGAAGTTTTGATGTGATAAAATATGCATAGAATTTTTCATCATGTGTACTTCATTTTAGACCCACTCACAATTCTGAGTACTACACGCTTGATCCGTATTTGTACATTTTCTATAAATGTCTTCAGTGTTTTCCCTTAATTTTGAATAACTGGGTTAAGAACTTATTGCAATCTAATTTTTTCAATGTAAGTTTATAATAAGTTGTTCACCGGTGAAATCTCAGGAAAGCATGCGAGAAATATTTCGTGAATTTTCACTGACAAGACCTCTGCAAGTACAAATGTATCAGCTAATGCAGAAGATTGGGCGATTTCATCTTCGTCTCTAGTACAAATATTTACAGAGAATCCGTCAGTGATTTGCTCGATTCTGTTTCAATCTCCCTGTCTATGTATGGAGCTTGAAAATTAAAAAAATCAATGTATAATAAAATATTTTCATATTTCGTTTCTTTCAAATTTTTTCCCGCTTGTTCACATTTAATTGTTTCAATTTCTTTTGTATATCTATGATTTTCAGATATTTTACTCTTTCACCTCTTTCTGTATTCTTGAAATAAAATATAAAAAAAATGTTTGTTTTATATATTTATGAGGTTGGTTCTTTTACTACCAAACGTTGTTTCAATAGTTTGTTAGCCCCAGTCAATACAGATTATTGCTCTATAATGTTCGATTTTAGGGGTCTTGGAAAGAATTCCGATATAAATATATTTACAAAGACCTTTGATACATCATTCAATAACTAATGATTGGATTCGCCTGCTGGCAATTTTCTGCCAGAGACAAATTTAAAAATGTTTTATATAATATTTGGTGGCGAAGTGTATAAGCAAACATATAGTGACACACTTTCCTGGGAAGCAGTGAATAAGGACTATAACAAAAAAAGTTTTTAATTGCAGACTCAATAAAACTAGATTATTAAGAGGTTCGAGAAGTACAGATCAATATTTAACAGAAACGGTAATCGTTTACATAACTTTTTGGCTAATGATACTTGTGACTGGACGAAATATGCTGGGGATGAAAACATTTTAAGACTTTTACATATATTTTAACCTATATCAAGTAACAGAAGTTTTTGACATTGAGCATCCTTTTCAAAAGTATTTTGTATCTCACGCTGTTTCGATTATTTGGAAATTAATTAATATTACGAAAAGAATGGAAAGAACTACTTTTACTTAACTTACTTTTAGAGAACAGTGTTTTACTGGGAATAATTTTAGTCATAAACTACATTTCTTGCTTATCATTTTATCTGTCTGGTTGTTTTGTTATCTCTTCATTTTCCTTCAAGATATTATTATTTTTCTCAACGTAATTACAGGTTTGGTGTTGTAAATTACACAATTCTTTGTACCTTTCTATAAATCAGTAGTTCTTCGTTCAATTAGATAAATCGCTTATTAAAAGTCCAAGAGTACATCAATGCCAAAATGGTTTTCACTTATAGTTTAATATAAGTATAGTAAAGAAAAAAGTTAAACAACAGAAAATGAGATGGGGAATAGCAAATGCTCCAATAAAACATGTGATAGCTCTGAGCTTACTTATAACAAGCTAGCCTAATGCAGTAACTTATTTATTTATTTAACCAACATAAGATATTATATTCATACCAGTACTTGAAATATAAAAATGATAAGTCCACAAAATATCACACAGTTCTTTAAGAAAATTAAATAATTACCAGAGTGTTCAAAATACGCGCCGTCGATCATTGGTTACTTCGGGTCTCACTCTTCTTAATAACACGTGACGTGCATCAAACGCGCCTGTTCATTGCACAATGGGGCGAATCGCACCAAACGAATCGCATCAAGAACAAAAACATACTTAGCAAATGATGCTCTAGTGCGTTGCGTTACGGTTCGCTACGGTCTACCAATCTCCGTACAAAATATATGGAAATGTTTATGTAACCAACATACATAAACATTGTAATTTTTTTGTTTTTATTTGGCAGTATTGATATATTATTTTTGGAAAATTTTTAGAGCTTCAAATTTTCTACTATTTTCTACTATTTCTTGAATTGAAACTTGTTCAAACTTACAAAAATAATTTTTACAATATAACTCAAACAAATAATCGGAGTACTAATCTGATAGAAAGTCACTTTCTAGATCAAAAGAGAAAAGTGAATGTCACAATATAACTTTTGACGTCACAATACAGCATGATATTTATCGCAGCCTAAGATGTATTGGTAATAAACATTTCTATCAAACTTTAATCAAATTTCAGATGGGTATATTTTATCCATCCATTATATGTTTTAAAAACTAAGAAATGTATTGTGCTGGAGTTTATATAGAAATACAAATAAACGAGTTCTAATGTATTTGTTTATTTATAAATCTAACTTCAAAAATCAAATTGGAATATAAACAGCCTTAATAGTAATTACTTAACAATTTTCTCTAAATACGTTAGTGCGATTTACCTCCGAGTCTCCAATAATAGATATCCCACAAAATAGCTCATTAATCAGACTAGTAGCGTATGTCGTATGCATACTGTCCTGAAAAAGGATCTTACGAGTATGACGATATATTTAATGTGAGTGTGGCAATGAAGCAGCTGCTTGTAGGATTATGAGGTAATTATAAAGAGATTGATGTGTTATTAACTTGGATCGGAACCGTTGTACTTTTCCTTCAGCTTTATTCACTACTTACAAGAAACGGCTGTTACCGGATGAGTTATTGTATTAATTTTTATGTTTATCTGAAGGTAAAACTGAAGTATTCCACAATTAAATTAAACTACGTGATGTAGTATTATTTCTCCTTTCTTTACTTTCTTTACCACGTCCTAGATTTCGTTATATTACATCTTCCGTTGGGATATTAGCATAGATCTTAAGGATTTTTCAGTACAGGAGATATCCATATTTTCTCACCTTCCCGATGGATAAAAACTTGAAACTTGGTCTACATACATACATGTTTCCGATAACAACATATTATGCGTTTGAAGTCTGATGATGAAACAGGCAGAGTAGTAAAAATATAGTAAGTAATATATTTATAATAAAAGAAAATGCCAAAATTCGTAGAGAAAACTCGTAGTGTGAATTTTATTCATACTTACGAGGTTTTATTTAATTCTTGTTTTGAAGAATTATTTGTGCCGTGTTTCATATCCAATAACTTACTTACTTTGTAGCACAAACCTTTGGGATGAATCCATATCAAATAAAGCCATTTTGTATAGTATTTAACAACGCAATCACTTAGCAACGATCGCAGCAGAGTGTGATTTTTTATAGGTGTTTGAGAAAAAAATTATTTAATTATTTCGTCGTGATTATTTGTATATGTCCAAGAATATGATTCATCGATGTTAGGTCCTGTGGTAGCCAAATAGAATATTTCCACTTCTTCCTCAAAATCTAAAACAGTTTTTCTATTGCATGATGTGAGCATGAGTGTAGTTTAGTGAATTAATACGAAATTGACTTGGAACTTTTTCTTCAGATAAACAAAAAATAAATACAATAGCTCATCGGTAACATAATAGCCGTTTCTTGTAAGTAGTGAATAAAGCTGAAAAAAAGTACAACAGTTCCGATTCAAGTTAATAACATATCAATTTTATGGTATTTCTTTATAATTACTTCATAATCCTACGATCAGCTGCATTGCCACACTCACATTAAATATTTCGTCATACTCGTAGGATCCTTTTTCAGGACAGTATGCATACGACACACACTACTAGTCTGATTAATGAGCTATCTTGTCGGATATCTATTATTCGAGACTCGGAGGTAAATCGTACTAACGCAGTTAGAGAAAATTGTTATGTAATTACTGTTAAGGCTGTTTATATTCCAATTTGATTTGTGATTTATAAATAAACAAATACATTAGATCTCGTTTATTTTTATTTCTATGTAAACTCTAGCACAATACATTTCTTAGTTTTTAAAACATATAATGGATGGATAAAATATACTCGTCTGAAATTTAATTAAAGTTTGATACAATTTTTCGTTACCAATAATTCGAACCTAAACAATGTTGTTTCCATCGTACTTAGGCTGCAATAAATATCAAGCTGTATTCTGACGTCAAAAGTTATATTGTGACATTAACTCTTCATTTTGTTTAACTCATCAGATGTGATCTTTTGCGGTAGTTGGCAATCGTAATAAATTTGTAGTTTGAGCAAAATTATAATCCATATTTGTAGAATCATTCTACCACGGGCTTATAAATTAGTTTACGTATATATAAACCTACTCAAAGACTATGGAACAACTTTAGATATAACTGAAAGGATATTTATAAAAAAATAACTTAGCTTAATATATTTTGTTCCGATATACCATAAAAAATTCAAAGTCTGCCATTTTAAAGTTGGATTCTATTTAAATATTGCTATGAAAAAATTCATTACACGCAAAGATGTTTAGTTATTTCTTTTTACAATTTCCACGAACTGGTCAACTCTTCAAGTGTTGGGAGCTCTGGGTAAAATCAGTTATATTTTATTTTCACAACCTACTTATATCAAAATTTTCCACCAAAACTTATGTTAAATTGTTTGCTTAAATAGTAATATTCGATTAAAACTGGCATAAAAATGGTCAGTTACTTAATTTCTAAACCATTATTGATATTGATGAAATTAATATTTTTATTTATATTATACAACGAAGTAAAAATATCAGCTATTATGTGAATTATGTAACTTTTTATATTCCAACTGAGGGGTACATTTAATTCTTAGTTTGAGAAAAAAATACTTTAGTTCTTTTTTTTAAATAATTTATTATTAAATTGCACCGATTTCAGAAATATATGTTTTGTGATATAAAATAAATATTTTAAAATCAAGTGAATTATTGAAGTCATTTCTAACCATCTTACAGAAAATATGAGATTTGTATTAGAGAAGTAAATTTGAGAAAAAATCTCTACTCAAAACGTTCAATCAAAGAACTGTTGTACCTAGTAATACCCAAAAATGTAAAATGTCGTATGTTTCTTATTATAATGACGTAAAATTTTATCTTCAAAAATAATTATTTTAATATAAAAGTTGCCTGAACAACGCAATAAAAGATAAAATCGGTATTATTAAAATCATCACGCATTGCGACAGAATTAATTTAAAAGTTGGTAACATCGACCAATGATATAGGCGTCGCAATCCGTTTGTATTTGAATGTAATTGAAATTTATTTGTATTTGCTGGGAACTTTTATTGAAAATTGGTATTCTACACGAGCTGATTTCATCCTAATTATGAACTACATCAACTGCAATATAAACATGCAACAAGTGCGATGGCATATCGTGTCCTTGATACCAATTTGTTTACAAACAAGACTCGGACGATGGTTACAATTTAAGTTTCTTAAATATAAAATATATCCAAATATACTCTACTTATATGATTAGTTTTTGTTTTTAAAACTTATTGCTTCCGTAACGTATTATTATTTTAAATAAGAATTACTTAATAACAAATAGCCGTCAAACGCTTGTACATTGCTTTTATTATTGTGAAATATATTTGTCATGTTTTGTATATTTACTAATTCTTACATTAAACGATGTAAAATTATGTACGTAAATGATTATAACAACCATTAAATAACACAAACTAGAAAAATTCATTGTAATAGAATTAGTTATATTAAAAGTTCGTACGCTGAAAGTGTCATTCCAGTTCCTTACTTTTCGTACTATTTTCTAACATATATATTATCCCTTGATATTATATACATGTTAACTTTTAAACATTTCCTATTTATTTGACGAAGTTCATAATATTCTTCAAAAGAATCGATATTTGTAGTGCGAAGTAATGTACATAAATATATATTTTGTTAATTTTGACAAAACTCCAAGCTTCTGAAACCTATTACTAATTTGTAGTGATTTGCAGACATTCAGGAATACAGTAAATTTTTTGGTGGGTATTGAAATCAGCAACTAGGCAGAGGCCCATACCAAAGTTGACTACGTTATTTCATTTTCTCAAACTTGCCCGTGTAAATACAAATTAAATTAATTCTTACAAATGCATTGAAAACGTATTTATACCGATTTACATTTTCATATAATTTATGTTAAAATAGTAGCAAAACTACAAGAAACATGTATTATTTGTAATTAAATAAATGCCGACAACACTATTAGTACTCATTGGTTTCTACTGCTCAAAGTAGAATTGTAGAACCAACCACCAATAATCTAATCTCTTCTTTTTTTCATAACAGACAAAGAAAATAAAGAAATCGAGTAGATTTGTCAGTAATTGCAACTATCAACGAAAATATCAACGAAAGATAGCTTTGGGTGAAATTTCAGATAAATTAAAAATAAAATATGAATAATTTTAAACCTAAAGATTTCAACGATATATTTAGCGTAAATAATATACACTGAATGGAATATTCTTTATATTCAATATTTTATTTAGTTTCCTTGTGGAGTAATCAAACATGAGGGCAAGAGCGTGAATTTTACAAAGTCGTCACGATTTTGTTGATTTAAATAATAATCACAGTGACTATTATATTTCACGTACTGAAGAATGTAAATAAATAAATTTATTTGGCTTGAACAATTTTGTTTCAAGCCCAAAAGCACAGCCAGTTCACGTTCTGTTTTCTGTTCATTGTTTAAAAATATTTTAATTTAAAAATTTCTCAACTAACCGATATGAAACTAATTAATAAAGCTAACATCTGTAATAATGAGTGTTTTTCATACGATTAACTTAGAAAGACCTAGAAAGTTCAGAGTAACTAATGACTTCTCCCCTTAATAAGTAATTTAATCTAGAAACCGAATAATGGATTAACTGCTTTCTCGATAAACTAGAGGAACTATTATGATGACAGGAAGAGTAATTTGAATTAATTAAATTTCCTAAGGTTTTTTTATTAATTACACAATACAATTTTAGGCGAATTTTGCAGAAATACTATATTTTTTAAATAAACATGGTATGAAATGTCAATATAAACATAAAGTTTATTTAAAAAACACAATATTTCTGCTACAAAATGTTTTGATTCCGTATTTACGATATAAACGATATTGGCAATTAAGAATTGTATGAAATTCACAAGCGCGGTGCTTGCTCTCAGTTTTACTTTAGGTGGATAAATCATTGTTACCAACTGAAAAAAGGTATATGAATGGAAACGCCCATATAATATTATCTAATGAAAATAAATTGATGACAGTTTATTTGATTGTCTTTCTTTTGCACCTAATAGCTCAAAGGATTTTTAAAGAAATATTGCATATAGAAATTTTAAAAGTATGTATAGGCTCAAAAGTCTATTAATTAATTTTTACTGGTGGTCAAAGGATTTTTTCAGAGCTTTTGATAATTAGTTTACCATAAATGTTACTGAAGAACACTCTGACTGAAGAACAATGTTACTGAATAACCTCCTATATCGCTAATGTCAAAGACCTGCGTCTACTTATTGATTAAAACTAGAGTTAGCAGCCTCAAAAAAAATAACGTTTGTCATTAAGTTTTGGTCAGAATATATACCCTATAACGTCTTCAATATTTTTTCTTAACAATTATCAAACTAAAATTCACCAGCGTCAAACGTTTATGCCGTATTTTTTTCTACGGTAATCATACTATCTGAATCATACAGAGGATTGCTCAAATAAATTAGGGCGACTACAAATTTTGTGCTACCGCTACATTTCCGGCATCAGGATCTATGACTATGTTTCCGAAATATTCTCGTAGTCCGGTTTATCTTACTCTAAATTCTCAGTACAGCTTTGTACTTTGCTCGGAGAATCTCCTTACTTTAGTTATTTTCCAAACATGTGGTTGGGTTGTTATGAGGTATCCTGATTCTATGAATATTTCTTCATTGTTCATGCTGCCCAATTGTGGAAAAGTTGAACCCTGATATCCAGAATACGCCATCAGTTGATTCATTTAAAGATCATCGAATAAAACAATTCTTTTCATAACTCTCCTTCGTATCTCAGCATTATCCTAGTTTTCCCACGTGTTCATCTCTTTTAATATTGCCAATAAAATTTTACTAATTACGTATCACCTGTATTTTTGTAAGCTTGTTATTTTATCTCTTATTATTTTAAAGCTTTTTCTAATTGTATTCAAAATATGTTGCTGTCTTCCACAATACAAAATATACTTTACTTAGTGTTTTGGCTAACCGAAAGAGATTGTTTCTGTTATACTTATTGCTAGAGGAATTTTTAAATTAACGACTAATAAATAAAATGAATACTAAAATAAAATATAAACATACATTCTCGATTAAAAGAGTGCATGAATATGCCCTTTGTATAAATATGTTCTCTACTACAACAATTGTTAAAAGTTAGGTTTGACAAATTACGTCCAAAATAAAAATTATTTCGTAACTATATAACTGGCCTGATTGAAATATGAAAAAGGTATAAAAAACCGATTTTTCATATTTTCCTAATACCACGTGGAGGAAGCCGCGTGTAAAATCTAGTTCTTAAATAAAATTCAAACATATGTCACCTAAAATGAAGAACTGCTCTCTGTGTTGTTGCTATAACTATCTATTTTTCTTCATGTCTTTTTTGTATTAAAATATGTAACATCTTGAAAAGTGGTATGATTATTACTAATTCTATCTGACTTTCATGTACAGTTGATAGATTTATCACCGTCAATTCCTCTTACTTGGAAAAGTCTAAGGAAATCTTCATAATTTAATGCATTAACTGGGAAATTATTTTAAAAAGTACTAAAAATACTTGAATTTAATGCTATGAAGCATTGTATTTTATCGAGCAGTGGCGCTGAATTCCTTCAATTTTCATCGACATAATGAAATAAACGCAAAATTTATTACATTAAGTTCTAATGACTTTAATAAATACGAATTAGTATATACAGATAAATGTTATAAATAGTCAGCCACAAGACAGTCTTTATTATGAATGACTCCTAAAAGACCTTACGTCCTTTTCATGACGGTATCAGGCTACTTTTGCTTCTCACAGTTTATGTAAATTATGACATACGCAGAAATCTTGAAATGCTGTAAACGTTAATAGTCACGGTTCCAGGATTAAACCAGTTCTAAATATCACTTGAATAAAGAAAATATTACTAATGTAATTTGCATGCATTTTATTTATTTAATATGTCCACATGTTACATTTTCATAGTAGTCTCATTATTTTATCGTCAAGTTACATAGATAAAAGTTGACAGAAAGTAATAAGTAGAATGATGCGTAAATAAATAAAGTAATAATTTGTGAGATAAAAGAAATGGAAATAAAAGAAGATCGTTTTCGAGACAGTTATTATTGGTTTATAAATTAGATTACTACGAAAGTAACAAATTCAATAGCGTCCAAATATCATCATTTTAAAAAGTACCAATTGTACCCAATTGGCTGCAAAAAGATAGCGCGATATCATATTCGATTCTTTGAATTTAGTAGAGTTTTGATAATCTCAATGCAGCAATATTTATCATCCGAATTGATAACGTGGTCGTAATAAAACGAATTCCAAACTTTAATTTTCAACCTTGTTATTGAACTTAAAATTTAAATTTTAAGTTAAACATCAAGGTAGTTAATATTTAGTTATCATATAATACATACATAAATAAAGTGTTTATACACAGTTTACGGAAGTGTCGTCAGTTTGCACACAGTATAAACGATGAAGCTCTTTATAAGTTACTGGGACTTGCTAAATTTAACAAATTCACAAAGCTCCTGAGATTCGAATCTCGTCTCTTGTTACTCTGTAAATATTGACATAAAATTTGACATACGAATATATTTAAATCCAGAATTGCGCATAAACTTTTTTTGTCTAGAAGTCTGGAGTACTTTTTGAGGGAATGAATCCATTTTTTTAATGTTCGTTAGGTCCTATTTGACTACGTTGTCTCCAAGGAAAATTCTATAAGAATGATTTAAACTATTAACTATACCGTACATTTAAAATTCCCTGAACCAACCGTACTTTCTACGGGATAATATATACATATTTCAATTTTATATTTCGGTCACAATGTAACTAATTAACGTGAATAAATTTTGAAAAAAATATAACAGAGATAATCTACAGCATGGATTGGTGCACGTTACTTTAAAGTACACTACACCAATGGAGGTTAGTAATACCAATGAACAATTATTGCTTTAGGAGAGTTTTAAAAATATATTTATATATTTTTGAAAATTTTGTTTACAGTGTTAATTATCATGTAAATTTACTTTACGTACTTGAAAAATAGTTATTTCGCTGCTTAATCAATTTTAGAAACGTACATATTAGTTGGATTATTTATACATTAGGATCATGTAAACGAAGTACATTTTTTTATAAAAGAACTAATGAATTTTTGTCATCACACGTGTCACATTTAGCTTACATAGATTACATGTTATTTTATTATGAAGAATAAGTAAACGGACAAGCAAGAGGAAAATAATAAGAATTGTCTTGTAAATCATAAACTTAATATCGTCTAAAGTTCCAAGCAAACTACTAGGTCAATTTTATTTTTAGGGAAGCGTTTAAATGAAAGAAACTGTTAAATAAAGTAATGGAGTGCAGACGGATAGCTAAGAAAAAAAATATTTTGATCAACGTATATGATATATTTTGGTCATTGAATATGACTGAATATCAAAATTTATTAATAGTTTCCACTAAACTATATTTAATTAATATAACCAAAATAAAAAAAGTTTGAACTTCAGACACGTAAACTCAAAGATAGAGTAAAATATTTTGACGATTTTTACTGAGTTGTAAATTTTTGACATTTGCGGCCGCAATATTAAAATTCGAAACATTTCTCCGCAGGTCGAATACGTTCATCACTGAATGTCTCAAACGTTAAACAAGTTATCGAATAACTCAGACGTCGATTATATTATTAAGTAAATATAACCTTTTTGAATATAACTGTGCAAATAGATAATGAAATTTGACACCTAATTCAGAAATATTTTTAATGTTTACTGAAAGTGTTAAGCTAGACTAATACATGAATGAGAAATTTTGATTGAATCGACAAGAACGATTGTCTTGTTGTGGACGTTTTTCAACTAGAGCTTCTAGATTAGACACAGCCTCTGACGAAAGCTTGGTAAGATGTCTTAATTACACTTATGGCTCTGTTGACTAGCTCGTTACATTCGCAGTCAATAGCCAGTTTAAGATATATATATATATATATATATATATATATATATATATATATATTTGTTCTCGAGTGTTTTTATCCTAAAACTTGATTATCTTAAACTGATTACTTGTTTATTAGTTTATATATTGTTTTTAATATACAAATGCATATGGCGAACTTATCGTTATAAGACTAATGTTATCCAGGAAAGCACAGCACAAATTAAAATGTATTATGTATTGTGGAACTGATTGGGAATTTGTACGGCCAAAATAAAAAAAAATAAAAAGAACAATTTTAATGAAACGTACAAACTAATACTACAGATAATTAAAAAACTACAAGTAATTATTAAAAAACATATACTAAAAGAAAATTAATATGCGTGTGTACGCCCAAATATATTATATATTAACGAGAATAAAAGAGAGTTGAGAATTTCGGAGCAAAAACGTGGTAGGGAACAAATTAAAGTTATGAAACGAATTTTTTTAGGCGACTTTTGAAGACGTGAATTGATGATACGTCCCAGATATTAGATTCAACATATTTCATAATTTGACAAAGCAAACAGTGAGGGAGTATTCATAGAAAGATGCGTCATGTTTGGCTGTAAGTAAAATAAGCGGATTGTCAGAGTAAATTTGAAGACAGTGCACAGCCAAGGTTGGTGATCTAAATTCAAGATAATCCTTGCTACGGGAATAATTAAACATATTAAAGAGAAGGCAGAGTGAGTAGATTGGGCCATACGTATTTCATAGCTTAAAGCTTAAAACGAAACTTGTAAAAGTAAATTATTTTGAAAATGTTTTTATGACAATTAGTTACAAAAATATTCTTAGGCATATAAAAAACATTGTCGTCTTCAGTGCTACGTATCAATGTCATGCGAGACAAATTTTTTCGATGGCAACTACTGGTTTGTCTATGAACGAAAAGACCTTTAGACACTCAAAAAATAATATCCATGATCAGTGCCGTTTTATTTCAAAATAACATTTTTCGCAAAAATATACTTTCATATTTCGATTTATCAACAGAATTGTTTGAAATGTTTTGGAATCTGGCTTATATATTTCATCCGATTTTAACGAAAATCGTGAACACGAGAGTTAAGTCAGTAAGTTATATAATATAACTAAATATTATGAGCTATTTATCAACTTTACTAAAACAATAAATAAATAAAAAAAACCTGTGTACGAATATCAGTTAACTTTATTACCTACCTAACCATGTTGCCAATTTTTTTAAAACAGTCTACAGTTCGAATGAACAGCACAAATCTGAATGCTGAAATACCATGGTTTTATTATTGAATATATTTGGCGTTAATTTTGTAGAAATTCATTATTCACAATTAAATGAAACTATGTGATGTAGTATTATTTCTACTTTCTTTAATTTCTTTACCACGACCTAGGTTTTGTTGTATTACAACATCTTCAGGTGGGATATTAGCAAAGATGCTAATATCCCACCTGAAGATGTTGTAATACAACGAAACCTATGTCGTGGTAAAGAAATTAAAGAAAGTAGAAATAATACTACATCACGTAGTTTCATTTAATTATGAACTATGGTTTTAGTTATATTGTATCAATTAAACAAAGGGTTATGATCGAAATCGTTCACAATACCTGAATATTTTGTGAAATAAGGGGAGGTATAATTTTAGCACCTACTTTAAAAGATTCAGAAAATAGAAATTAAACAATATGGAAAACTTATTTCTCTCCGAAACGGAATTTGAGCGCACGCCACCTTAGTAACTACGAATATTATTTAAATATCCGAAATAATTGCCGTAAGCTATTTTAAACTACTAGGTTTATACTAACTCTATAATGTTATTAGGGCTCAATAATTACCGTAACCTAGTTGTAAACTATTGAAGTAGTATATCAGCAAACTTAACTAAGAAGTTCTTAAATAATTCAGGTCAGTCTACGTGTTTGACTCTCACCTCTATGCTAAGATCCAATAGGATAGTTCTCTTGTATTAGAAACTACATAATTATAATTCTCGTTATTAAACTTGGACAACCATGTTTTGCTTAAGTTAATCAGAAGACCTTTCTTGTTATGAAGATTACATAGTTATAACAACCATAAATAAAAGCTATTGAAATATCTTTTACATTTTCTTCAGTAAATATAATTAAAAATATAGTAGTTTTTTCATGAAAAAGATCTTTCAGAGCTAGACTGAATTTTTTATAGAGCAACAGAGCAATTGCTTACTTAGCAATGTAATTACTGACACAAAGTGAATGTCTGTTTTTCATCTGCTTTTATAAGGAAGCAATGATTGATTCTAAATTATATAATTGTTTTTTTATTGTCCTAATCTGGTATATAAGTACTAACTGAAAAAAATGTGATGATTTTACCAACAAAATAACGATAAAAACGATAACACATATCATTATATAAAGGGAATGGGTTAAAAGCGTTAATTTCCGCCTAAAAAACAGAGTTGCAATCTATAATCTCCTGGATATTTGTTTTGTTATAAATTTAGAATATATTTAAAATAATCTTATGATGTAAATCGAATATCCATGAGCCCACTAAAAGCGTATAGAAGTTAATCACCTTGGAAAAAAAAATTGTCTCTCATTAAATCAATAAAACTAAACTTAAAAGGAAAACTATTTAAAGCAAATATATAACAAGCAATCTCCGCCCAAGAGACATAAAGATTACTTAGTGTAATTCGTAAACAACGAGTCTAATTTTAAAGTTCTCTCAGGTTCTTCAACTTCCGTTTCCTCATCAGAATGTCAACAGCATTTTAAACGAAGACTCAAGCACCACATCAATAAACTAGAAAAACATTCAAATTAGTCTCCGTGAAGCTCACTTGTCACCAGAGTTACGAATTACTAATTATTCATTATGGAATTCAAAGAATAACATCATATACGACACTAATGTTTCAAGTACTTCATACAGTCAATACAAGAAAGCAACGGCAACTAATCCCTTTTGTATCTTGTTTAGAACTTGTTTGAAATAATATTTCGAAATCTACACATGACATTCTGGAAATTACTACAATTACCCACCAGTCTAGAAATAATCTCTTCAAGTGTGATTTTAATTGGAACTGTGCAATAAACACAAATAATAAAGAAATAATTTTGAATTAAGAAAATAACACAAAGCCACACAATACTTATATCGTTCTGCTCTGTTATATTTTACTCAGCCACTTTCACCGTCTTCTCGAACTTTTTTTACTAACTAACCAAGGTCTTGCACAAACAAGTCATTAAATCTACCAATAAGATAATTTGAACTACTAGGATTTTTTAATATATTAAAGAGATGAGTAAATACGTGAAGTTGGTGTCGATCGCATATATTTAACCATCATCCAGTCATCTGTGTTAGAAATATGATAATATTTTCTGAGATCGAACATGCATGTATTTTGAAGCTGCTTAAACGGTTTAGACATATTTCATTAAAATCAGGACATCTCCATAGTAAATTAGTGGTGTGTCTGTTTCAATATTCTCCTCTTTATCTTCATAATTCTTTCGTTTCCTTTGGGGGTCATGTTTTCGTCGAATGTCGATGTTTTTAATTTTTTTCAGCAATTTTTTTTTAAATCATGTTATAAGATGGTGGGATGTCGCCGTAAAGTTGCGATGAACAATTTATATTCAAAATTACTGGCTGTAATCTAAGGTAGCAAAGAATAGCAAAGGATTTTGATGGAAGAATTCTAACTACTTATTTTATGGTAATATCAAGATTAAAAACTAGTGTAAAACAGAAGAAAGTTCTCCTCCTCTGAGTGGTACTTACTTGATCATAGTACCTGTGCACTTTGTAAAAAAGGCCTCACTTGAAGGGACTTCATAAAAAATAAAATATTACTTTATTATACTTCTCTGAAGTAGCATACACAGCCCGTTACACGATCGTATTTTATATCTCATATTCAAGTTAATTCGGAGAGATCATAAAGCGGGATGTTAACCACATTCTCCGCGAATATAAGGATTATAACCACGAAAATAAAGATGTTATTGCTAGCTAGCGTTTTTTTAAAGCAGTGACCGGCTCACATAAATCTGACATCCACACAACTATTTGACTATTTCACGTATACTATACGAGTTACTGTAGCTTGGCTATACTAATGTTTGAGTGCGAATGTTATTTATTTCAATAACCGAAAGTAATAAACATATACATGTATATATATATATATATATATATATATATATATATATATATATATATATATATATATTTATATATTTGTACGTATCTCGAATAATTTAAGTATTTTTTCAAAAATAGTCAAATGTCCTATTTACATGGCTATTTTAATTTTAATGAAATCTGGCTTTAATAATAACTCATTTATAAAAGTGAATTGGATTTACTTCGGATTGTTTAAAGATAGAGTTAAAATATAAACGCATTTCTTTAATAATTCCTCAGATCTATATATCCCTTAACATTTTCGTGCAAATAAAATGGCATAATTTCATATAATAAATCAATGCTATTAACTAGAATTACATTAGACTTTTCATAATATTATTAAGAAAAGTGGAAGGATTAAAGATATATATTTTACAATCGGGGCTTTAAGATAATAATTGAATATTGAATATATTTGGCGTTAATTTTGTAGAAATTCATTATTCACAATTAAATGTAACTACATCACGTGTAGTATTATTTCTACTATCTTTAATTTCTTTATCACGACCTAGGTTTCGTTGTATTACAACATCTTCAGGTGGGATATCAGCAAAGATCTTTGCTAATATCCCACCTGAAGATGTTGTAATGCAACGAAACCTAGGTCGTGGTAAAGAAATTAAAGATAGTAGAAATAATACTACATCACGTAGTTACATTTAATTGTGGATAATAAATGAAGCTTAAATTTAATTTTAAGATTCCTACCCAATGATACGCCACGCAGTACGATTTCCAAATAAACAATCAGCCCTATTTTTCAAATAGGAGATACTTCCTCATTTAAAAAAAATTACATGTTCAGATTTTTATTCAGATGCTGAGATTTTCAGATGTTGAGATTTTCATAGACGCTCTCACGCTATAATAGATGATTACGACGATATTTAAGGGATCCTTGTTCCACTACTGGATCACAAAAACGTAGAAGTCAAAGACTCTTTCCCACATAGTATTTGTAGAACATTGCGAAAAAAGTAGGTTTGGTTATAGTACTCTTAAATCACGTAGGTCGTAATAAACTTAATAATTCAAAAGAAAACCGCACTGAGCTTAGTTCGATCGACTGAATTAATTATGTTCTTGTTAAGCAAGCTTTCAAAATGGAAACTTTCCTTGTATTTATATGAAACAGGAATTTCAAATCTGTGAAAATGTTAAGGAAATTATTCGTTTCAAAAATAACGATTAGCCGAAGTTAGCTTAAACTAAACGTTAGTTAAAGTACACTCAGCTTCAAAGCCGTTGCAGCTTACTAACATTAACATTCTCTCGATCTCTCGCAGCCCTACTCGGTAGCCATATTCGGAGATATACTGAAAAACGTGCTGAAAAAATATATTTCCCCTATCCTACTTTCGAGGCCACTAAATTAAAAATTATGAAAAAACAGGGTTTTTAGAAGCCTACGTAAAGGACGTAAGAACCCTCACACATGATTTTATATGTCATAATTTTTTAAACATTTTAGTATAAAATATAGAAAATGTTTTACATTGTGAAAAAATAAATATTTTGATTAAACTAGTAGGATGTGCCCGCGGCTTCATTTCCATGTTGACCTTTAGAATATAATATTAATTTGGCTGTACGATTTTTACTCTTTCGATGTATGTAGACTTAGTATTGAAACATCAAATTGACATGTTTTTTTCGTAATTGGCCATAGCCTATTAGCCGGGTCTGAACTAAAGAATGGGAGTAACGAAATCGATCGCAGCACTCGCTATAGTTTAAATGGAAATATCTAAAAACGCCCATAAATATCGTAATAGATAATATAGTTACTAACGTATACTGTTATGTTTACTTTCGGAACCAGTGCTGTTTAGTAAAAATGCGACCCACCCTTATTTTTTATGAAAGGATATATATAAAAAACGTGCTATTTTAAAAAATAGGTCTCGGTTGCTATTATTTTATTGTGTAAATTAACTGGATAAAAAAATTACAATAATACCTCCATTTTTTGCATTGCAATTTTTTTCAGTATTTTCACTTCAATTTATAATTAGATACTAAATATTAAACAAACATATAACGTAATATTAACAGAAACATTAAATTCTGTAAATTTTAAAATTTATTATTAAATTTGTAGTTTATGAAGTCTTTAGTTTTTAAGTTAATATTCGGGAACAAATGCATTTTGCAATAGTGGAAATTTCATTGTTTGTCAACTCAAAAAAAAGCGTGAAATTCAAATTAAGTAAAGAGAATCCATGAACTCATAATTTAAAAAAATTATACGTCCTAAAATAAATATTTAAACGTCATAATTATTTGCCTTTTTAATTATTTATAAATTCTTATTTTTCTCTTGTTGATTTTTAATATTAACATTTCCTTTAAAATATTTGTTGGGTGTGTAGTATATAATTATGGCTTTCAAAGCAACACTAGTGAAAAATACTTCAGAAATAGATGTATTCAGATATTTTTCTCTACTTTATGATAAATAACAAGATAAACAATCTAGAATAATTTAATATAGTTTTATCAAAAACACGAATCATACTTTTCTTCAACAAAAATAATATAGAAACAATTGGTACGTAGTTAAGAACACCATATAAAGAAAAAAATGCATGTAATATAAGTCACAGCTGTTGTCTTTCGGTATTTATATATTATTCTAGTTAACATTTTGTCAGAGCCGTTAATTTCAAGCGTACAAATAAAATTGACGCGCCTTTAAAATTGCGAACACTAGACAGCGCTGAAGTTAACCAGTCTGCCAATAAGTTAATCCAGCATATTGCGTCACATATTATGCTAATAAAAAATAGACAGAATCCACCATTAAAATATTTATGAAAATCTTATCTACTGTTCTTGTCTGATATATATAACTGAATATATAATAATATAATTGAATATTATTATATATCAAATTGTATATATAATACCATAAATAAAGTTGTTTCTAACCTAAAAATATGTTATCGCTTTGATGTCGTACGTGCTTAAATTATAATAAAGTTGTTTCTAAACTAAAAATATTTTATCGCTTCGTTGTCATAAGTGCATTAAAGATAATTATAGGTAGTTTCCAGGCTTATATCGAAAAATAAAAACTTTATGTTTTGAAGAAATTGTTAAATTTTTTTAACTTTAAATCACTTGTATTGTTTTTTATGAATATTTATTAGTTTCCATGAAAACAATTAAAGAGAATTATATTTACGTTAAAATTCAAACATAGGGTAATAACCTTATAATGGGTGCCTTCTCTGATTAAGTATGAAAATATTTTTTATAGTTAAAGGCAACAAAAATTTGGGTGACGAAAATTACTCGTATAAAATCCTAAAAAGAAAATATTGACTTTTTTATTTAACAGAGCCGTATTACTTGACGTAAAATGAATTCATTCAAAACAGTTATTAATGAACTATACTTAACTACAGACAACTTAATAATCAGATTTAATTTGTAGTCGTGGCACTCAAAAGATAGACCCAGATCAGTGAGTTAAAAAAAAAAAATTAAATCTCGGCTATTTCTTTTATTTTTCTTGATGATATAACTAATTTAAAACGTCGTCTACTGGTTACTGACACACTACAATTGCAACCAGTTTGAATTCGAAATAAAATTCAAATTGTACGCGAATATTACTTCATAGAAATCTTGGCACGTATGATCGGATACAAGTTTTCTTGTTTCTGAAAATAGGAGAGAACTTTGAATTTCATGATCGAATAAAAGAATTCAAATATTTTCTTATATTTCGCGAGACTCCGCATTCGTGCCACGTGTGTATATATCACATGTATTGGAAAAATATTTTATATTAGATGTAAAACGCAATTTAATTTGATGGTATCTCTCGTGTCTTATAATGATTAGAGTACGGCTATTTTACGTTAATCACCGGCATGTTAATTTGTTACCACAGTTAATTATAAAGTGTACATAAAAGTGTAAAATGAGCCAAAATAAAGGAACCAATGCATCCGGAATTAGTGTTACTAGATCAATTTACGGAAAATCGTGACCGGCAGTTAAAATAATATGTACAAAGGGATAATCGGAAAAAATCTGGACATGAAAAAAAAAACAGTTTCTAAGAGATGAACAAGAATATTTTTCTATCAAAGTACGATTGCACTCTACAGGTACTTACCGATTAATGACTAAAATGCTTGATCAACAATCAGCAAAATTTTCAACAATCTACATTCTCGATTTATTTAGCACAATAACAGTCGGTCATATAATTTTATCTCTAAACTAAATCTGGATAAGTTTATTTTCTTTTGGTTTATTTGTATTTGATTCGAATGAACGAGCAGGGTAGAAGCCCGCCCACCTAGGCTGGTAGGGGGCGGGATAAAAGCATTCGGTTGCCACCCCTGTCGCGGTCAAAAACTCTCTCTGAAAGCTTTTCTGCACTTGATTTAATATTTATTGTTAAGAGTAGTATGTATTAAAGATCAAATTTTTAGTAGTAATGGGAAATAGAGACATTTGGCATCCCGCGTGAGATATTCGCGGAACAAGTTATGACATCCCTAAAAGTCGGAACGTCCCGCGAAAATCGGGACGTCTGGAAAGACTAATTTAAAGTAACGATGACTGACTTAAAACTTGTGAGTTTTCATGCGCCCTTTTTCCTTACTTAAATGGATAGCAAAAAAATTATTTTTTTACTAATTTACGAATGGGAAGCGACATTCCTCTTTATGCAAACAGAAAAAATTGTATCAAATGCAATTTTTTCTGACCGTAAAAAATAAGTCAAAGATGAACTGTACGTACATAAAGACTTTAAAGAAATTCGAGTCCAGCTTCTAAACATACCAAAAAAATGAAAAATATATAAGTATTATTACAAAATATATAGAAATATTTTCTGAATGATAACAAATACCACACTGACTCTATGGACTTCTGTGTGAGATCTCGGCGTATTTGGCATACATTTCACGATCATATTTGAAGTATTTCCCAAGAGTATTGTATGGTTCTCGCAATTTTTTTTATCCAAGTCTACATATTACAATGACATAGACTGCTAATTTTCACTAAAGTGGTGTGCTTACATACTGGCGAGTAAGGGATAATCGTACCAGGACAACCATTAGCAGGAGAGGATTTGTTTTTTGCTTGTTGCAGGATGGAAGTTTCAGTGTGACTAGTTACTATTATTCTTTACATTTTTTTATAAAATTTATCTTAGAATGATATCCTTCTAAAGCTCTGTTCACTTTCGCACATATCTATTAAACTCTAATTTTCATTAAAACACTATAATATGTTCACCACTGAAATTTTAAGGCTGAAGAAATGTTTTGGCTAGTAATAAATACAAAAAAATGTGGATATTTTTATAAAAAAAAAGTCATTTGTACGTGTTTATTCCTAATTTTTTGGTACTAATAATGTCCCCATATAGGTGTTTATCGAACAATGGCACCAGTATTTGCGTCCAAAAGTGCTTAATAAAAATTAGTGCTCATTCGTTAAGCACAGGTTGCTTATACGTTTCTTTTCATTTAAATTTTCATTTATTATTACCGAACTTTCCCTAGGGTTTGCAAAATTTAATCGTGAAAATGTTCAAATTGTCATGAGCTCCTCAACACCACGAAACTGTTTGTATCTGGAGATATAATTCTTCTTCAATTATTTTTTCGCGTCGGTTTTATTTATTTCTTCCTCCACTCCTGGATATTAGAGATAACAGTGTACGTATCACTGTTATAGTTATTGTAGTAGTTTTGAAGCGTTTTATATTATTCATATTGCAGCTATACTTACAGTCTTTGCTGATCATTGTCTTGATGTATGTCCTTAGTCAAATTTCTCACATTCGGTTTCACCGAACATAGTACATCTTTCCATGAGAATTCGTTTATTATTCACGCTGCCAAATTATGGAATAAACTTTCTGAATAGAGTTTTTTCCTAATTTAGTACCAGACTTTTAACGTACATCCAAGTATCTAAACTCGTCTCGTTATTTCTATCCCTTAATATTTTCCATTTCTTTTCCCCACTCAATCCTACTCTAAAGCCCCCCGATACGTTAATATATAATAAAATAAAATAACAACAATAGTCTATTGTTGTTATTTTTATTTTATTTTCAAAAATTATTTTATCATTTTATATTATCATTACATTTCGTTATTTACGTGACTTATGACATTGTGAATACACTCCAATTTTGGTCGATTGAGACAGATTACTGTTGCAGCAATAAGTTTGTCAGATATGTATATTAATTCAAAGTAAATAATTAAATATATAAATAAGTAGGAAAATAATAAAAACGCCTGAAATTAAGGCACCGAAACAAAGTTTCCGACGATGAAAGAAAGTTGCATTTAATCTTAAACCAATTATCCCACTATTAACTGACCCTGACTAATATGTTTAACGCGAAAGTGAGCTTATATTTTGCCTCACTATTTAACCGACCTTCGTGAAATGTTTTCTTCGTGATTGTAAATATTATTCCTTATAATGTATTTTTACACGTCTGAATTGACTCATTTCTTTCATTAATGAAAATAAAAATTAATAGTTGAAATTTGTTTAACAAACACATTTTTTAATTTCTTTCTCTTCAGAATAATACGACGAATCATATTTATAACGAAAATGTTTAAAAATGCCATATCAATACTTTACAGAGTGTCAGCTGATCTTATTAGTCCAATTTCACTCGTAAAATATTTCTTTGGTAGAGTTTCAAATTTTACTTTTCCGGGGGTAATAGTATTTAATATAATAAATATATTGAAACGATATTTTGATTAAACTTTTGATTTTATGACAAAATAATTTTGAATTTTGAAGGTGAGTATCTCGGAAAAGGTTAGGGTTTTTTACATTCACCAAAAAACGTTTTACGTCCAGAATAGCCCTGTGAAAATACATTAAAAAGTAATAAATGTGCTCTGTATAATGTTATAACACTTTTATTCCGGAAGAAAATAAATTTTTTTTTACCGTTTTTTGCTTTTTTGTTTCCAAGTCACACTTAAAGTAGTTATAAGTCTAAATTCTAGACCATGTAGATATTGTAATATGGATGTACTAACAAAAATGACAAAAATTGTAATGTCGCGTAGTTCATCTTTATTGGAAAATCGATTCATATCAAAGCAGCTCCAACCAAAACAAACCTCAGTCCTGATATACTATACCAAAACTCGAGTAGGTATCTTCGTGTAATCGTTTACATCTGTTATAAATATTTCTTTGAGTTTTGAAATTTATCAGGAAAAGTTCTCGATTGACACCTATCTTTAAGTTTAACTCCAGAATTGATCAAACTCATGTAATAAAAAAGGAATCAACGTATTTTTAGTTTTACAAGTACAGATTGGTATCAAGAAAACCAGATACTTTTACTGCGATGCAAATTTTAACAGCTCCACCTATTGATGAATTTTATATTTAGTTTTGAAGTTATTATTTACTAGAAATTATTAGAAACTTATAACTCATTCTCCGTAAGGAGATAGATAACTCATCATGTATAAACTTTGTGTTAATACTTTTTCTCTATAAAACTTTTTAATAAAATAATTTTTGCGTCAACAAACGAATTATTTTAAAACTAAAAACAATGACAAAAACATTTCCCAGTTTTAAGAAATGATATTTAACTTAATTTATAAAAGATATGCTTGTTCCTGTAACTTGTAATTATTTCATTTAAAGAACCGAATATTAACTAAAAATTCCTTTCACACAACGGATGAAATGTTGCTACACAAACATTCAGTTCGGTTATACAATTCATAAATAATTGAGGTAGTTTGGATTATAAGTATGCAGTTTTATATGGGTCATATACGTATCACTCATGACAAGAACAATTTATTGCACAAATTTGGCTTGTACTTATTTTTATAAAAATGTTTACTTTATTTTTTAAAAAAAGTAAATAATCTATTTAGTTCTAGAATCATTTCCAGAAATAAATAGTGTTTTTCCAGATCTTGCTACCCTTACCTCGCAGCTTCATCGCATTTTTGTGACACTTGTTGAGCAGATTTACTCCAACACATAAGGAGAAGTTTCGCTTAAATAATTTTATTTTCTAATGCTATTGTCTACTATTTACAGATATACGCACTGGATTACACTTTGAGAAAGTCAGGTTGTTCTCTCTCATAAGTGGGTGATATTCCGAATATCACACAATAGCGTTTTTTTTAATTAAGTCTTTTTGCAAATTATCTGATCAATTTATCTGAGAATTGTCAACCTACTATATCATTTATATGTAGATACGTATCTTTTCTTGAAAAGAAAACTAAGAAAATTGATATAGGCATTTCTTTTTTTTCCTAATGATAATAGTATTTACTGGCGTGATATGTAACTATGGTCAGATAGTCAAGTAGACGATCTGGGATAATAAAAAATAGGGTGCTGCGAAATTAAAGGATTTATTTATTTGGGAGGGTAATTTTGAAAATTAGCTAAAAAATTCATTCGTGAATTATCATTGTACTATATTATTTATACTCAGATACCCATATTTTTTATACTCAGATACGTATTTTTTATACTCAGATACATATTCGTCTTTTACATTCTTTGTAATTCTTATATTATTATCTTTATATGATCATTATGTTATAGTAATTTATATATTCACTTATAATAATACCTCAACGAGGTTTACTATTTTCTATTGCATTAATACAAATCCCATATATTCAAGAGTGTACTTCAATGTAAATTTTGCTGTAATGTTTCAAAGAAAAGTCTTTTATATACAATTTTATATAGTGTATAAATATTTATATTAGTATATAAATTTTTTTTAATTTTCGGTATGTACAAAATATAAATTTTTTTTAATTTCGATATGTTTCGGCGTTTCATTTCAACAAGGTGTCTATATCATTGACATTATCGACTAGGGCTAAACATTTTAATTTTTATTTGAGACTGAAATTTTATCACGTTAATGATAAAAGTCGGCCTTTAAGTATTTTCGCTTGATAACTGTATTTTATTCATGATAATAAATAAATATGCATGTTAGGTACTGATGTTGACAAACATGCAAACACAATTTTTATTTCAGTCACTTCTGCCTCTATAAACTTTTTAAGTGACCTTTACGTTCACGGTCCTTTTATGCTGCACGATCTCAATACTTACAATACTATATATATATATATATATATATATATATATACACATACATACATATATATATATATATATATATATATATATATAGATGGGTGAAGTGAAGTTGTAAAAGGGTATACCCTCTTACAACATAGCCAGACACTGGTTCCAAAGATAGAAAGACCTCCTGTAATTGATTTATAAAAATTGAAAAGCGTTATTGAAAGAGATCCCAGATTAAATTCGTGTTATTTGTTAGAGCTATTTTCGTGCTCTTATATTGCAATGGAAAAACATCTTCATGATTTGAAAAAGAAGGTGGTTTATGTTAATTTTTAGCATAAACGCCGGTTGCTAGGAGCTGAAGAAAAAGATGTACCTAGATTAAAACATAATATTGGACAGAAGATAGTTTTGAGTGCGTGGTGGGGTATAAACGGGATTACCCATTGGGAACTCTTTCAAGCCGATAATACAATTACAGCTAACATTTATTGTGAAGCATTAGGCAAAGTCACCGCTTAACTTCCTTTAAATCAAAGCAAAGTTAATTTTTTACATGACAATGCTCGACCCCATGCAGCAAAAGTAACACGTGAAAACTACTTTCATTTAGATGGAGTATGCCATTTTACCCACCGTACTCTCCAGATCTTTTGCCATGTAATTATCATATGTTTCGCTCACTATCTAATAATTTACGTGACAGAAAATTGAAAGAAACGACAAAAGTCATATCAAAAGTGAACTTCGCCGGTTTTTTTCTCAAAAGCTTCTTTTTCTTCTTTTTTTCTCAAAGACTTCTACCAGGATGGAACTTTTGCTCTGCCTACACGTTGGCGACAAGTATCTGATACCGACGGTACTTTTATAATTAACGATTGATTTTGTTGACTAGGTATACAAAGTTGAAATATTTGTGCACAGAGATGGCGGGTTTATTAGTTGCCAAACTAATATTTAGAAATGCTGAAATTGCAGCCATAAAATTTATTTTTTCTACCTAAAACAGTTTCAATATAGACCAAATGACAGAAGTAAGATAAACCAGATGTTCAAGAAAAATGTAACATTTAGGCGTCAAGCACAGTGTTATAGGATAAGAGGCAAAACAATCGCAACACCCACACAGTGGCTGATACATTCTCAAATGAATGTGGGTGTTATTTATGTCGGGGGCTTTTTATTATTCATGTCTGCCTTTATCTACTTTTCAATCGTATGTGTCAGCAGAATTTTTTCTCGTGGGAATTTATAACGCTATTATACTTTCAAACTCTAACCTTCTTCTTCTAACTTCAACATTCTAACCTTTATTTTTTCTAATAATTTTGAGAGTTATTTGTTAACAAATACATAGTATGTACTTTACAAGTTAAATACATTGTGGACCTATTCAACGAATATTTTATTTGCGAAAGAGATTTTGTTTTATTTCATATTTATTAAGTTACTTTTTCTTCGAAGTAAAAAAAAATCATTCAACCTATAGCTCAATGCGTTGGGCACGTAATATGTTATGCCGCAAAAATCAATTAGTATAGCAGATATTAACCAAAACATTGATCAAAAATAAATATAACAATATACAGGCCATTAATCATTCAAATACTCCACGATCTTGGTTTTAAAGACATAAATTGAAAAGCAAAACAAACCGAAGTATGCAAGCAATGCAATGCCTCCCATACCGAGTTGAGTAAACTCTGAATGTAAGCTGTTTGTGTTCGCACCTAATGGAACCAGCGTGCGGTTTTGAAATAGTGCTTTCTTTTTACTTGCGCCTTCAAATGCATAAAAATTATACCAGACTCAGCACCGACGGGTTAAAAATTTAATTAATTAATATTCGAAATAAACTTTTTAAATTAAAAATATGGTAATATATCGATAATGTAGTTGAGCTAAATTTCTTTGTGTTTGTTTCTTTCGTATCGAAGACTCACTATATATATATATATATATATATATATATATATATATATATATATATATATATATATATATATATATATACGGTCTTATTAACAAGAGTCTGAGAAAAAATTAAAATTTATTTCTCTTCTCATTACAATAAACAAAATTTCATTAATGAATTAAATTTTAGGTTTGGCTAGATTCAAGCCAAATGAACTATATTAATATGACAAAATGTTTTTGGTATTAAAATTATTATAATTATAGTTTATAACGGGTTTAGATCATAAGACTGTGAAATATGAGACGATTATCGACAATTACACCGAAATTACGTATATATAAAAGTCGTTCGAGGTTATTTCCGTTCTGTTCGTAACAATTCCACAAAGGGGGTGTGAAAGCGGAAGTGTGTCATCATTGCACATTTATTTATGTTAATATATAGTTTGTTGTTTATATTAACTTGGAATACTAAGTCTATATGGCATTGGTACAGCTCGCTATTAGATTGTCTATTGATATTTAAGAAGAGATTTAAATTATCGGCAAACATAAAGCAACGAGCACTGCTGATAAAGAAAGGCAAGTTATTTGTGAAAAACATAAATTGACCAAAATTAACCTTAGCTGACACCAGACTGAGTGATATGAGGCCGAGATTCAACATTTTCAAAACGGACGTATTGTTTGCGAGCCCGGAAAGTATTAGTGAAAAATATTACTAAAACCGAAACATTCCTGCCTACAATAATTTCATTATCGGAATATCAATGTTGACTTGATGAAATGCTTGTTTAAAATGCCAATCTACAACTGCATAGTTATTTATTCACGTTACTTAAAGTTGGATTAGGATTGGAGTGATCTAAATAGTTTTAATTTATTTATAAACTTTTGCAAATACGCGACGAGCGAGAAAATGTGTCAAAAGAAAGTAAATGGCGACTGGTTTTCTGTATTCTTGCTGTGCTATTAGCACAGCATGAATACATAAGATTGTCACGATGAAATAATTGTGTCAATGTAATTAAAAACTGTTTTCAAAATAAAATAATCATTTGAAGTGGATAAAATGATATTAAATGTAAAATATTCAAAATGTCATGATGAAGACTTGTGTATTTATAGTAATTTCGTTAATAAGACATTGATAAATATTATAAATGTATGTACATTTAAATGTATGCCCCTCACTTTCAGTAATATTTCCGTAAGAAGGGGACTAAAATACATACGTTAATTGGCTTATCGAATAAAAACTATAATTGTGATTAGTGCTGCTGTTACTACTTAATGACAGACAGAATAGGAGACAACAGAGAAAACAATAAAAGCTAGTCGAAATAATTTTGGGTAAAAGTTTCACTGAAGTGTTAATACTCATGATAGATTCAGATTTTTGAAATCCAAGATTAAAACATTAGAGGATGTTGAGAGCGTTTTGCAAACGGTTCTGAGGTTTAGTATTTTACAAATGAAACTTAGAAAAGGAAAAAGGCAAATATCTTGTAAAACTTTAATTTTATTTTTACATACCTATACAATAACTCTCTCCTCTTCTTTATTGGGGACGCAAAGAACTGTCACTCAATAGGACATGACTCACTTCTACCTACACCTCTACATTATACATTTCATGAAGTGAATTACTTGAATATGTTTTTATTCATTTCTAATTGGAATCCCATCAGAAGCACCCATTTGCAAAAGAACATTGTCAGTCGATATATGGACCTATGTCCTACTTGGAAAATTGTAAGCTTTTAATTTCTTGTCTTCTTGTGTGTAAGCTTTTAATTTCCAAAAATATAACACAATAAATCCAACAGTACGTGCTAGTTGGAAAGGTGAATTTCGTAGTCTTTGGCAAGATGTACTGTTTACAGTGTAAAGAAAATGTGGCAAAGAAAAATATCGTCGGGCAAAAATATTTTACATTTATATTATTCAAAAGTTTACTTTGAAAGTTATGAAGTAATATGGCGTCATATGGTGCTAAGTTAGTTAATTCCATTGTGCAACATTATTCGAATACTCGACTTTGACATCTGATATAGACGCTGTACGTACAACAATACGGTAACGATTAAAACTGAATATACCTAATATGAACATGTCGAATTATGTAATGTATTTTGTATACCAAAAATACATTTATTTCAAAATTGGCATTGCAAGGCGTAATGTTAAAATGTGGGAAAACTAGGCATTTGCCTCAACTATGTAACTAAATCACTATTATGACGTTGACATTAACGTTTGGCGGTAAATTAAATATATATTTTTACTGTAATTTTTATAATGAAAGATGTTTAAATTAAGTTTTCGATATCTATATTTTATACATAATTTACATAATGTGAATACAATATGAATTGTCCTTTTGCGAACTTAAGTCTAAAATCATAGAAATTATGGAATTGTCCCAGACAGATAGACATGACGAAGTTACAAGGATTCTTTCTTTCATTACAATAATCTTAATAGGAATAAGTAATTTGTTCAATGTTTAAATGTATCTGTCCATGTAACATATATCGAAAATTCAACATTGTATTATTGAAAAATCTATTCACAAACTTGATTCCTTCGGCATCGCTTTTTGAAATATATGTAAATTAATTAGCGTATGGTTGATACCAAATTGCGCCGAAACCTTAAATACGTCATTGAATTAAAATTATTACTGAATTAATTTGATACTATAAAAAGTTTCTTGCCACTAATTAGCAAACTATATTACCGTTAGTCCAGATGTGTTGTTATAATTTAATTAAATTTAACTCATATTGCAGATGTCAGCTGTAGTCACAGAAAATACAATTTGTGACAAGGGATTGTAGTACAGTGGTATAGTATTAATATATTACCCGATTGTGACAATATTACATGCTGTAACATTATGTACTGTATATGATTCGTTGTCTTAATTTATACGGGTAGTAATCAAGGAATCTGGTTATATTCTTAGTAAGTTAAAAACATGTTAATGGTACAAAATTAGTTTGAGTCATTATTCGAGAATGTTAATACAGTACATTGGAAAGTGATGGAAAGTAGGTGCTATAACAAATTTCGCTATTTTGACAAGTCAACAATTTTATTTTATGTCGTTGTACAAAAATGATGGCTTTTTTATCTATGATTATATTTTCTAAGTCTTATACAGTTTTTGTCAAAAAATCGACATTTTCAAAACTGCAGCGGTTTAAGGGTAAGTAAAAATAGTTTTCGCAATTTACTCATAAACAACGACCGAAGGGTAAAAACAGTTATTAAGAAACTTGTAAATAATTAAACGTTCTACGAACTTGGTTTCAATACTTTTTTTAAAAAATCTAATTCTTCTTGAGTCACAGAACCTTAATATTCGTCGTGAGGCTTGGTTTAAATGAGTTTATGTAAAAGAAAGGCCAATTTCGCAAGGTTTTTTTTTTGTATTTAATAACGAAATTAACCCAACATCTATCCGTTCAGAAACAGTCTGCAGGCAGAGATTCTCAAATACTCAAGTATTACTCGCGCATAGTTCGTCCACTATAAACGTTCCAATTAAAGTAAATTAACGGCGGTGCCTGATAAGAATAAAAATAATATATACAAATAATACAGAATCAGCATCATGATGGAATTTGAGACTGAGAATAAAATTAAACGGACAATTATTCCAAAATAATGCTGTATCTTACAAATAACTGTTACCGCTACCGTTCAACGTAACAAATGAGGGGATGGTACGGGGAAAAGATAAGGAAGAGCAAGCGCCTTTACTCTGCGTAGTGCATATGGGTCACTAACGTTTACGCATTGAATTTAGTTGCAATGCTCATAATTACTCTTCGAGTTTTATCATAGTCTTTTATTTATATAATTTTAATTTAATAATAAAAGCAAAATATCACCTAGTGGCGAGGTAACTAACAATCCTAAATAATGCAAAAACGAATTAAGTAACTATAAAAAAATTACATAACGCAAACCTAAAGAACGAACAACTGAGTAGTGAGTGTTCATCAAGTCGGGGACGTTGATCAGTATATGTTGACTGACCACACCGTAATGGTGAAGTGTATCTTTAAGTTAAGATGTATCAGCATCTGAAATGTTCAGTTTTTTTCGTGGTTTAGACTTTTGCCTTACCATGCCTCTTATAGTTCTTTTAAGGGTTTTAGCAATTTTTATGTGACTTTTTAAACGTTCTTACGTTAGCTTAATATTTACAAGTTATTATTTCCCACTGTAGCATGATCCGACGTGTTTGTTAAACAAAAAACGTGTGTATCAAAAATTTTTAATCAATACAAATTTTGTTCTCTTCTTCGTATCTAGAAATTAGTAATTAAAGATTGATCCTAAAAACTTACAAGTTAAAAAATTGGTTATAATAATATAATTTATAAAAGTTTTAGTATTTTTTTTAAATTATCACCGTTTGACAAAATTTAAATTGACGTTATCGGATGTCGTATACAAAAATAGTAAGTAATAATTGTCTTCACTTTTTTCGCTTTTTAAAGTTTATGAATTTTTGTATTTTTATATTTTTTGACTTTTTTTCTTAAGTGCAGTTATTGATGTATTGCGTATTGCAGAGTCAGGTACATGTACTCCGCTATTTACACTATTTGGGTCTTTCATATCTCTGAAACAGTTTCTATGTTCATATGAAATTAAACTTTCACTCCCCAAACAACCCATTTTTAGGGTCACCCTTTCAATTGGAGAAAAAATATCTCTGTTCTGTAGACATGTTTTTCAAAGTTTATTTAGTACAACCATTTTCACAATAATTTATACAAAATTGCTTTTCAATGCACAAAATAATACGATCCCTTATAAAAGAGTCACTTGTTACTTAACACCCTAATATTGAAACTGAGATTCGTTACGACAGCATCGCTTATGCACAAAGGAAGATACTTTAGACATTTCGACAGTTAAATTTTGATTTCGCTATCTATACTATCTATCGAACATACTCAAAAGCTTTCCATAAAGAAAGAAATGTCAATAATTCAGCCTTCGGTAATAGGACCATACACCAACACAAACATTTTGTAGCAACGTATACTCTCTAATAGACGATTGGATTTGTATGCGAAATAAGTTCTGGTTTATTTATATTTTCTGGATGAATTCCTTTACATAACGAATGACAATTTCGGGAAGTCACTGTAATCAATTAATTTCCCTTATTGGGACTAATTCTGCAGAACGATAGCTAGGAATCGGGCCTGAGTGGAGATTGATAGAAATGGACCTTGGTTGGGGTAAGCTTGGGATGGATTTAGTTATTGCTTCCGCTGAACGTTTCCGGGTGAGACGCGTGATATATTAGTTTCCTGAAACAAATGTTTAAATACTGTTTGCTAGTTCTAGTGGAAATTTTACATTCAGCCATTTCTTTATTTTGCTGAGTTATAGTTGTGTGAAGAGAATGATAAAAAACTTCCAGGTAAACATAATTTTTATTGCAACGAATACCACGCCATGTTTTGATTTAATTGTCTGATTTGTGACATTAAAATAAAAATATTGTATTAGTTTGGCTTACGGACGTGCACTTTATATTATTTATCATGCAATGAAATATATTTTTTTATTATTTAACTCTGACAACTAAAAATCTGAAAAAGTTTCGGTTAATTTACAGCAATAATTTCAGGAGTTATTGACAACTGTGTGATCTCACTTTAAGCGTATTCCGACATGCACTTAGCCGGATTTTTATTTAATTACATAATAAATACTGGAAAAGCGTCGTGCTTGACGTGATGCAAATTTGCAAATCAGAAAATATTGAACAAAATGAGCCAAAAAAAATTTCACTTTAAAAAGCATATCAAAACAAATCAAAATTCAAAACCACTTTCATTGTATTTTTCGATATCAAACGTGTAATTTTAGAATACCGGGTTCGAGAAGGCATGATCAGCGTTATTATAAAGAATATTGATAAAGTTGAGTGAAACATTTCGCTTTTCGCCACGACCTGCACTTGCTCACACAGCACTTTCTGTAAAACAGTTTCTAACCGACAAGCTCATTGGTACACATGAATATCATCCATATTCTGTCTATTCGCCGCTCGTCAATATCGTCCATGTTCGTCCATTTTCCCAATAATGAAATCAGTATTTAAAGGAACATCTTTCGGTTCAGTTGATGTTGTAATAAAGAAAATGATGGATATTTTGAACAGTTGACAGATATTGATTTCCTCCATATTTTGACTAGTAGAAAAAAAGGCTGCAGGAATGTATCAGTGCAATTGGGGAGTATATTAAAGGAGACAACAATTTTTTTGTGCAATATATATACAGAAAGATGTGTTATTTAATTAGATTATTTAATAATACGCAGACCTCATATAACAGAGGTTTTTAATACACTTCAATATAATTAAATAAAAATTCATTAAAATGTTAGTTTGATTGATTGAGAAATGATTTTTAAGTAAGTTCTTTGATATTGATAACTGAAACATTGGCGGGTAATTCCATAAGGTTTTCTTGATATAACTTAGACTTAACACTATTTACCGAGATATCAAAAGTATTTTCAAAGAAGAAAAACATTATCGTGAATAACACAATTTTGCGTAATTGCTTCGTACGTAAACGACAAGAATGATTTCAGCTCAAATGACTTCAAATGTATACAATTGATGAACAGTAGCGGTTAGATTAATATTCTTATATAATAAATTATGGTTTATTATTAAACAGTACAAGTGTTTAAATTAATAAACTCAATGATACGGCTGCAAAGGTTATAGGTACTGTCAATGACAGTCACGTAATTATGCAACTTATTTTAACACGCTTAATATATTTAAATACGTTTACCAACACGAAACATACAATTTTAATTGTTTTTTGTAGTCCACGAAACGTTAGCTATTATCTTTTTTCTAATTAATTGAATAGTCAATAAAGTATTATAATTAAAAATCGCGTAGTTAAGAAGTATTTTATTGTGAAATGTAGTAAATTAAATTAAGAAAACAAATACACATATTATGAAAAGAATAATAAATAATCATAATCTGTCAAGAAGACGTTTACTGTTGAATATCGGCCTCCTCCATAGTTGTCCATAAAGATCAGTTCTTTGTAGCTTGCGTCCAATGGCTTTATTAAGTTATCTTACTGAGTAGCGAGAAACTGTGCCACTCAACATCTCCTGCTCCTTGGTTGCCATTGGAGAATTTTTCTTCCCCAATAGTAATAAATTTTGTATGCTAAATAACTTGCACATTGCCACTTTCGCCTGAAAATCCTACGTGCTATGTCACTAAACTTAGTTCCTCAACGGATCTTCTCATTACTTTACCCATAGTCCGCTGAATGGCTTGGAGCCTTTTTACGAAATGTTCAGTAAGAATGATGCTAACAAAATAATAAAAGAATGCTGGAGCATACTCACTCTTGCGTAATTTACTTCTGCTTGCAGTTTTGCACGCGTGTGTTTTGATTTTAACGTAATGAAGTGTTCTCTATTAACGTAAATGCTGTTTTTTGATTCCTTGTAGTCGGGTAAAATTTCACTTATATTCACAATCGCTTTAAGGATGGACGTCCGCTCTTTTTTTTATTACTTTGAGTAATGTTTACCTATCATATTGTAAAGTAAATTTTACAATTATTTAATTAATTTTCAGCTTTATTTTAATTATTTTAGTGTTGGCTTTTTCTTTTCAGTATCGTATGTATGAAGTATGATAAATTTTATATAGTGTTAATTTTTTGCTAAACGGCGGTTTGCGAGCGCGAATGTCTATGTTTCCAGAAACGTTGGATTAAATTATTGTTTTACTAACTGAAGTAGAATTAGGTTTATGAAATATTTGCAAATTATGAAAGAATTTCCTTATAAACAACTTTTATAGTTTGGTTGTTTGTTTCTGTTAGTATAAATTATCGTTTTAGTTTACTCTTAAATATACGACATAATACCGATCTTAAGGAAACACCCAGCCCTTAGGTACGCATTTGTTCTAACCAAGTGATTTGAAAACAATAATATAACAGAATATAATCTCTAATGCAATGCGATTTTCTAACACTTGACGGTTAACGAAACACAACTTGAAAATTCAAAAACTATAGAATAAAATTGTGAAAATATTTGAAACGATATGTTAAACGATGTATAAAATAATTACAATTACCAGCGATCAACTAACTACAAATAATTAAATAGAACAACTGACAACGTACTTTGCAAAATAATGATATAAATCCTATAAACAAGAGGCTGGCGATAAATGTAAACGTGCGTCATCGTGTCACATCTCGCAGCGTGAACGTCTTTTAACTGCGAAAGTCATCTCTATAAATTTTCATTACGCTTGTATCCATTTTAAGCTGGAAATTAAAAAAAAATGTTCGTTCAGCTTTCGTTAAGCCGATTTAATGAAACGCGTTTAATATAACGTACTTTGAGTGAAACTTGTGACACATTGAGTAATGGTTAGCTCAATCGCTGACGGAGGTCGCCTGCGGTATGGTGGTGACTAAACTTTGCGGAGTATAATGATGCGTCGTACATTTGTGTGTCAAGGATAGGGCATGTGGAAAAGGAATAAAAAATGCATAACTATATGAGCACGATCTCAGAAGAGAACGATTTTAATTAGTGTATTTTGTTTAATCCGGAAATTAAGTTTCATAGATTCACAGGTGATGACCATTTGTAACAGTTATTACTCATTTGGATATCATTTTATTTTGAGTAACAGGCACCTATATTTAATTTCGAATCTAGTATTTATGTCGCTTTATTTAAATGCATCTTAATTTAATAAATGAAAGAATATTTTTAAATAATTTTTATATAAAAATGACGTAATTCAAAGTTGCTAGTTTTGTGTCCTCTTTTCATCTTTGAGTGAAATTTCTTTGTATTGCTAGATAAAACTTCGAGAAGTAACTCCATGATGTTTAACCAGCTTATGACGCTATCCTAACGTCATACATCGTCATATTGTCTACATGACTAAATTTTGAATGAAATCGTTGGGTCTATATAAAGTATATAAAGTGACCACTCTACTTGCGATATATTTGAAAAAAAAAAACATTCAGAAACAAAATATGTGCACTATCCAAAAAAAGTACCTAATAATTAAATGGTCATCGTTAGATAACAAAATCTAAGTTTATTTTTATAAGTACTTAAGTTTATAAACTCGATTATTACAATAAAGATAATTTAAAAACGTAACCGTGGAACTTATTTTATTACATCTCTCGAATTGCATTACATTTAATGAAGTAAAACGAAATTATCGTAAAAGTTTCACGTTTGCCATATGGTTTAAAGAGTACACATTAATAAATGCTTTTTTTGTTTTTTAGGATACGTGTAGGTTTGTTGGCCTTTTGGAGACCGCTTGGCGTGGAAGCTTCGAATTTTTGAAAATTTGGCATAGCATGAAAGCATATATCGGAATTCGATATTCAGTACGTACACTCAAAAATATACGTAGTGAAATTGAAAATTCCTCGTATACCGCGGAACAACTTTTGAAAGCGCTGACAATAATAGGTCTCAAAAAATTTTTGCAATTAGAAGTAGTACATCTTCAGAAATATACTGACAAATATGCAAAAAACTATATTCCCCTTCCTTATTCCCGAAACTACTGAACATAAAATTATGACAGGACAGGGTTTTGAAAAGCTGTGCAGAACGAAGCTAAACTTTGACATGTGAAGCAAAATTGTAATGATGATTCTGCCTATCATAGCTTTTGACATGCTCAAGATTATACATATACCCCCCCTCCCTCACATTAATAACATTAATAAATACCTATCGCGCTAGGAAGTTTATGTTAATTACGATTTATGACGCATGAAATCATTTCACTTCAAATGAGGTACGTATCTCTCGATACGTGATCCAGATTCACACTTGACCGGTTTTTAATTTTTTATCGTTAAGCTATATTGTGATTGTAAACAACATCGTATGTGTTGACATTTGTAACTGTGCCAATGTTTATGGTCTTTCAAATGTTTACATCCAAAAATCATGTTTGAATACGTCAAACTTTCGAGTCCTCACTTCTTCAAAATCTTTTAACCGAATTATTCACCAAATTTTTCAACAATTTATTCCGAAATATTAATTTTATCCGTATATTTAATAATTTTCACAAAACGACTTCCTCGTGTTTTTCGCAAATTTTAAATAATATTTTAATTTGTTTTGTCAAAATAATATTTATTTCTGTAAAGCAAGTGTCTTTTTTAACTTTTAATTACCGTCACGTTAATAATAGATTAGGGGCTTAAAAGTTGTTTTCAGAGCTTTCGTTAAGCGGATTTAATATCGTAAAGTATTTATTTTAAACGAAAGCTGCGGTATATTGAATAATGATTGGCTCAATGGTCGACGAAGGTCTCCCGCGCTGCTGCGGTGACTGAACTTTGTTAGAGAATAAGGCGTGGTTCATTTGCATCGCAGAATGGGGACTTGTGAAAAGGAGAAAGTTGTTACGAACTACTTGAGGTCGGTCTTATCAAAGGACCTTTTTACTGAGCAAATTGTGTTTAATTAGGGAAAAAGGATTCACAGACTACTGTACGGATATTTTAGTGACAATTTCGACATTACGAGTAATTACTTATTACGTTTTTCATTCTTGCTGTATTTGGAACTGTCTCAGAAGGTGCATTCTTTTGTTAGTTGAATTTCACAGAAATCAACCTGTTAAAGATATTTCGACTTTTCATTTCCATCATTACCTTCAACTATCATGGTGCTTAGAAATCGAAAGTCATCTTGAAAGTTTTGGTATACTTTGTAATGGTATTGCATAAATATATTTATTCTTTATATCTGAACTGCCACAGACATATTTTCATTTGTATATATAAAATCAGTAATTAGACACCACGCCAGTGTTTGCTTTATTATCGATCAGCATGCTAGCCTGGTCAATAATAAAACAAACACCAACATATTTGTTGTTGATGAAAGTAATTATAACTCGAGTAATTTTAAAAGTGATCTAATTTTAAATAACTTATTGGAAAGAGAAGTCTTTCATCTAAAATAGTATCCTTTTTAAATTTTAAAAATATTTGTTGTGGTCTAACTTTGCCTTTGAGAAATGGCATGCATTCTGATCCATTATTCTATTTGTAAATAAATACCGTTCGCAATTTTTGAACAATTTTGGTATTTTTTTTTTCATCAGATGGTTAAGATTAAAAACGGGAATTTTTTTGCTTTTTCTTATGATTTGTCAAATCATCTAATTTTTATGAATTTTTTTTCCAAAAACCCACATATTTTTAGTAGAAAAGTGATAATTAGGGTCTGATGACTGATATAGTCGCAGGATCTCCGCTCTAGTGAGCCTAGATCCATCGATGTGGATCTCATTAGATTGGTCTCGATAAGTACGTGCTTTGAGGACACGAGTCAGAAAGTAAATAATTTTATATTTTTAAATATTCTATGAAAATTTTGAGACTAAAAGTGAAAAATGAATTTACTAATTTATTTTGAAAAATAATTTTGAGAGTAAGTCTTTATTTGAATGAAATAAAAAGATAATAATAATAGTAATTACAGAATTTGCAAAAGTAGTCCAACGGTTGTAATAAATTTAAATAAATTAATATTTTCGTTTCAATTATGATTTGTTGATATAAAGCTTGGCGCGATGTCAAAGGTCAACCTCATTCTTTATTATTCGCGACAAACTTTCATGCTCCACTAGAATAATATGAATGTAAAATTTCTTATGGCTGTTGAACCACGTGTTGAAAATTTCAAATATTCTGTACATGCTCCAATAATCAGTTTAAGTTTTAATACAAATAATTTAAATAAAAGTTCTTTTGCAATCAACTTTTTATATCAAATATGTTTCCTTAAGAATTTTCAGCTAAACATCTCTCAAGTTCTTATTCTTTAAATGAATGCAAAACATGCGGAAGGTTAAGTGTCATTACTTCGTATTTTTTAATTTTCTATCTCAAATATTCTTTAAGAGAGATCGTTGTGACATATTTTTGAATAATTTATAATACAATATGTTTATTTGTGTATTTTTTTATAGTATTCACTGAATAAAACACAATAGGAGTAATTCATAAGAAATTGCATAAAACGTGTTTTCTTTTTAGAGTTTAATTTAATAGATTTAAAAGGTTAGTTTTTTAAATCTATTTTTATTATTACAACATTTATGAGACAAAGATTAAAAGTGGTCGTAGTTTTTTATCTCAGAATAAACCAACAAAATGAAATTGCAACTTGCGCCATTTGAGAAAAACAAATCATCAAAACAATTACAATACAGATCGATTCTACTTCAGATGAACGAGGTTCTGAAAAATTCTATCAATTTGTAGTGGAAATGTCAGTAAGAGAAATATCTAACTCGAATTTGATGTCTTAAAAATCTGGATAAATAAGTTACTAACAATAAGTGTTTAATGTTAGACCTGGGTATATTGAATATGCGTAAATGTGTTTTTTTTTAAATTTTTAAATAAATATTAAGTTGTAAAGAAGTATTTTTTCCAGAATAAATAAGTTCCCATTTCATTTAAATTTTAGAAATTATACAATAAAATAGAAAAAAAACGAGAAATATAGGGGAAGTCTATGGTTTCTGGTTATCAACCTGTGATGACATATTCTAATTTTTTCCCGTTTATCTGGATAAAGAAGTTACTAACAAAGAGTGTTTAGTTAAAATATTAGAAATAAAATAATAAATTTTTCGAATCATAAGTTCGCATTTCATTTAAATTTTCAGAATTGCGCAATGAAAATGGAAAACCGGAGATCGCAAGGGAAGTCTACCGTTTCTGTCTGTTAATCTGTCATGAAGTACTCTAATTTTGCCCAATTCATTACTGAAACTGACTGACTTGTTCTGCTCCATTAGTGTCTTTCAAATAATTTTTTTTCAGACATACTATTGGAATAAAGTTTTGTTGAAAAATATTTGTTCCATTCTAGATAATATAGTATCTACTAATGCCGTATATGCAATAGAATGACCCTGTGGAAATTTATAAAAAAGTAGCATTTAAAGTCTCATTCACTATTTGATATTAGAGGGCGAGAAGAAATTTAAATTATTGCCAGCTTCATTGTCAAAACTATCGTCAATTTTATCGTTGTAATTCAAATATCTTCCATGTGCTTACAGGGCGGTTTAATGAACTGTCGTGATATCTCAAATGCCATATAAAAATTGTAATATTCCATTCCGATACCGTTCTCCTGAGGAATTTAATTTGCATCATAATGTAATTTTTTCACCGTGATAGCATACGATATATTCAGGGATATTTTTCTCTAAAGTTAAAATCGGTTTGAATTATCTTTAAGAAATTGAAACGCCGAATCCTGGGTAATAGAAAAATAAGTAATGTTTATCATTACAAAGACAAAATTAAAAAGCCATCCTTAGCATAAAATTAGAGACAATCGTAATTTTTTTACGTAAATTTTTATAATAGAATAGTCTACTGTCAATATAATAACAACAGATGAAAATTTATATATGTTTTTCTTACAAATGTATCCCAGTTCACAAGTGAAATGAACAGACAGATGAGTGATAAAAGCATTAGAAAAATACCAAAAAAGCAAAATGAAACACAAAAATAAAACTTTTCACTTCCAATTATTCATGGTGATTGGCAGCGTCCTCCTTGTTTCTTTTAACAAACAGTAGCAGTACACTTTACCTCTGCTACGATGATAAAATTAAAAAAATGAAGCTTCCCAATGAATCGAAGGAATATCGACTGAACCGTTTTTTTGTAAATAATTCTTTATTCTTTGCTGTGGGATTCCATAGTTACTCGGTAACCTGTTGCATTTTGCAGCGAAGATGAGTTCACAGTCGCAAGTCCATGCACGAACAATTTATTTACTCTTAATGGATCTGGGTACCACTTACACAATGCAATGTATAGTTCTACAGTTTCCCTTCAATACACATTTAACCACTCACGGTTAAAGGAAAATCCGCTAAATATGTTTCCAGATTAGAACAAGTCCTCTTTATTATTATTCATTTTTCAAAGTAATAATATAATCACTGCTAGTAAGTTGAAAGTAATCAAGCAATAGAGTTTTCATCATTGCTTTTCCAACAACTCGATTTGGGAACTTCAACTATAAATCCCCAGTTGAATAACAAGGTTTTTTTCAGTAGAGCGGGTCAATACAAGACTCTTAAGAAAAATATATGGGAACAGTCTTATACTGACTCCTTACATCATTAGAATGTATGAACGCTTGATAATCTTTTATCGAAAAAGCTAATGTTTTATCGGCAAAATATTAGAATGGTCTGAGGGTAGCTGTGATATGCTTCTTTTTCAATTTTATTTGTTCTCCGAGAAAATAGTTTCATCACTGCTGTCTTTATTAATTTCAGCAGCATTACTCTGCTCACTAGAATACAATCAAAAATATTCAGCGAGAGTCAACTGAGGTTCAGGTCTCAGATTATCTTTCGCTTCTCTCCAATATATTATCATTATAAATGTTATATTTTCTAAGTCCTTAATAACTTAAATCACAACCAGATTTAAATATGATCAATTTAAGAATACAATTTTTTTGAGTCTTTAACAACTAATTGGGCGATATGTACTAGAGTGCATGCAAGCGAGGCACACTGGATGCAAGAAGAGTACAGAGAGGCATAGTAAAGAGAGACATATTTAGAATGGTCATTTAGGATGATATTTTCAATAAAACAAATGAGAATTCCTAAGAGTTTAAATTCTTTTCATTTTAAAGTTTAAGTACGAATACAACACATGTACTAAACATCATTATATATTTATTATTTTACTGTATTCCGAATGGAAATATATTCTTGCAAGCTAAGCGCAGATAAGATAACCACAAACTTATATGTTAATAGACGACAGGTTGCTTTATATAAATTTCATAGTTTTTTAAAAACAAAAACTCATTTAAGTCACTTTATGCTTATTTATCGCACATATTCTCTATCCTCCTTTATCGAACCCTCAAAAATACCAAGCATATTACGTATTAAAGTTATCCCATATTTTAGATATTTTTTTAAAATTTTGCAATTATTGAAAAAAGAAAATGAAAAACAAACTATGAGTATTTCATCTTTCCTGTCTACTACTATTTCATATTTAAGCAACATTCGAAAAATAAACGTAAACCGTACACAATCCTTATTTCGCGAAATTGACTTTTTCATCAATCACAATTACACTGCAATTAATGTTAACATAATTAATTCCATATCCAAAGAAAATATTATAGCACCAACAGAAGAAAAATTGTGGAATTTAAATAAAAATTCTTTCTAAAAATTTCCAGGACACTCAAACTGAGCTTTTGTCGAAAAAAAAGTTACGTAGATTAAAAACCGGATGTACAGATTGTAAATGTAAACTACTATATTATTACATAGCATTTGTAATAGTCTGAAATGACAGAAAACTACCGAAACTACTTTTTTTCTATATTGTATATATATATATACATATATATATATACATATATATATATATATATATATATATATATATATATATATATATACATATGTACATATATATATATATACATATATAAATATATATATATATATATATGTGTGTGTGTGTATGTGTGTTTCCACCTCAATTTAAACTTTATTATTGAACGAATTTCACTTCAATTTACACAACATACATATTTTTATGAGTAAAGCGCACGGCACGAGGGAGTTCGTGACGTCAGATCGTGAGACCGTGACGTCTCTGTTGACCCTATGTTTAGTATTAGGCAACGTTGCCAAAAATGTCATGGCCTCTGGTGATGAGTCAAGTGGCCTAAGGTCGCAGTGACCTAACTTCATCTCCATAAGAAAAGAGCTTATCCATTTAGGGTTTTTTTCTCATCACAGATATATAATGTTAAAAGCCAGTGATTAAGAAACAATACCTGGAGAAATTCGTAATTTAGAAAATCTGCTGCACCAAATAAAAGTAAAATGAGTATGAAAGACATTATATGAGTATTTGATCATTCCGACATATATATATATATATATATATATATATATATATATATATATATATATAATATTGTATTGTGTTGTATTGCCATTGACTTTGTTAATTATTATATTCAACATGAACTTGTTTTATTATCAACATTGAAACGTTTACTTGTGTAACTATGATACATATGTAACTGTATGTAAATAATTTAAAATTAATAAATTTATTTTAATTATATAAATTCTTTAGAAGTTTGCGTATTCTGTGTAATGTGGCCTTTCTGTGAATCTGTCTAAGATCATAAGATAATCGCAGTTTAAATATTCTTGATGTCATTTTAATATCTTGAATAAATCCCGTAGTCCGATTGTGAAATTTTAATGTTTAACTCTTCTTGGCCTTTGATCTCGGAATATCTTCTACAAATGTTTCATACTTTCTTTTCTAGAACTACATATTATATTTGAAGAGCAATTTCATTCAATTTAATTGTTTCTCGGCAGGGAATAAGTTCAACTCTGGCACTTGTGATTTATGCTCAATAATTGTGTTCAACTTTATTTTTATCAGCATGCAATAATAAGTTTCGTTTTCATCAATTAGTTTTTGTCTTCACGCTGAGCGAGTCGTCATTAACGCACACTTTTAATAAAGTACCAATTTCATTATAATTATGTTTTGTATGTCAAATATCGAAAAAATACATTTTATGTACTTGTATACTAAATTTTATTCTTAATAAAAACTAACTTGATGGTAGTAATTTTCAAATTAATTTTGTGTCTTCCTTTAGTCGTAATAATTTCAGGTTGTTTCATACACGATAGTGGAAAGAAGTATGAGTTTCCGATATTAAATTTCATATAAATATATGATGACTAAGATCGATATTTGAAAAATATTGCGCCTAATTTTTTTTTATTTCAAGAAAATATAAATGAACCTAGTTCTTGAAAAAGATAATAAGAACCTTTCTGGATTTATCGGTGACAGAAATTAATTACTCTAGTTCAATTTTGTCAAAGTGACTGACTTAAATCTGTCAATTTTAATTGTTTTTTTATGTAATGAAATTGGAATGGTATATACGTTTTTTTTCTTTCATTAACTGGGGTTGGTGTAGAAATATTAAATATGAAGCCATACCAAATTCTATAATGCTGTAATATTAACTGTTATTTATTTGGCCAAAACGATGAATGACTAATTGGTCCAATGTCAGCTAGATATTTGTTGAACAAATAGACCCATTCTTCAGTTTCTGGTACCTATATTAATTGTTTTATTAATTAAATCAGGTTGTTATATATATATATATATATATATATATATATATATATATATATATATATATATATATATATATATATATATATATATATATATATATGGATGTCCTTGCGTATATTTCTTGGCGTGTCAAAGAAAGAAATTGATTCCCATATTTTGGCAAAACTTTCCATTAAAGTTTGGAATTTTACAATTATTATTATTAATACATTTGATTATTTAGAAACGTTTCCACCCGTTTTCGTAAGAATTTTGCATAAAAATATTTTTAAGCAAATGGGTTATTCTTGTAAGAATTTTAAAATACATTCATGATATATTACCCTGTTGAAACTTTCAGCTATTGCTAATCTCGGCTATTGTAACACTTTGTTTTGTATAAATTGATTTTAATTAAAATGATTAACCTTTAAAAATTAACGTTAAATTTGAAGTAAAGTGAACAGATTATTTCATATGAAAATTAAAAAACGACAACTTGGCAGAACCTGAATAAACAAGATATTTTTCCATACTCAGCTAACAACACATATGTGAGTTACAATTATTGTTTAAATGAGTCAAATTTATTATTGCTTAGTGGAAATCACGGAAAGATGGTCGTAATCTCTTCCAACAGATACAGAAAAAAGGAAGTGAATAGGTAAAAGAGTTAAAAAAATATGTACTACATAAACATAATAAGTAGGTATCAACTAGGGTCACCATATGTAAAATCGCTTTTTCCGGAATATTTCTATTATAGGACACAAACGTGGAGTTTAAGGCAAAATAAAAAAAAACCTCATTCAAATAATATTATTTAATATTTGTAGTTTTCACTTTATTGCAAAAGTCATCGTATAACTACTAGTAGTTTGACAAAAAAAACCGGTTTAATCCAATAAAAAGTTCATTGAACCCAACAATTCATTCAGACCAATAAAACAAACATAAATTACCTTCTACTACCAAAATATAAAAAGTTTTTAACAAGCCATAGACTAATTAAATAATGATAACACATGTCAACAAAAAAAAAAAGAAAAAATTCTTGCGCATGGGATTCACTTTACATTTTTTTAATTTCTAAGCAAAAATATTACAAAAAATGCGACCGGACATCGAAAAAATTTGCTTTCAAATAAATTATATCGGTTGACCATTTTTTTCATATTGAAAAATTATATAAAATGGTGAAAAATAATATTAACATTTATAAATAGTTGAATAGAAACACTTCGCAACCTTAAATATAGGGTCCTATTGGAAATTCTACTCTTATATTATATACTTTTGTTATGATTCAGTACTTATTTGTTTTACCTAAGTACATCATGTAGCTCTGCATATTTATAGAAGATAGAGAGATGGTAAGTTTATCATCTTGTAATTCTTGTACCTTTACAGTAAAAATACGCCGTTATTAAATGTTTAATTTTAATGAAACCAGATAATTTATTAAGCGGTGAAAATCTATTCACTCACTTAAGAGACAATTACGGGTCAAACGAATTTCCATTAGCACAAATTTATTTATAGGCCAGCAACCCCTTACTAATAGAGTCTTAAAACGGACTACGCCTAAAGGTTAAACGACAAAAAATTAAATTAAATTTTGTTTATGGCGATGTTAATGTGGAACTTCATTTTACCAATATACGCTCTTCTCGACCAATGTAATTCGATTTTCGTGACCTTCATGGCGCCGTTGACAGTTTAGATAATCAATTTTAAATATTTTATTTGAAGTGGGTTCGCAAAATACATAATTTCATTTTCTCTGTTTTGTTGCAGGACTTTTAGAATAAACATTATTCGACTGTAGCTACAAACGGAATATGTCACGGAACACAGTTGTAATTAATGAACAGATAATGGAGACTCCAGCCATCCATTTTGCTGTTTCCGTCTCATAAAAGGCCAGTCCTCAGATAAAAAGTTGTATTATCGGCACATACAAACGCTAATATAACGCTCTTTGATTATAATCAAACCCATCTTTGTGACGAATAAGTCTCTTTTTTACTCTATATGAGACAATATTTAGTTTCTACAATGTCCAGAATCTGTTCAGAAATTATACCTACTTTCATCCCAATACATACGAGTCCTAACAAGATAAAAAGTTGCTATATCGGTGCATCATGTTAACATGATGGCTGCCATTACACTCAAACCGATCTTAGTGACGAAAGGATTCTTCTTTGCTTTATATATTACATTATTTTATTTAAGCATTATGTAGAATCCGATCACCCATTATGTTGTCTCCGTCTTACTAAAAAGAAGACCTTAGTAGATAAAAAGATGCTATATCGGCACATTCGGCTAATATGGCACTCTATCATTGTAATCAAACTCAGCTTAGTGATAAATAAAACTCTGCTTTTCCTTATATAATACAATATATAGTTTATACGACAAGAATAGTCGGTTTTCCTATTATACTGTTTTGCGCTCCACAAAAAACCCATCCTCACTAAATAAAAAGTTACTATATCAACATATGACGGTAACATCATCTCTGTCATAAAAATCAAACTCATATTAGTGATGAATAAAACTCTTCCCTTTTATTTAATACAATATTTAGTTTATTCAATGTGGAGAGTCCATTCATCCATTATATTTTAACATCCTACGAAAAACGAGTCCTCGCTAAAAATATGTTATATCAACGCAAAACGCTAACATGACAAACTGTTTTTACAGTCAAATTCACTTTAGGGATGAAAAAATTCTTCTTTGCCTTATATAATTTAATACATAAATAGTAAACACATTTCCCATACTTC